>BSBK01000750.1:2907500-3257553 GCA_027943335.1 Chamaecyparis obtusa | reverse complement strand
TATTGTTATTTCATTCAAAAGAGATTTCATATATTGAACCATTAGTTTCATTAGAACTAAGTGAGTACTTTCAGTTCTAGATCATTCCATCATTTTCAACTTTTCATGTCACATGGACTATATCACTCCATTAGTTGTTAGGCAATTATGAGAGTTGTTTAATTTTTCGGTCAATGAGGACACACTTCTTTTTTTATTTGGAGGGTTTGCAACTGTTTTGGTAGCTTATTGTTCATTTAGAAACTTATTTGAGTATACCATAAATATAAAGTGAGATATAACCAGCTGCTTAATTGCATCAATAGAAACTTCTACAATGTTTTTTATTATGGTAAAAGCAGGTTTTGAATGGGCCTCGAAACCATATACATTTAGTTTTTGAACAAATAAATTGTCAACACATAAAGTGAATGATGGAGGCCTTTATAATCAATGAACAATACATACACATAAGATTACATCAATCTGAAAACAAAAATTAGTTGGGGCATCATGACAAGATTTTACTCTAGGTGTACGAGCTAATTTCTAGTTAAATTTGATGTCTCCTTGTAAAAAAAAGAAGAAGCTAAAATAAAGTTATTATATGATTCCTAATCTGAGAGATAAGCCAGTCTAGAGCCAAGATCATGTCGACCATATACTTCTAGGCATCGCCTTTTGTCACCCTCACACAATACATAAAAATAGTTGCAAGTTTAAGGAATCATTTTTTTTTTTTACTTCAGCTGGAAATTTTTTATTTGCCACTATTTTAGACAAGAATGATATTCGTATCTTGTCTCTGTCTCTAGCTTCGTAAAGTCTCAATGCATGGTTCTATTGTAATGTTATCAATTCATTTCTTTGATTATTACTGTCTGCGACCCATGCTTTAAGATTGGTAAGGATGGCACTTTTCTGTTGATCCTTTATAGAAGATCATAGTTATCATCCTTGAACCAGATAGGACTTGAAGATTTGAATTTTTCATTTGTTGTCAAGCTCAAAGAATAAATTAATAATGTCATGTTGTTCACCTTATTGTTATTTCATTCAGAAGAGATTTCAAATATGGAACCATTAGTTTCGTTAGAACTAAATGAGTACTTTCAGTTCTAGATCATTCCATCATTTTCAACTTTTCATGTCACATGGACTATATCACTCCATTAGTTGTTAGGCAATTGTGAGAGTTGTTTAATTTTCTGGTTAGTGAGGACACACTTCTTTTTTTATTTGGAGGGTTTGCAACTGTTTGGTAGCTTATTGTTCATTTAGAAACTTATTTGAGTATACCATAAATATAAAGTGAGATATAACTAGCTGCTTAATTGCATCAATAGAAACTACTACAATGTTTTTGATTATGGTAAAAGCAGGTTTTGAATGGGGGCCCTGAAACCATATACATTTAGTTTTTGAAGGGAACTATAACCCTAGGAAAGATAGAAGAATTAGCACAAATCTAAGAGAAACAACTGGGGGAAAAAGAAAAACCTTACAACGCCCCCCAGCATAGAATGCCAGTAGAACTAGCAGAAGCACAAATCTAGCAAAACAACAACAACCCAAAAGAAAGATACACAGAAAGGCTCAAGCTGTTGAATCCAAACATGTAAAGCCAACGCTTTACAAAAACATCAAGTATCTAGAGAAGACAGGCTCCCTAAACCAGATATAAGGGTTTTGATGGCTCCATAACCAGGTGAAACATTGCTTGAGGATAAACATTTTTAACCAGCAACCCAGAGTGAAATAATAAACAACAACAACTAAAGATAAAACACTTAAATCCCAGCTGCCCAAAAAATAGGCCTTCACCTCACACCAAATAGTTTGCTGGAGAATCACATCTCCCCAAACACAAGTCCAGGCTTTTATCAAGGAACCCAGAAAACCTCAACTCCACCTTCATAGGGTAAGAAAGCCCCAAAACTGCCTTTAACCATAACCAAAAACATCAGCCATGGAGGGCCCTTGAAAATTTTTAGCATCCATCTGCATACTCCTACTAGTAGCCAGCAAAGCAACAGCCCCTAAAAATATGGAATGATGGGGCTCACAGATGCCCTCAACTGCATCTTTAGCAACAACTCTAAAACTTAAAGCCAAAATGTTCTGCACCAGGGAGATATCTCTATGGCTACCATCTACACCATTCCACTTGGTGCTAGGTCTGGAAGGGAAAAGGTTCGAAAACTACAGACCTTCCAGCACCAAAGTCATATCCCCAACATTGAGTTGGCAACCCAAAACAACCCACTTCGCTGAGATAAGCAAAGGGTCATCCTCCATCCAAAACCAATGCACCATCATGTCGTTCACAGAAGGAAGAAACCACTCGCAGCTACTAGCCTCCGCCCAACAACCACTGTCACCTCAATAGGATGGGCTTCCACCTCAATAGAATCTTCCCCCTCTATAGGAGTAGGGAAAGAAGAAAGCAGACACAGAGAAGGAATCTTCCACCAAAAAACCACATGATGACATCCCACCTCAATAGGGATGTACTCCCCTTCAATAGGAGTATTGCATAGAGGAAAAAACCTAGGATAGAACAGTCCCTGCATAATATGAAAATAAAGACCAACGGAGGGACAAAACCAACCGACACAAAAAATAGAGTAGAATGGGGAATAGACAAACTCAACCACGGGGAGGTCAAGTCTTCTAACAGAAGCATCCTCAGACCCCCCAGCAGAGCACGTCAAAGTTAGAATACCAGAGAAGCTCTCCCACATGAAAACTACTCCCCTCTACCACAGATCAGGCAAAAAAAAACAAAGAAAATCTTGTTTCCCCACCTCCTTAAGCTTCATAAAAGGACATGAAGCACCCAAGAGACTGGTCACCAACAATGTTGGAAAATATATCCTTTAAGACTTGCAGAGACCCACCAGTATCTCCATCGTCAATATTATTAGGGACACCCTTGGCTTCGCCCTCCTCAACCCCTCTCCGAAGCAACAAAACCTAGTCGCCCCAGCCAATGTAGTTGAGGTAACACATGTCATGCCCTTTGAAGTAGCCGCTCCAACACCCCAGCCGTGTCCGCAGAGGCAACATAACAACAAAGAGGAGGCAGGCATAAACCACATCCTCCCCACCGTCATCATCACTGCCGCCATCCCCCTCCCTTAGCGTCCTCCCCTTCTCCATTACCAGCATAAGCCCTAGGACCTCTTCCACTTCCGTTGTCGCTGCCCCTGTTCCTGCCCCATCACTTGCTTTTTGTTTAGAAACTTCTACAATGTTACTGAATATATATTGGTATTCATTGGCAAGATGAGTATTGCTTTGTGAAATTTGAACCTTTCATTATTATTGAGAAAATTTCAGCACTTAAATGTTGTAATGACTCTAGTTACACCATTAGATTAACGATAATCATTCTTTGAATAAGTTTATATCATGCATATTGTCAAAAAGAGAAATGTTTACCTATGCCTTATTTACTTATTTTATTTTGGGATGCATTATGTTTCTTTATTGATATCCCTGTGAATAGAATTTGGATTGTATGTATAATGTACAATATTAGTTAGGTGTGCAAGGTGGGGCATTTTATTTTATTTGTTTTAATGTGAGGCTATGGTAATTCATCCACCATCACCACATACACAATTAGAAATGCTTCAATAATGATGAACTATGCACCCAAGATATTTATTTACTGAAGGAACAGATGTGTAGATTTATTCTTGTATTCTCTTTCTTGTTGAGAACATTTTGTCTTGTACATATTTTATTATCTATATAAGAATGATTGAGAAAGAATCAAGAAGAATGTCTTGATAGCCAAGTAAGGCTATTGAATTTTTTGGCATAATTATGACATGTGACTTCTATGTGACCATGATTTATGTTGTATTGGTTTATGAGCTTATCATATCACGAAATTCCATTACTCCTTAGTTTTACTTGTTAGATTTCTTCTAGCTGGGCTGGGTATCCTTCATGTCAGGAAGGATTCCGGGGAAGCGTTAATGCTTTGTGGTAGGGTGGAGACGCACTCCCACAATATTCTCGCCCTTGTTATGTATAACAGGTGGGCCTTAGCTTCTTTTAGGTTGAAGGACTTTCCTTTACAGTGCTATACGCTTCTTTATTTTCGATATGGTGGTATTCAGTAAATTTTGTTGTTTACTTTTGTTTTTAATATGAAAGTACATATTTGATCTAATCTTTATCTTTTATTGATGTGATTAGACAGTTGGTCAAAAATCTCTTGGGTTGTTACCCTGACTTGTTACTTTGTATTTGCTCGTACTTGATGGAAACCTCTTATTGTAACTCTATTACTACGTTCAAAAGATGGGTCAACATTCTGCATATCTTTGGACATAGGTATGCTTTATCATTTCAACAATTATGGTTGTAGTTGTACTTATTTTATTCCTATATTATAGAGAATCTATTGGTATTTTGTTGATTTATGCATTCGACTGTTGACTTGTTAACCGACTCCTTACATTAGGAGATTTTTTTGTTGATGAGGCATTTGTGTCGAAATTTCAGTCTTTAGAGAATAAAAGTTTGTATATGTCAATTCATTCTTTTCATCGCTGATGTGTTCACTTGTAATCATTTGTTGTGTACCATGAAGGAAAATAGTGGGAAATACATGATATTGATAAAATCTATTTCTCGGTTTCCCCGAGCTCAGCTAAAATTGATCTATAGGAAAACATTCACTGTCAATAAAAATGTTAATCCCCTGTGTATGTTGGGAATGTTCGATTGGTCTGTCTGTCACTCTCTTCAATCTTAGTATCTGTTCACTGTGGCATATTTTGGCTCGTTAAACCAAAAGGGCTTGGGAAAGTTGTTCAACTCTTTCATGCTGTGATGGAGATGCCTCACATCTTCCATAAATTTTAATAAATTAATTGAATCACAATGATTAAATATTTATGATTAAATCAAAATTTAATGTAGAATTTATTTAATTAGATTATAGAAAGTTTTAAATGGCGGTAAATATATCGTGATTCAATTTGATATGTAAAAATTATGGTTTTGATTGGATAAATATTTGATTTATAAAAATTAATTAATAGGTATTAGTTGTCTATAATATAATTTTTTTTGTTGATTGTATCTATATAAAATGTGATGGTATCTACATATTTCTATATCAATTTGTTAAGGGAGAGTAGTCTTCTCCTAAGTTAGGCTCTTAGACAAACTGATTTGATGGTAATGAACTAAGGTCAAAATCATTAGACAAACATGTAGTATACCTAGAATGTTGATGTAATAAGTATGCTCTAAGATGTTGTTGTACTAGTCTTATGTGAATATTTTTCTAATGATTTCAAAGTAATTCTTATATTATTTCAAAAATTAATGATTAAGGCTCTAAAATACAACAAATTATACGAATCAAGACAGACATGTGCTATTATAGAAAGTTTTAAATGGCGGTAAATATATCGTGATTCAATTTGATATGTAAAAATTATGGTTTTGATTAGATAAATATTTGATTTATAAAAATTAATTAATAGGTAGTAGTTGTCTATAATATATTTGTTTTTTGTTTATTGTATCTATATAAAACATGATGGTATCTACATATTTCTATTATCAATTTGTTAAGGGAGAGTAGTGTTCTCCTAAGTTAGGCTCTTGGACAAACTGATTTGATGGTAATGAACTAAGGTCAAAATCATTAGACAAACATGTAGTATACCTAGAATGTTGATGTAATAAGTATGCTCTAAGATGTTGTTGTACTAGTCTTATGTGAATATTTTTCTAATGATTTCAAAGTAATTCTTATATTATTTCAAAAATTAATGATTAAGGTTCTAAAATACAACAAAGTATACGAATCAAGATAGACATGTGCTATTACATTTAACATGAAAAGTATTAATTATTTTTTATACACTCAAGGGATACTAGTGTAGTTGGTCATTCTTGCATTTGCCTCAAATCGAGCACTCCATTGAAAACTTATAAACTAGAAAAAATATCTAACGAGTAGCATTTGGCATACATTTGAAAGAGTTGTATTGAGATTTCACCACTTGTTCTACTTTAGGTATAGAATCCGACGAAGTAGCTCCCAAGCTATTCTTCTCCACTACAAATTTTCCTAGAGCCGGAGCCATGAAAAAAAAAAACATAGCTAAAACTACAACAACTAAGCCACATATTTTCCTCCTCCCCATCTTTACCCTCAATACTGCTAATTAAACTTTGACTCAAAAAAAGATTACCACACCATTAAAGAAATGAAACCCTAATCCCAATCAAGGTTTCAAGGTCTTGTTATATTTTACAGATTCAGACCATGTGACCGCAAAATTAGCTTCACCTGTGCAGATTAGTTGAAGTCTACAGACTTTTCCAGCGGGGTTTCACATTTGGGCAATTATCGACAAAATCTAGAGCTAAACTAGACCATTTGGGACAAATAGAACATCAACATGAAGCTACCAAATTCCTCTCAAATTCACGGGGGTTTCCAAAGATTCAAATTCAGTTAAGCATAGAGAAAATTGGATCGAATGCTTCCCTTAATGAAGCTCTGGAGCTATTATGATCCCTCACTCCCTGTTTGTTGGAAGACGACTGGACTAAATGTCTTCCAGGTGATATACATGCAAATATCATACAAATTGATTAAAGTGGAGTTACATGATTCATGGTAAACAATAGCAGGGGCTCCTAGTTAAACATAATTAGGGTTTTAAAAAGGTTGGTTAAGCTAAGCAAATGGGCGTTGCTTAACAGTGAAGGAAAACGATGCCATTTTTTATTCTAAGCGAATTTGTGTTGAATTTCTTTCATTATTTTTAATTCAAAAAATCTTTGTTGAGAAGTTGATTGTGAAAATGTTACGTTTTTGTGGTAAACGATGATCTCATATCTTACGACATTTAACAACACTTGGGTCTAAAACATAATTAAAAATTATCTTCCAAATTGAGGCCCTTTTATAGGGGGTGTAGATTACTGTGGTTTTTCTTGGCAAATATGGAAAACAAGTGTGAGTTGCCCAATGTCTGGTTAAATTTTATCAATTCTATGAACTATGTTTTTATCATTTTAATAAGTTTTTAGATGTTATGTCAAGATATAATTAATTTTTGAATTTCTCTGGATTTTACAACACCTCTTTGCCTACAACAATGAATTTGATAAGTGTGGAAGGAGAGTATGGATTTTACTTGCTCATCTGCTACCATCCCCTATCTACTTTGAACAAGAAAAATATAGCCCTAACTAATTTGGGAGAGGTTGTGCTAGATATGGAGCTAGGGCTTCACATGATTTCCACTGAGATGATCAATTTTGGATCATCTCATTTAATGTAGTTTTTTTTTTATTATGCTAGGTTTTTGTTATTTTTATTGCATCGTCGACATCACATCAAAATTTAGGCAAAATCATGCTTGCCATGGTTTTAGTGAATTTTATTTTACAAAACTTGTATACAGTTCATTCTATTTCCATTGCATAAATCCCAAAGAAAATAAAATAATTCTTCTTTCAGTCTCTGTTGTATGCACATGAGAGCTATTTTAGTCTTTGTTCAATAATTCATCTGATTGTGAGGAATTCTATTTTTTTTTGTTTTGATATTCCTTCGGTATAGTGTGAGAGTATTAGATTCCTGACCTTCATCTGCATATCCTTCTTTTGATGTCCATTATTCACAAATTTATGTCAAGTTATCCAACAATATTAAAAACTGCTCTTATAGAATTGTTAGGTAGATAAATTATATCTCTATAGAAGAAGACCAAAATATAGCTGTCAATTATTTACCAAGATAAATTACATTTAAAGGAATAGCTCACAACTAAATTATCCAAGGAAAACAAAAAAAATTATTTTTTTGCTCGTTATTATCCTAACTAGGGTTTCTAACCTATTTGCAGTAAAATGGCCATAACTTTCTTGAAACATAATGAAATTCATCTCCCTACAAAGGCTCACTATTCTAGCATGAAATTTAATATATTTGAGAGCATGATAGAATTTTGACAGATGAAAGTAGAAAATAGAAAATATTTATGTCTTTGATGCCATTCGGCAAGCAAAATTATATTAAATTATCATTATCCAAAATATTTTATAAATATTATTCAATAAATCTTTCTTAATATTATTTTGATATTATAAATATTTATTTTACATATAATTCTGTCATCTCACATAGTTATTCACACATCAAACATCCCTATTATTGAGTGAGTAGCTACCTTGGCACTATAGATAAAAAATAATTAGCAAATACATAACTTGCAGTGTCCCTCCATTTAATATTGACTGTATGATTGTGTGAAATTGGGTATGCTTTCGTCAATTAATCTTCAATTCAATCTTTTAGACATTTTCACTTCTATGTTTTGGTTAACATTTACTATTGTTGTTTGGTGAAGGATGTAGATTAAGCTTATATGTTGAAATCTTGTGAAGTTTGAATATGTTTCTTAAGAAAATCATGAACATTCTTTATACAATTGAGATTTGCCTTCATAAGATTTGAACCAAGAGACCTACTCAAAAATTTAAAAAGATTGAGATTTCCCTTCACAAGAAAATGATTCATTTTCTTTCCTATCCAATAAACAATGCATAGATACTATGAAAGTGATTGTTATAGTCTTGGCATACCTTGTGGGCTTCAACAAAGTCATCGTCTTCTTTGTATAGGTCTTTGAAAATATCAATACCTAGGCTCTTCAACTGTATTTCTTACATTGTCCATAACCTTGTGCTCAAGGCATTTGCAGTGTCCTTTCTTATGCTGCTTCAATTATACTTTCAAATTAAAATGCCTATTGGCCACGTACTAGTATAACACATATTGAACCCCACTCTTATTCGGACTCCACTAGACAAAAGATAACTTTTTTCCCACTCATATTCGGACTCCACTAGACCAAAAGCTAACCTTTTTTTTCCCAGGTGGACGTGCATCCCGAAAAGGGGACTAGGGGAAAAACAGACACATAACTCTTCTACGGCGTGATGTCGCTAGTGCACCCTAAACTCTGAAGAAGGCACTCCAAGCTATGGGGAATGCATCTACACCGTACACGCTTCGGTTATCTGAGCGCCTAGATTACTGCGTTACACTTGTGTGACAAAGACGGAGTTAACGCAAGCTTCAAAGAAACAAACCAAACTCGGTACAGTTTTACGGGGAACTTAATCGACGATACTAATTGGTACCCTTAAAGCACGCGTGAACAGTAAATATCAAACTTTATGGAATGTTGGGATTAAAAGTGTCAAGTGTCGGACGGGGGAAATGGGAAAAATACGTACTCTTCGTACCTAAACCATGCATGTATTTGTCTATTTTTACTGCGCGTCATTTAAGTAGGGTAAGAATGGGTAATGACGCACAGCTTACACGTGTTCAAAGGTAGAGCAACATTTAGCACTTGTTGTGTACCTCCCCACTCCGCCTTTCCTGCAAGAAAAGCAGCCATCCTATGTCATCGGACTTCATATATGAAACCTGCTATTCCCAGCATTGCATGCGAAACAAGAAATCAGAGAGTGGTTTAGAGAGTGGAAGCTCTGAGATTGACGGCTAAGCTTGTCCGTCAACTGTTCACTATAATTTTACTGTACTCACGCAGTTGGAGAAGTATACTTGGAGAAGTTTTACAATTTTACTTACAGAGGCGTAAGTATTTTGGGGGTTTCAACGCTTTCCGGCAGATGGACATTTCGTCTAGAATTTGTGTGTAGCTTGATCCTTGGCTTGGCTTGCTGAGCTGTTTTAGTGGAATTGTGCAGGGAAGCATAATTGTGAAGGGAAGAAATCAAAGATGTCGCAGAGAGCGAAGAGGAAGCGAACGGTCAGTATTACAGAGGACGCCGAAGCGGTCTTTTCGAGAAGGAATAAAGAGACAGAACGAGAAAATGTGGAGAAGAAATTCTCATTCAGAGTTCTGCTTCCTAATGGCTCACATTTGCCTCTTACTTTGGAGGACCCGGACGAAGAGATGAGCGCGGGGAACTTCATCCGCGCGGTGGCGAGAAAGTACGAGAATGGGGACACTGATAAGGGGTCCAGGCATATCCAGTGGAGTAAAGCATACCTGGAAGATACCTTGGGGAACAAAATTAAAGACGGAAAGATAATACCCCTCGCTGCAGTTAACAAAACTGCTACTATAATTTTACAGGTTTGCCAATTCCCACCACATATTCCTTGGCTGCTGCGCCTCTGTAATGCCTGGTGTGTGGTTTCACGATTTTACTTTTCTTTTTTTTTGTGTCAGAAGTAGGTTTGGTTTTTTTGGCATACTTGATATTGGTAAAACGCCTGCGTTCTCCTTGTGTAACACACGAAAGCACACTATGGAGCCGAGTATATCCCGTTATCTTTATTTTTTCCATCGTAGTTTTTTTTGGTTCTGATGAATTGGCATTGCTGTCACCTTCTTGTCTTCAATGGAGCAGGACATACGCTATTAAGCTCTTAGAGTAGCAGCTAGAGTGTGAGATTTGTAATATATCTCCTTTGGCCTGGTACATAATTCACCAAGGAAAACACTAATAATCCTAGATAAGCGCATTTGATTGGATGCAGTACTTTTTGCTAAATCCGAGTAGTCGGTCGCACTGTTATTTCAACGAAGCAGCATGTTCTGGAACTTTTTTTTTTCGTCCCTTGCTGTTTATTTCTCATGTAAAAAAATGAAGTTGATTCTATATGTTTTCCACAAGTTTTTCAAAATTTGGTGTTTATTTTTTAAAAATGGTCATTTCAAGCTTCGATTAGTAACCAGCGATGAAAGTACTTCTCTTGCTGAGGCAGTACACCGCCAAGCTTCTAGTTGCCAGCTATTTTTTTTTTTTTTTGTTGCCCCTAACCGCCCTTTTATGGCAGATTTATAGATGTTGTCACTGCTCTTTTTAATCCTTTTGATAAATTGATAATGTTTCTACTGGACTTCCATATAGAGCACCAATAAACGTATCGACGTTTAGATATTTTGTTGGCTTAGAAGCCATGTCTGAGGTGTCTAACATTGTTTGAGAAATCTAACATTTTATTCGGTTTCCCACCGTAAAAGGTCAACCAGGCCATTGGCATGGTCACGTTATTCTTTTTGAGAGGTAGCACTAACAGGGGGATGTGTCTCGACGGGCTTGAAAAGTCTTAATGATGATTATGTTGTTGTAAATTCCAGCGGATTTATGTGGATGCAAGTAGAATTGCTCAGCACGTTAGTTAACGAGAGAGTTTGTAATTTATACACTGTAGTATTGGGATCTACTACGTGGGAGAAAGATTGTTTCTATCATACAGATTTAAATATTATCACAATTATAACGTTTTTTTGTCCAACTTTTTAGTCATTTAATTTTATAACTTATTCTACTTGTCTATTTTTCATTTGCATTTATGACTGCTTTTGTTTTTCAGGACGGTGGCATCGATACTGTACATGCTTATCAGGTACTTTCCTTTCCTCTTTCCATAATGCTATAATAGTATTAGACAAATTCTTAAATATGATTGAAACAAGTAGCTGATTGAAAGTGCAAGACTTTTGTAAAATTTGGATCATTCACTTGTAACATGGAAGTGTTAAAAGGGTTGTTGGTAAAGGAAAAACTGAAGGTTAGAAATAAAATTTTCCACACCAATGAAATATATAATAAATCATTAATATTCAGGGGAATCATTCATTGTCGATTTGCTTGGCAGGACTTGTGGGATGTGACTCCAGAACCACATCTTCTTGGGGCTTTACCTCAGGATTACTCTACGGAGACAGCTTTGGCTGATCTAATCGTATGTCATGTTTGAAGGCATATTGAATTTTTTATGTGCCTAGAATTATCAATTTATTTCAACTCCATTATGATATTGATATGATTTGCATGCTAAGGTGTACAAACACTTGTTTTTGTTTATGTAGGACAACTCTTTACAAGCTGTTTGGGCCAATGCATCTGGTGAAAGGCGTTTAATAAGGTAAATCAAGTCTAGCAAATAAAATCTTTCAAGTTGGTCCGATTCTTTGAATGATGAATGTAGTTGATGCATTAAAATTCAATTTTCGGAGGTGGTGTTCATCAAGATATTTTTTTTCTAAGCTTGTTTTAGTGCAATTTAAGTTCGTGTTCTGGTATTTTTCTCATGTCTAACTTTGTGTTTTGCTTTTTCTATGGTGAATTTCATTATTCATTAATGTTCCATTGTTCTGTTGTCTTGTTCTTTGTTGATGTTAGTTTCTTTAATTGTGGAACATTTGACTTCATTTTGTTTCTTCCTTGTGAACTTCGTTATTTGCTCATGTTTATTGGTGCAAGTTTCTTTAATGGTGCAAAAATGGTAATTTTATTGTTCGCATAATTCCACAGGTTGTTGTTGGTTGAAACATCTAATACTTGTTTATTGCCTTATTGGTGGGTATTTAGTTTTGGATGCCTTGCCCAACATTCTTTCTCATAATGTCTATTATAATAGTAATTGTTGGTCAATTTGTGTTTTGAGTTAGCTATCCATCTATTTTGTATTTGATGCCTTCTATACACAACATTTTGCTGCAAGTCTCCATGCTTCTTTCATCTTGTGTCTTGTACATCCTTCAATTGGCTAGTAAACCTCTAAGGTATTATTAGGCACCTTCTCTTGGCATCAATTTCATTGTTGAGGCCTTAATTCACGAGTTTTTGGTCACTGATTTTTCCTAGGCTTGTTTTTGGTGGAATTTAACTGGTCTTATTCGGAACAGCTTATGTCCTAAAGAAAATTCTTCTTGATACATTGCACAGGTATCAAAAACCCTAACATTTCGACTTCAAGTCCATCTATAGGACCCATCATTAGGAGAGAAAAGATCTGTACTTCACAAAGAATATTAGGACACTATATAATATTTTTTTTGCAATCAACTCGATTCCACTCTTTTTGATCACTCAATTGCCATAATGGCAAGGCAAGAGCGTATAGACTAAGAATGCGGAGAGAAATTAATTTAAAAGTGTCGATGACAAGCCGATCAACTTATAATTTAAAACAATCATAAAATTGCTTTAGCCAAATTGGCTAATAGTGAATGCAAATGAAGTTGTACTAATGCCAAAATGGTGAATTAACTCACCCCTTCTATTTCATGCTACATAAGGCGGAGTATGATAGAAAATAATTGGGATCCGGTGATACTACTGCCCAAGGATCTTTGTTCTTAAAGAGGAAAGAATCTGAAGGAATACTTTTCAGATTATTACAATGATTAACTATATTCATTCACAAACATATTTGGATCAAATTCAGATATATCTTTCCAATATCTTGAACATGAGTGTTTTGTTGAATACTTGGCAAATAATCATCTGTAAATGTAAAGTACCTGGAATTGTCATTGGTATATTTGACCGATGAATATATGCTGAGGCTGAAGCAAAATCACTAAGTTCCTGGTATGAACAGCAAGAAGGAATATAACCAGGGCACTATACTATAAAGGCTAACACTGAATTAAATAAATTTGTTGATTATCAGGTGTAAAAATATAAAGTACCTGGAATTATAATTGGTACATCTGAGGGATCAAAATATGCTGGCACTGAACCAAAATCACTGAAGAAGTTCTTGGTATGAACAGCAAGAAGTAATGTAACCAAGTCAATATACTACGAACACTTTAACACTGAATTCAATTTATTGATTAAACAAACTTCATGTAATTTGTTGTTGATATAGCTATTGAATATGTGGGTCTGAAAATGATAGAATGCGATCTTTTTATTATCTTTTCACAGCGGAACACACCTGACTTATCGTAGCCTAATTTTTTTAATAAGTATACCTGATAAGAAGAAATATGGATGCCATATAAAAATAACAGCAGTTCTCAAACTATTCCTAAAGTTATCATAGCCAATTTGAGCTTCTCTCTCAAATAGCAAAAAGAATAATAAGCAATGCTCACAATTTAGCCCCTAAAAAGTGACACCAAGGTAGGCATGAAGTGGCTAATTTTGAACCAAAATAAATACTGTTTGGCTGAATAAGAATATAATTTATTAGTAAACCCTTATGTCATAGGGTTTGTCGAATTTTGTGCTTGAAGTTCGAAAAATAATAGAGGTATAAAATTTGTTGAAATTTCCAAATAAATTTGTATTGGAAAAGATGTTTTGAATTTTAGTAAAATATGTTTTCTTGAAGTACCTTTTATAGGGTGTTCGATAGGATTTTTTATTAAATTAAAGCTCAAAACCAATAAAATAGAGTATCAGTCTTGACAAGTTCGTTGTTGTGGACGGAGTTCCTTTTGTTAACGGCTAGGGCATGGTGTCGATCTTTTGCAAGCCTGGTTGCATGACAAAGGTTTGAAGGAAGGCATGAACATAGAAATAGAGAGCAGTACAAATTGTTGTGACGGTTTGATGGATACATAGCCTGGTAGTGGCGTAGATCTACAAGATGCAAAATGTTGTGACTCATAGCCCTCCATTTCCATTTTGAGCTTTGTTTTTAAATTTTTTTTTTTATAGAAAATTAAACATGCATTTTCTGTTTATAATTTTAAATTAAAATACTGTCACTAATATAAATATAAATTTTATTTTATTTATATTAAATTTCTATAAAAAATAATATTTAATTATAATATATTTAAAATTTAGTCTTATTTTACTTCATGTAATAATATTTTAAATAGAATTTAATTTAGTATTTTTTTATTTTATTTCACAGTAATAAAATTTATTGATTAAAACTAAGGATTTAGGTTTTAAATAAAATCTTAGTAGTTTTAATTTTTTTTAAAGTTAAAAATAAAAATTAAATGTATTTTTCATATATTTTTAATTTGCCAAACTTCATATTTAAAACATAAAATATAAATTTTAATTTTAATTTTTGAAAACGTAAAATATAAATGTATTAATCATTTATTTTTAACTTCAAAATGCAAAATAAAACAATTTTTTTTTGAACTTTATTTTTAAAACATAAAATAAAATTTTGAACTTCAATTTAAAAAACATAAATATATATAAATTGTTTATTTTTAACCCTATTTTTTAAAGGGATAAATGATTTTAACTTGAGCTATGAATCAACCATGTCACAAATGGGGACCACGTCCCCAATATCAACAATACTCTAGCGAGGTTTGAACCTTGACGACAAGAACAACACTAGAACTTAATCATCACATTATGCCAATATTAACTTTATTTAATTTATAACTTAAGAATGCAAAATGCAAAATAATAATGCAAACACTAAATTTTACGGGATTCATCCTATAGCGTGATGGTTGAGTGGTGGTGGTGGTGTTGTGGCCACCAAGGTTCACATCCTCATTGGGCCATTGTGATCATAGGCTTGTGCTTTCGTTGATCTATTGTGCTTGCAGGTTTGAGCCTTAGTGTTGATGTTGTTACTAGCATTCATGCTGGATGATTGATAGGCATTCATGCTTGTTCTCCATACCTTCGTTGGGCTAGTGTGCTTGCAGGTCATGTGCCCCAATTGGGCTGTTATGCACGTAGGTTTGGATTGTTGGGCATTCATGCCAAAGAGATCACACATTTGGTTATTTGGATAGACTAAATAACCCATGTAATTGATACAAAGAAATTAAATTTTAATTTAAAATATAACAAAACTATATTAATTTTTTTTTGATCAATAGAAAGTTGGTTTATTTTATTAATAAGTTAGGGCTTTTAGCCTGGCCCAAACCAAGGGTGGATACAAACAGGGATCCACCTCACCATATAAAACCCATTAACAAGTTATATTACCAAGTATCCCTACTACAACCACCCTTAGATTGAGAGTGGAGAACCATGTTAAAATTAACCTTTCTCTGTGCTCATTTATCCCTTCTCCCTTTCACAACTTGCTAGCCCTCCATCTTAGTAGCCTCCTTCCATAGCCAAGAATCACCATCGTGACCCCTGCCTCCCCTACATTGAAAATGCCAGTGATTGCATTGGCCTTAAATTAATGCACTTTTCCATTTGATTCCTTAGGAGATGTATGATCTACCCCCTCAGACAAAATAGGATTCTCATCTTGGTTAAGCATCATACATGTTGAGTCATTCCTCAATGAGTTGCTGCTAAATTAATTTGGAGTCTTTGGTCCAACACCTCCTCTTGTCCCAAGTCAACATCTGTAGTGGCCACTGAAGTATTTCCCGAAGTAATCCTATTTTCCTTTTCGGCTTTTCTTTTTTCCACGTTATTCAATTGTTCGGAGGATTCCTTCCACCAAGAAGCTTGTTTATAAACTCTCTTCTTTGTGCATCAACTGCAACATGCTTGGTCTGGAAGCAACTTCTACACCTAAAAGGAATTCCTTCATAATCTACCTGTTGTAGTTGCATCCCTATAGATAGTGCTATGGATGGCTTTGTTAGAAGGCCTTTCAATAGATCCATTTCTACCAAGAAACGTGCAAAATCATATGCAAAAACTCTTGGGAACCCTCATCTACACCCAAAAATCTTCCCAAAGTATTCACACTAACTTAAAAAAAAGAATCACACCAAGTTGTAGTGGCAAATTAGGAAGCCTTACCCATACAGGAATCTTGTCGAAGGACTTTGAAATTGGATTGAAAGCCGCATGCCAAAGGTTTTAGCAGCAAAGCATACTTGTTCTCCCACCACTAGTGGGATTTACATAGTATTTTCTTCCTGTCCAGTTCACTGTTTAATAAGACCACAAAAAACCTCGGGATCTTGGATAAATCTACATCTTGCCCTTCTAAAATGGGGCTCTAGCTCTTTGAGATCCATCTATGAATTTGCTCGAGACTTGGCCAAAAACCATTGAACCTCCTGATGAGCCCCATCTCTTTGAAAAAATCTTCATTTTCAATGACCTCTTCAATCTTTTGCATTTAGACAGACCATCAACCTTTCTACATGAGGTTTAATCCATACTGAACCCTTACCTTCATCAAACTCCTTTTTCTTAACCACATCAACAAACAATCTATCTTTCTCTTGGCCATTGTCTTCCTTTCCCAAGAAATCCTACTGCAATGCTTGGTAACCTACGTGCAATCGAGATGAATCTCCCTTTTCAAAATCCTTCAAACGACTACTCTTCATTCGATTATCCAAATTTGTCTCAGTAAAAAATGTTTCTTTTATGGGGCAATTGTTTCCATTAGGGGCATTAAAACCAAACCCTTGCACATTCTTTCTCCTCCATTTGCTTTTGCCGTTGTCCTTGGTATTTCCCCCCTCACTATAGAAGTCGGAGCGGGGAAGCCATTGCCTTCCCCATCGTTCATGTGTAGACTTGAGCCCGCTGCCCCTCCTCACATCCCTTCGCTTTGTTAGGCCATGGCTTCCCTAGCTGCATAGGGAGGCATAAGCCCTATGTCCTTTGCTGGTGGAGTTTGAGAGCATCCGATACGATTATATTTGAATCATTCAATTTTTTATATTAATTTTATTTTTCGACTTAAAAAACAAAAAAAATATTAAACTTTTACTTAAATAGTATATTTTTTATTTAAAAAAATAATTTTTTTAAAGGATTTAAGATAAAAATTATATATGTATTTTTAATGCTTTTAAAATAAAACTTGGTTAGTGTTTTAAATATTAAATATAAAACTTGGTTAGTGTTTTAAATATTAAATATTAATTTTGTTGTGGAACATGCAAATTACAAGTTAATGGATTTGAAAAAAATCTACTGTTGAGACGTGGAACATGTGATGACTCACAATGGTGCTAATCTTGATTGTTGGAAACCTTTTATTGGAAGTTTAGCAAGGGCAATGGACAACTTAACTTGGTGTTGTAGGGAGTTCAGGGGGAGGTGTTTCTACATATTTAGGCTTGATTTCAGATGTTAGAGCTGCTTTGTGTCTAGAGTAACAATATTTATTACGTATTAAAGCCACAATCGTGTCGAGAGAGTGAAAACATTGAACAACTTTTGTAAATCGACAAATAGACAAGTAGATGATGCATTAGCTAATTTATTTTAGCCGTTCCATTCAATGTGGCTAGGAATCCATATTTTCAAGATCAATTTAGAAAGTTGTAGAGTTTGTCAAAGGGTACACACCTCCATCTTCAGAGGCATTAAGAACAACTCTTTTAGGGAGTTCAAAAGATGACGACTAAGAAATTAGTTGAGATCAAAGCCTCCTTGAAGGCAAGAGGTTGCATTAGATTGAGTGAAGGATGGTCAGATATATGTAAGAGGCCATTTTGTAATGTTTTGGTGGCTTCTCCTCAAGGAGTTGTGTTCTTGAAGGCGATTGATGCCATGAACCAGAAGAAAACTTTATAGTATATATTTCAAATATAAGAGAAAACAATTATTAAGGTAGGGGTGAACAATTTAGTTCAAGTGGTAATTGATTGTTTAGCAAATTGTGTGGGAGTTGGGAAGCTAATTGTAGATAAGTACCCCCAAATCTATTAGAGCTCATGTGCAGCCCATCATTTGGATTTGATGCTTCATGACTTGGCTAGTTTCCTTTGGATACTTTAAGCAATTCATAGAGGGAGAGCAATTGCAAATTTCTTAATTATTCATTGTCTCACATTGAACCTTTCTAGGAAACATGCATTGAGGGAGTTGTTGAAGCTTTATGAAACCAAATTTGCTCCATTCTGAAAAGAGTGGTTGAAGAGAGCGACTTTGAGTTTTATTATCTTTTCTAGTGAGTGGGAAAACTTAGCACTTTATAAAGGTCCAAAGGGGAAGAACATAGATAATCTTTTTAAAGAACAATTTTCGGTAAAGTGGAACAAAATTTGTGAATGTATGTGTCAGCACTTTATAAAGGTCCGAAGGGGAAGAACATAGAGATAATCTTTTTAAACAACAATTTTCGGTAAAGAGAATCAAAATTTGTGAATGTATGTGCACCAATTGTTGATGTGCTTGGTATAGTTGATGGTGACACGACTTGGTTAGCATGCTTTCAAGCATGGACCATTGTGAGGAAACTATTCAAAAAGTGATAAATAATGTAGAAGTAGAATACATGGAGATATAGGAGACAATTGATTCTAGATGGAAATTGATGCACACACCTTTACTTCCAATAACTTGCTATTTGGAACTTAAGGTATTTCATATTGATAGACAAGGTGACTGTGAAATTATAGTAGGGCATTTAGAAGCCACAGGTTTGAAGCAGACCTATTAGTTATAGCTCTAATCAGACACCAATTTTAGAAATAAAAGGAAGTAGAAGAGATGTTTGGAATGTGAGCAGAAAAATATATGGCAAGAGTTGATGTAGTTGGCTGTAGATGGTGAATGATCTGTGTAGTACAAACTCTTGAATTACAATGCATTCTATTCAAATATTGAATCAAGGAGCAATTTATCTTTTTATGAGAGGAATTGGAGTTGCTTTGATCACATTCATTTAAAGATGAACAAGTTGTTTGAATAGTTGGAGAACTTGTCTGGATTTGCAGAAATTTAAAATTGTTCACAAACATGTGAGCAAATAACTCCTTATCTTAACAACAATAAATTCTAGAAGACATGGTAGTTCCAATTGCAGATCAGCATGACTTTTTTGATGATGAATTGAGTAGTGATAATGATGCATACATTTTCTCAGCCAAGTGCTCTCGATGAATTGGAGCTTTTTTGAAGTTTTAAAGTCTCGATTGTAGATTGTATCTTTTTGACAAAAAAACATTTTTGCAACTGTGATTTCACGTATCTTTTGGTTTACAAATTTGTCATCTTTTTATAATGATTTTAAATTTATTTAACAATGTTAAAAGTATTTTGATAATTTTGTGGATATATTACTTGCATTTAAAAAATAATAAATTTAAGGGCGAATTTAATGGTGATTTTTTTTTTTGATTTTTTTCCTTGTTGGACATAATCGAAATCTTTATTGTTGTCGAATATGAAATTGAATTTGAACATTGTGACTAAGAGTAATCAATATCAGCCCCTTAATGAAATTAAAGTAATCAGCGCACCATTCTTATGAACTCATGCCCAATTTTGATTGGAGCGGCCAGTATAGGTATAACAACAACAAAATCACTCATAGAAAAACCAGATAAAATACTCAAATAGTATTAAGTGTTCACAACATCATGCGTCAATCAACAATCAAATGCATGCAATGAATAATCCCTATCTTAAGTACTTGTAGGAAGCCAACACAACCAATTAATAAAAATCCTCACCAAAAGTATAGCTTATAGAGCATTTGTTATTTCTCTTGTTTGGCATTATGCATTAGTTCTTCCTCTTGTTTGGAAACATGCTTGTAAATAATATTAAATGCCAAAATGATAATAAATTGATATTAATTAATTTTATGAAATAATACCTACAACTTAATAGTAAATATGCTTATTAGATATAAGTTAACAATATTAATATTGCCATAAATAATAATGTCATAATGTGTTGGTCAAATCACGGTGATGTTGTTTTCACCAAGGTTTAAAACTTGCTGGGCCATTGTGATTGCAGGCATTGTGCCTTTGTCAATCCATTGTGCTTGAGGGTTTGAACCTTGGTGTTGACATTGTTGTTCCTGGTAAGTGACCCTGTGCTCCTTACCCTCACTAGCCTAGTGTGCTTGTGGGTCTTGTGCCCTTGTTGGGCTATTGTGCTTGTAGGTTGAACTATTACAATAGTAATAAATATATACTCATCTCACAGGAAATGATCAAATCTTAATTACAAGCCTTCTCAAGGCTAGCAGGTTTATGAAGACATTGATTGCTCTGCCATTGTTCTATATTTGAACTTACCCCATATACTGAATCATTTAAATATTAAACACAAGTGACACATGGCTCTATAATAGGGTCCCTTTTTTCAAAACCAGAGCAATTTATTAAATACGCAGAGTGACATATGTAGAATTTATGGGGAATGCTCTAACTAACAAGCTGACTTTGATACCAAGACTCCATACACTATCCACAAGTACCTATTTTCCTTTTCTATCCAGACCTTGATCTCTACATCTGGTTCCCCAAAATTGGATGATAAAAAGCAAAAGTAAAGAACCTATCAATCCACTTGCACAACACTTGTATGAGCTGCCATTACAAAACTGTTATTCCTTGTGGCTGTGCTCAATTGAGCTTAACTATTGACCACCTCCATCAAGAATTGAAAAATGTGTAGGGTTTAGTTAAAATCCCTCCAAGCGATGCCTTTCTAATGATTGGTAATTGCTTCTTATTAATGCACTATAAGGTTGGCTGGGTTTTGCCTAATTTCATTTTCTCCACTTCAAAAAAAAAAAAATTCCCCTAAAAGTTACATCAAAATGTATCTGAAACTGTACATGCTCAAACAAACTGCTAATTTTCTACAGTACGGTATTCTAAGCTCTTTCAAGAGAATACAAGAAATGCGGAGTTCACAAACATGAGCACAACAAAATGTTTTGCTTCCACAAGTTGATGCAATCGATAAACAATATATATCAACGACTGAACAACCACAAACCCAATTAAGTGTTGACAACATAAATTTTTTAAGAAGAGACAACAAGCAACATACGTCCTTGAACTTAAAAGAAAATGAATAGATGTCACCCTTTAAAACCTGACCAAAGATTGCAGTCAATACAACATATATTGCAAGGATGAACTACATAAATTCTTTGCAAACAACTCAAGTCTTTTGTTCATGGTGCTACACTAATGTGGCAGTGTCCACCCTCATGATGCTCTCGCTAGGGACTAGTCTCCTGCACAACCAAAAGAGTCAAACCATTCATTTGTCAACAATTCAACAGGTCTAAGTCTACATCATACAAAACATATACAAATCTGACTCTTAATATCAACACCAATTACATCACTTAATGGTAAGTTGCAAGTGAATAAAGCTGACACAAATCAGATGTGGTAATAAGAGATGATAATAATTTGAAATTCTATTAAAGGAAAGTAATATCTGAATACAATTTATCATATCTTGTTAGCTGGCCATTATTAATTCATAGTTATTACAAGTCAAAACATTAAATGGTCCAAAAATGAGGTGTTATAGTTAAAGGCAAGATGGGAGTGTGAAAATTTCACCTATCTCATGAGAGAAAAATAAGTTCCCAGTGAGTTATCAATAGCTGACAAGTTTTTGGAGGTGGAGAGGTTGAATGCCAAAAGTGCCACAGAAATTAAGCAGCCTAACCCAAACAGAAATCAGTGTAAAGGACTCAGAAGAGGGTTAGATTTAGGATACCAAGGCTTCAATAGAGAATAGGCTTGCTCCAAAGCTAGAGACCTGCCTCAAGAAGAACTTCCAGTACTGATTAAACTCTTCTCCACAAACCAAAATAAACAGACCCTGAGGGCAGGAACAAATTACTAATTCCGAAGAAAGAAAGGGCTTCCAATGCTTAGAGACCCAGGTGCAGGGAGGCTCAGCCAGAAATTGTGAAACTTGCAGACATTCCCAAAATCGGTGTTGTGCTTCTCTTACTCCAAAACTTGCAGCCCCAGAGCAAAAAGAGAAATGTTAACAAAGTTAGGAACCAAACTTGGAGTCCTAGAGCTACAAAAGACAGTAGAATCATGAGCTGCATTCTATACAGAAATCCTGAGTTATCATCATAAAGTTTAAACCAAATCAGATGAAAGGATAGGAGGACATATGATGCCACATTTTCCATTAAGACAAGCAAATGAATAATCTTCAAGCCTGGGAGAGCACTGATAGGAAATGCCTAGTGCAGCTGATTGTGAAGGGGCCTGTTCTGAAACCACGTGGCAGATGTCAACCAGAAATGACGAAAAGCGTGCTTCTCTGAAGGTGAGTAGCAGCATGCGAGGGAAGTGATAGCAAGAGACATATTTTTCACTGTCCCCCAATTTTTTTTGATTTTAACAAGTTTAATGGATTTGAGTTTAATTAGATGTTTTTGATAGTACTATTTAGGTTTAAATTTTTGGGATAGCTCTATACAGGCAGCAACCTTCAATCCTTATGAAGCAAACTCATCATGGTATGAAATTGAGAGTTGTAAAGTTCTATTGTGGTACAAATGATTTTTAATTTCATTCTGTAATTGAATTTCATTTCAGAGAGAATTTTTATACCCTGGATGACAATTTCATGTTTGTTTTTACAGTGTCAAAATAGGCAATCGGGAGATATCAATTTTTGATAGTGGCCAAGGCATGGACGGAAGCAAAGAAAATTCTATTGCAAAATGGTTAATATTCCTCTTCTCGTCTCAGTTGTTTTGATTATGAGCTATGGTGAATACACGTAAATTTTTCCATAATTTGTTTCAGTCATGATAGTCTGCATTTTGAAATATCCCCCTAGGATATTTGCTCCAGATTTTTAAAATGTTCCACAAGAATTGATATAAATATTTTGCAAGAAAACTGATTTCTTTTTATTGACCAGATTATATGGAAAACTATATAATATCAATCTGAAATAGAGGTCTGGAAAAAATATGAATATTGCCTTCAGATTACAATTTTATTTACCAAACAGATATGAAATACATCTATTGCTGCAAGTATGTCTTCAGATGAAATCTTCACAAATTTGCCCAGCTGTGAACTCTGTTGCAAATACACCTCCAAAGGTGAATTGGATTTCCGTCCAATCCACCGAGAAATCCTAAAGGTTTCCGTCCTCAGGTTTTCAAAATTGAAAGCCAAAGCTTCCTAGAATTTTCCAAGAGAAAACAATAATCAAGCAGAAACCAAGTGTGGTTAGAATGAGCCTCTCAATGTTCTTTTATAGCGTATCCTTGTGACTCTTTGTTTTCCTTCTGCTTGTCTCTTGGTATTCCTTTTCTTTGTCTCTTTATTATCGCCTTTTAAATTAAAATGACTTCATTAATTATTCCCTAAGCTCCATTAAAGTCATTTTAGTACTTTATTAAATAATTAAATTAAGTTGTCATTAAATTTGATATAATTCGACAACTTAAAATTTAATTATTTAATTGACTTCTAATGTACCAAAAAGGGGACATTACACATTTGTAGTCAAGTGCCTTGACATTTCTCTTAGGGAAATTGTTTTTAGCGTATTGCAGAGACAATGTGTTTCTTGTCTTATGTGGTCAGTTCATTGACCACTTTTTTTTTTCTCATAGCTTTTATAGTCACTTCATTCTTGTTGAATTTGTGGTTGGAACAACAAAGTAATATATTATGTGTTTTATAGGAATGGTCACATTCAAAATATCTTGATATTTCTAAGGGGAATTACCAACTATTTTTTGCATGGACAATACTTTTCTGTCCAATTTGGTCAGCTCTTTTTTTCATGCTTTGTCTCATAGCTATGTAGTCATTTTATTCTTGATGAATTTGTGGCTTCAAGAGTAAACAAAACTATGGAATGTCTTGTATAAGAATGCTTAATTTGAGGCTTTTGAATGTGGTGAGGCATGTAATATTGTATTCGAAACCATTATAGGTTTTTTTGGCATTTAAAGGTCTATACTTTTGTATCACTAATTAAATTAGGTTTGGCATGTAAACACAAAATAATTGAATTGAAAAATCAAGTTTTAGTGTGGAATAAAGCAGACTAAGGGCTGAAAATTCGGAGATGATTATTCTATTGCTTATTCTATCCATGACTAGTCTTTTTTTAAGTTGAAAAAAGTTCCTTTATTAAAAATATAAGATATTAAATTGTATCGTCTATAATCTTGGTCCAATTATTTGACAGCATACAAATTTTTCTTATAACCAATATGCTACAAAGTGTGTTAGTAACTTAAGATATGAAAACTAATTGATTTGTAAATAAATGACAACTCCAAGAACTGTAATGCCCAAAGATAGTTTAGATGTGTAATTTAAAGCCTACCCTCTGTAATAAATGTCTGTCATTCAAGAATATAAGAAGGATGGACATAATTTTATACCAGGTATGTACTACGATCCAGGTTTGGGGCGGTCACCTTTTTCATTAATATCAAAATGTAAGTAGGTTATTTGTGAATAGGGGAGTTGTGAAAACATAGTAGAAAACAAGAGACGGTTGCTTCACTTAGCCTACCTTAGACAAACAAGATGTATTGATAGAATGCTAGTTTTTCTTTGGTTATGCTGATATATTATGCATCGCCATCATTCTGACCTCTAGCTTGATGAAGTTTTGCCTATGGTCCTATCCACACCCTTGACTTACCTAGCTTTCTGTATTTGGAATTTGACAGCTTTTTCTGCTTGTCATGTTGAATCTTATTTCTTAGAGTCCTACTTGAAAGGTGCTATAAGACACATTACATCCATTTTTAGTTTGTAGAAGCTCACCCTACTTGTAAGAAATTGAATCATAGGTACCTCATGCACTAGGGTCATTGTTCTTTTCTCTATCACCTATACTAAATAAGCAAGGGAGCCAGTTGGAATTTTCAACCTTTATGGCCAAACTTTTGATAATTTTCTCATATGTCATGCCTACCAAGTGCCTTTTCCATCTCCTTGCTGGGAATGATTAATAGAATATTTGAGATACAATTGGAGGATATCTCAGGATTTTCTCATTTCACTCAAATTCCTCCTCTAGATTCTCCTTTATTTCATTTTCTATATTGGAACCCGTGAAGGAGAAGACCCATTTCAACCTCAAGTCAGTTATATTTCTATGAACATCATTTGATGTGGGTTGCCAAGTAATTTCATTGTAGTGTCCATTGTTGTAGTGTGTAATTGTATGTAGGCCAAAGAATGAGGCAAGAATGTCAAGTAGAATGTAGTGGAGGCAACATTGAGTTGCATTGATAAAATGGCAAGCCCTATGTCACATGAAGTGTAATAAATATGTCGTTGCCTTTGTGTTCAAGTGTGGACTAGTATGTGTGAGATACAATTGGAAGACATCTCAGAATTTTCTCAATTCACTCAACTTCCTCCTCTAGATTCTCCTTTATTTCATTTTCTATATTTAACCCGTGAAGGAGAAGACCCATTTCAACCTCAAGTCAATTATATTTCCTATGAACATCATTTGTTGTGGGTTCCCGAGTAATTGCATTATCGTGTCCATTGTTGCAGTGTGTAGTTGTATGTAGGCCAAAGAATGAGGCAAGAATGTCAAGTAGAATGTAGTGGAGGCAACATTAATAAAATGGCAAGCCCCATGCCACATGAAGTGTGATAAATCTATTGTTGCCTTTGTGTTCAAGTGTGGATTAATATGTGTGCCATTAATCTCACACTCTTATGCCTCAGGGCACTCATTGGGATGATCGCTCATGGCCAAAATTTTATCTCTTTCAATCTCTTGGTTCAATAATTGGCTATGTTGATGCCTGCATGGTTGCAATGGTCTATTATTGAAATTGTTTTTTGACTCTAGTGTAGTTCACCTTATCAATAAAATATCATTGATTCTTCAGTTTTTTTGATCTTTTTTGATTTCTAAGGATGACAATCAAAGATTCTCTCTCTATCTCTCTAGACTACATGATCTGACTAGTTGTACGTAGAATAGGAGAATGGAGTTTTTTCCTCATTGTTTCTGCTCGGTGGTAGCTTCATGGAAGCTGCCTTAGTGAGATTGTCATTCTTATCTCTTAAGACACATTGTGTGCTTGATGGGCTAGGGCCCCCTTGTAATGTCCCATCAAAATTCAACTTGTGTCTTGGTGGTGTGTATGACTATCTTATATTTATTCTCTCTTAATAGGAGGCCGAAATAACTTAGAATGGCTATTAATGGGAAACATAGGTTTGAATATATTGATTTGTAAACTTAATAAATTTATGAAATACTTGATTCTCACAAGTTCTATGTTAATTTATTGAGACAACTTTTAAAAGGAATTAAACTAAGATGTAAGTACAAGAACCATGTTCAGTGTTTAACACTTCAAAATCCTTTTGCTAATATTAACATGCTCACATGCATGTCTACATCAATTTTATTTCTAAATTCATACTCTAAAACATGCTACTACATATATGTGAATGCTCAATCAAGCCACAAAATCATAGTATGGAGAATAATATGCTTATGTGAGGTTAATTCCAACCATAGGCTGACTACTTGGCCTAGTGTAGTGTTCACCATTTTTTTTGCACTCTGAGTTTTTTTTGCCATTTACTTATGGAGTTTACAATAGAGTGGTTGACAAGTTTTTGTGAGTTTTTGGGTGAGTTGACAAGTTTGAAACAACGACTTGTGCCACATAGGGCACATGATTTAAAGCCTGAAAAATTGCAATTGGCACACTCAAAAAGCATTGTTTTTTGCCTTTTCATAAATTATAGAAATTGCATTTGCCATGAATGTTTGTGGAGTCTCAAAGGTCTTCAAGGTGTTGCCCCAAAACCTTGTTATGGTAATTGTTGCTTGATCCCACTTGGGGTTTTGACCTCTAATACCCCTAAATCCCTTTTCTCCTTGTTCTCATTGAGGGTGTTGTCCCTAGACCCCTAATAAACTCATTTTATACATTTTCTTATTTTGTTTTGCATAAAAATTCTAATTATTTAAGAAACTCATTTTTTTAAATAAATATTTTATAAGTTGCCATGTTTTGTTGAGTTCATTTTTTTTTTGACTCTGTTGTTCAAGTCAAGTCTAAGTATGCAAATTATGATTCGAACAATTAGGTGTTGAGATAAATTGAACTAACAATGCTTGAATATAATTGCGTCCTATCTACATGTGGTACAAATTGTGAGCAAGCTTTTAAGTAAATATGATGATCAAGTGAATGAAACAACATCACATGCGAGTGGCTCAAAACAAGTGATATGATTATAGAGAAGTCCAATGGCTGACATGGAATTGACCTCAAGCGCCAATGACCACCCTCAAATAGATGGTCAGATGGAGATTGTGAACAAATGGGTGGAAAGCCATTTTCGTAATTACATTGTGAGATAGCAAAAGGCATGGATTAGACGGTTGCACTTGGGTGAGTGTTATTACAATACCATCTATCACATATTGATTGGAATGACTCCTTTTAGAGCGTTTTATGGATATTATGCTACATCTTTCATTGAATTGGCTTTTGGTGAAAGTAGAGCTTTGAAGGCTTAGGATTCGATTTTGGAGAGCCTAGACATCCTAAGACTCTAAAGGCTAATCTTTAGAGTACCAAGAATCAACATAAAATTTATGCATATAGGCATAGATCGGAGAGAAATTTTGAGGTGTTTGACTTAGTTTTTCCGTGCTTTCATCCCTACAAGCAATCTTCCTTCAAGAAGAGTGGTGTAGAGAAATTGAAGCCTCACTTGAGGTGGTGGACTTTGTTTTCTACGTCTTGATCCCTACAAGTAGTCTTCCTTCAAGAAGAGTGGTGTAGAGAAATTGAATTCTCACTTCTATCCCTTACAAGATTGTTGGGAGGGTTGTTGAGTTAGAATGTAACTTGGAGCTTTTGGAAAATAACAAGATTCATAATATTTTCCATGTTTTGTGTCTCAAAAAGGCCCTTGGGCAACGTGTGTAATGTCCCCAACTAGGACCTTACTTAATGTGCCTTAAAATTTCAAATTAGGATTTGAATTGCTCTTGGCGATGACAACTTGTAATGTTCCTTATTAGGAGAATGCCAATTAACAATGATTAATCATACAACACTATGCATTTAAATTAAATTAAAAAACAATCACTTATTTATAATACATGCCTTTGCCCTTAATTTGTAATGCCCTTCCTAATCACCAATCTTGGGAAAGACAGAGCATTACTTGGCCATGGAAATATTGGAATCATTCATGAGTAGGTTTCCTCAAGGATTTGTGGCGCATATATGCATTACCTATATTGGGGCTACATCCTCAAGGATTCGTGATATATGTCCTTATCCTAATCTTGGAATTCTCCTCCTATATTCCTCCATTGCCCTTGACAAAACCACCTAGAAATCTTTTGTGAGTAGACTCCCTCAAGGGGTTTGTGGCGCATATATGCATTACCTATTTTGGGGCTATGTCCTCAAGGTCTTGTGATATATGTCCTTACCCCTATCTTGGAAGGTTCCTCACATCGCGAGGTATTACTCCATCCATGAAAAAGCCAACCTATCCTTGTAATGATATTAGCGAGTGATTATTGACATACATATATATTCCAAATAGACATAACTTATATATAATTCTGATTTCATCATTACTAATAGATATATAATATATCTAAATATTAGATCATTCCTATAATTGAATCAATTAGATTGTTCCGAATTATACTATAGAATATTCATATATAATAGAACATTCAAATGTGCATATATATATATATTATGCTAAATATTTTTCTTTATATAATACAGTAGAAAACACATAATTCTGGTTTTTATTATTACATATATATATTTACTATCTCTATATCTCTTAATATCTCTCTCTTATAATACATGTTATCAGTCACCTCCATTACATATGTATGAATTATAAATATATTTATTATAATATTTACTTTCTTGTATGATTTATTATTATTATAACCCATTTATCTAATATCAAAATATGACCTATTATATGATTTTCATTATTTTGATTCACTTATCCATATACTGTTATGCCATTCCCATAATATTATATCAATTAATAACCAGCATATAGTCTGGCTACTTATATTTACTTACTTATGTAGCTATTATTAGTTTTTATTGATTGCGTATGGTATGTGGTAAACCCTTACATTACTGTTTCATGAAACATATCCCTTAAATAAGTGTAGTTCAGACTCCAGAATGTTGAAACAGAAATTAATGTAATTTCAACAACTAGGAAATCTAGGAACTATTATAGAAGGAAAGGTATACATACCTTTGAGTGCCTGTGCAATTTGGTGGCTCTCTGTGATTCTCCAGCCAACTGTGAACAACCCTTCAATTTCCTACGATGCTCTTGATTGTCTGTTTTTTCATCTCATGATTCCCTTCTTGATTGATACTAATGACTTCTTATATCTCCTTCATCGAATGGTCATGACTTTTGGGAGTTAAGACATATACATACCCCTTCCCTCGTGAAATCGCAGCTTTTCAATATATATATTTGTAATTTATATTTATTAATCTGATTTCTTATGCTAATCACAACCTTTGTGTTGCTCTTATATTAATGCTTACTTGATTGCTGATTATGGACAAATATAATAGTTTGTTCTACCATAACTCATAACGGATTAATTAAAATATCTATAATCATCATTTATTGTAACCATGGATTATTTAATCATTGCCTTCTTGTGACATGCAGATTGCTGTAATTGAATTTGGTATTTTAATAATGACCTTTAATAACACACGTAATACTTTAGAATATTTAATATATATTACAGGATGAATAGATAATACTGTTAATGCTTACCGGTTACTGAGAGGGGGGGGGGGGGTGAATCAGTAAATGCTCCTATTTTAGTGTAATTTTCTTCCTTTTTACTGTCCTTATGGATAAACAAAATATAACAATCATTCACAGGCATAAACAAAATCACACAGATTAACATAGGTATTTATATGTGGAAACCCTCGGTTAGAAGGAAAAAACCATGGTGAGACAGAGCTCACAACTTCACTAGTATCAAATGAAGGCGCCCTATTAGGAGCTTACAAAGCACTAGTTAAGGTGCTACCCGATTAAGGGATTTTACAAAAGATCGGTTAAGATCTAATTCTTGTTAAGAGTTGTCTGGTTACAAAGATGTCACCCTGTTAGAGGATTTTTACAACAAACCGATTAGGTTCAACTTGATAGAGGGATTTCAATATGCTTTTAATATTTTATAAAAGCAGTGATCTATTATGACACTGATTGTATGATTAGATCATACTTGTAGATCTCTTCCCCGGTTTGCCTGGCTGTTGGCTTTTCTTACTTACTTCACCTTTGTGCCTGTAGCACTCCTCAGAAGATATCTCTCCTCTGCTCTGTGCAATTTCCAACTATCAACAACAGCAACACTATATCTTGCGTCCTATGACCTATATTTATACAAGAGTGAACCTCTTGACTCATAGAACCGCCAGGGAATAAACTTAACCATAAATCATGCAACACATAGAGGCTATACGTTGTGATCTCGAGTTTACCTTGAGATCATCTGTAGAATTAAAGCTAACTTTAGTTGAAAAGCTAACTCCACCTCTGAGCGATGGATGTCCCGTATAATCAGGCTTTTTGAATAAAATTGTAACTCAAACTGATCCACAAAATTTGGATCGGATCTTTCTTGCAGTTAAACTAGTATACCCTTATACTTGGTTTGTCCTTGTATGCTTCATAAGACTGATATTGAGTACTTGGTTCGGTCTACCGGTGTATCTATCGAGATAGTCAACCGGTGCATACACTCTGTTCTTCATCTACTGGTGCCTTCAAAGTAATGTGAGCGACCAGTGATTGAATGGGTTTTGTGAAATACACTAATGACAACTCATTGCTAACAATCTTCCCCTTTGTCATTGGTGGCAAAATTATACACAAAACCATTCATACAAAGGCTGTGAGTTTGTACCTTTCTTTGTGGACTTTGTGTAGAACACTTCCCCTATGTTGGTGCTCTGGAACTTCCCCTGTTTGCTTTTCTGCAGTTTCCTCTTCCCTCTATTCCTTTGTTCCTTCTGTTCCACTGTACATTCTATCTTCCCCTTTTTGCCTCCATAGGACAAAGGGTTAAGCTATTCTAATAATCTTACATTTGTAGCTTTGTGAAGATGTCCTTATAGATGTTCTTTGCAGAATGGAGGAAGGGTGCCCATTGACCGTTACACTTTCAATGTTCTTTTGGGCCGCTTTTAGAGAAACAATAATGTTTTCCATATCTTCTACAGTTTTGTAATCCGGTTCTTTGATCAGAGCATCTGTAGAAATATTTGTTAGATGCATGATATCCAGTGTTGGGGCCAGAAGCATTTGAAAGCCTGTGACATCTTGGATTCTCTTATTCTCTTCGTCATTTGTCTTTCTTAGGACTAGAGCAAGACTAGTCATTTCTCTGCTAAAGGTTGTCGTAGTTTTATTTTTGATGTCAAATTGTGTTGACAAAGCTCGTATGTCTTCTGAGGTCAGTGCAACTTTTTCAGCTAAATCTTGCAAGAATATCTCAAAATTTGATGTTCTTCTCATCAAACCTCCTGCAACTTTTATTTGTTGCTGAAGAACTTTTAGGTTGTCTGACAGAGTAGCCTTTATACTTGCAACCTGTTTATGAAGAATCTCTACTCTTTTCTTCTCATGGTGGTCAATTGCCACTGTTTCCCGATTAGTTAGATCTTCACCGATTGTTTGAGCTAACACTTCCAGCTGGTCAATAACCGGTTCGTCTTCATCTATATCGGCATCCGGTACGAAGTTGTATAGGATATCTTTTACTTTGATCAGAACCATATCTTGTTTTCTTTTAGTGAGCTCTTTCAGTTGTTTTGTTGACATTTTGCTGATGTCAACTATTGTAAGAACCCTTCACAAGCTCTAATTGTTGAAGTTGTTTTGTCTCAATATTTGTTTTGAAAGTTTATAATTTTTTTGCGGTTTTCACAAGTTTTAGAGCAAAAAGCAAATATAACATAATCTGAAATTCTGAAACAATTTGAAATACTGCTGCAACTTCGATTTATTTTCTAATGAAATACAAGTAAAATCCAAACAATCTTTTATTGGAAAAATATCACCAAAGGCAACTATGAACTACATAAAAAAACCTGGAATAAGACTGTCATGTGCTGCTGTAATTATTTATTTGCTGAAGTAGTAAATGCTGAAGATGTCGTTCTGTCCCCACGTTTCAACCTCTATATGATATAATCTATCTTCGTCAATCCCCAATTGCCAGCCAATATTATCTTTCCACAATTGCGAGTAAAACCCTCTGCTGAAGCACAATAAGAATCTCTGGATGAGATCCTCTCCACAATCCCAGATTCACTAGCTCAAATGGCGAACACAGAAGAAAACTACGTTTCTCCAATGGTGAAATGTTGAAAACCCTTGTGTAGAGCTCAGAGCAAGAATCAATAACAATAACAATGGATGCCTTTCTTCTTTCCCCAACAAGCATAAATAGGCTTTCCAACCCTAATTCACAATTCCTCAAAAAGCTGCGATTACTTTCTTCAAGGCATTAAAAATATAATCATTAAATAAATTTAATGATTTAGACTTAGGAAAACATGCCAATAAATTAATACATTAATTTGGCCCCCTTTATGATATTAAGACCCATCACTTAAGTGATTTAATATAAAGTCAATTTACAACTTAATATTAAATCCTTTGTCATTTAATTAATATATAATCACCAAAAACTGAATAACTTCATCAAAAATGCGAATCTGGCTTAACCGTCTGGAACTAGAGTTGGCATAATAATTTCCCATGTGATCAAATGATATTTCTAAAAATAGCAGGGGTCCATCTCTATGACTCTAAAAGTTGCTAAAAATAGCAAAACTCAAACAAACAGAGTCTGAAACCTCTCCATACCAAATCAAGGGTGCTGAGCTCTGCAAAAGTCGAACCATCAGATAAGCATATCTCCTCTGTGCACAAATTGACCCTCTATCCGTCTCTATTAGCCTACGAGGGTCCAATGATAGGCTAATCAATAGCTAGAATGATGTCTCTATCTAGAAGGGGACATCACAACTATTGTATTGGTTGTCTTACTTCTTTTTGCTTAAGGTTCTTCAGAGGATGAGAGCTTTCTTTTAGAGGAGCTAGGAAGAGTTTCCTGTTCCTGTGCCTTTGGAGCTTGCTCAGGTTCTCTTTTATCCTGTTTGTCTGGCTTATTTCCCTCTTTTGGTCTGTCTTTCGGTTGTTGTACTTGAATTTCAGGCATAGCATCATCTTCTTGATGCGACGACTCTTTTGGTGGAGCTTGTGCTTGTTGCTGCTCTTCTGCTTTATTAAGATCATTTGCAACGATTCCTTCATCTCCCTTAACTGATCTGTCAGTAGGAATGTTGTCAGAAGTCTGTCCCAAGTTGACCGGTTCACTAGAAGTGAACATTTTTGTGAGAACTTCCTGTTCATCAGTTATTGGAGTCTCAGTTGTAGTAACCTGAACAAGTGGATCAATAATTGTTGTGTTGTGATCTTGAGGACCTATTGCTTCAAGAGTATTGAAGTCATACTGCTGCCAGAAATCTAAGGTTTCCTTGAAGATTTCAGTCTCATACCCATTGAGAATTTCGGCAACTCTATAATTTCTATCCAAATTCATAGAAGCTTCTTCTAATAGAAGTTTTGTGCTTTTGTCTCTTAGATCCGGTCTATCTTTTTCCAGTGCTTCCTTATTAATCTTTGAATTTATTTCTAGACTGGTTCTCCATTTTATTTGAAGCTTACTATTTAACTCAGGAGGAAACTTGCCTCTATAATCCCTAGGAGTCTTAATGAAATCTAGTAGACTTTGAACAAGAGCTTTTTCAATTTCCTGTTTGTCCTCCTCGGCTAATACACTATACCATTTGGCTGCATTATCTATTTCTCCAAAATTTGTAATTTCAGCTACAATATCATTGACGGTCATAGTGCGAGCCTTACCTTTTTCTGGAGATACTAGGAGTGTAGGATTTGTTGGTTCATCGATTATGTCAACAATGACCGGTTTGTCTACTCCAAGTACACCTTTTCCTTTCTCGGTGTCATGGACCGGTGGAGCTGTTGCCTTTTGGCATGCTTCCTTTGCTTGTTGCTGAGTCTGAAGAAGATTGGTCCAGATGGCTACTCCTTCATTATGCACTTTCTCGATTTCTCCAGTCAACAAGAGACCTATCCTTTTCTTTGGCATGAAATTTTGCTGATGTAGCTCAACTTGTTGAGTAGGTTCTTCTAGTGTGAGATGATTCTGAACTTCTAATAGAGCTTGAATCCTTAACTCCTTTTCTTTGTTCATTGAAGCTTTCCACCTACCTTGAAGGATATCCAAAATATCCTTAGGCAATACTTTTTGAAGTTCTGTAGGACTCAGATTAAACTTATGTAGGCATTCAACCACAACATCTTCAATTTTCCTTCGGTCATCGTCGTTTGCCAGATTATATCTTCTTTCGACATCAGCCATTCCGCCACATTCTTTCAATCCTGACACAAATTCATCGATTGTTGGCTTACCTCTTCTTGGTGGATCCACCTTTGTCAGTTTACCGGTCCTCTTCTTTCTTTCGCTGAGCGGAACTGTGTCCTCAGAGTTGGTTTCTTTAGCTTCCTCCTCTTGTGTGCTTGCCTCCGGTTGAGCTTTCTTCTTTTGTGCTTTTGGTGGTGCAGTTCCCGGTTTCTTCTTTGGTGCGGGCATTCTTTTCACATAAACGTTCTTGATTGGTGCCTTCTTTGGATTTTTCTCTATCTCCTCGTAGGTTCCAAACCATTGAGCGCCGATATCCAGGTGTGCATTCTCCAGGGCTTCTACATACACCGTTGCAATTGTAAGAACCCCTTTAAGGCTCTTGCTGTTGTATTGTTTGTTTTGATGGTTTTATAATGTTTTATATTTTTTTGCAAGGGTTTTTAACATAAAAAGCAAATAACATAACGTTGAAATACTGAATAGAAAATGAACTACTGCTGCTTTATTTAATTCCTTTGAGCCAACTTAGTACAAATGATAATATCTGAATAAATAACAGCAAATAAGATTGGATTCAATACACATTAAAAACCTTGGAATTTATTGATGAAAATCGCACTTTCCTAGCATAACTGCATCCCAGCATAAATGACCCCTGTTGTAGTATTCTACTCACGCTGGATGAATGATGGCGTACTGTCTACCATCCCACTTCTCTGAAACTGTAAATCAATGCTGTAAATGCTGAAGTAAAACTCCGCTGAAGCACAATAGAAGTCTCTGGATGAAACCTCCACTGGATATCAAATTCACCAGATATCTCACTGACTCAAATGATGAACACAGAAGAACTACGTTCTCCAATGGCTGCACTATCAAACCCTTTCTCAGAGCTCAAGAGTAGAAGAAAATTTGATCAATAATGAAAATTGGATGCCCTTTTCTTCTCATGCTAAGCATATATAACCTTCCAAGTCTAAATCGCACCCAAAAAGCAAGAATTGCGATTTCTCTCAAGCAAGTACGATTTAATGTTATAAACATTAAATTAATGATTTATTTATCATTTAGACTTAGGAAGAAGTCAAATAAATTATTAATAAATTTGGCCCCCTTCTCATGATGCTAAGACCCTCAACTTAAGTGATTTTAATATAAAGTTATAATATAACTTTATATTAAATAATTATTCTTCTTTAATACTTAGCCACGAAAAATGTCATAACTCCCATAATATTGTGAATCTGATCAAGCCATCTGAACTGGGAGCTAGTGAAAATATTCTCCATGTGACCATGAGGTATTTCTAAAAATAGCAGGGGTCCATCTCTATAGCTCCAAAATAAGAGCCTAAAAATAGCCATTTCTGCCAAACAGAGCAGAATCGAAATAAGTGAGCCAAAAACCATCTCACAAGCCAAATGAGAACATCGAGCTCTGCCAAAACTGAACCATTAGAAGATCATACCTTCCTTGTGCCATTGCTGTTCAACTTCAGGACTGAATATATATCTTCCTATGAGGTCAGAAAATGATCGATTCTATCTCTTATCTGGTCCTTGGATTAAAGAGATGGATTTTCTGTTGTAAGTGTAGAAGGGAATTGACTGAAATATCTAGATAGCATCTTGCATTGCAACTTTTATGTTTCTTATATGAATCTAGCATAGTGTTAAATGATATGTGAACTCATTGGATAAAGAACCATCATCAAATAAATTACAAACCAGAAAAATCTGCATTCCTACCTTCATGCAGTCTGTTTGGCAACATGCTTATGTGGAAGAGGGCAAACATTTGGTGGAGCTAGCAAGGGTTTTTGCAAATCCAGCAGATCCAATTTAAGAGTTGTGGTATTCAACACAAAATAAGTGAAAATAAAGAAGAAATCTCAGTCTGGCTTGATTAGTGTTTAGCATCTACATATCCGTATTACAGTACAATCACAACAGAAAAATTAAAAAATATGATAAGAAGCACGGAAGATTTTGTTTTGGTTATTTTGGTCTTCCTTTTGATTTGAGTTGAGTTTTTCTTGACTTAATTTATTGAATTGTTCTAGTCTGTTGTGATTTTATTGCCTTGTCGAGAATCCAAGGCCAAATAGGCCTGCCAGGTCCGCATCAAAAAACTATGGTTCGTAAATCATGGTAAGGTACACAATATTTGTAAGCAAATGCCTATATTCTGTTCTCCTAGCTGCGATTGTGTAAAGATTGCCTCTTATGATCTGCGTTCTCGAAGTTTCTCTTTTTTTAGCTGCTGATATTGCATGTGTGAAGGTTTCAGTTTTCTGCACAAGACATGGTCATAGCCTTTTCAGAAGGTTTTGTAATAATTGTTCTATGCAAAGAGGAAAACCATAGTTTTGTTTTTTTCTAAATTATTTATGGAGTCTTTTGTAGAGTTTTGTTTTTCATGAATAAATTTTCTATTCTTCTGCAGTCAGCTTTAACCCTATTAAATACACATGCAATTGTTTCCTTGTGAAGGTCTAGGATTTTCATGGTGTGACAATCTCACGAGGTGGAGTTAACTGATGGCAGTGTTCCCATATTAAAGTATTGGTTATAACATGGTTTTCTTCATGACCGCTTTAATGGTTATTGTATTTTTATCCAAATCATTTTCCTCACGTTTATTAGAGGAATTTGATTTTTTCTCTCTATGGTAGAACTTTTTCATTCATACAGTAAGCCTTATCTTCAAGCTCATGTTCTCTAGAAGGCCCGATTTTCAGATTCCTGTGCATCAACAAATTAGATTATCAAGTGGATCTAGTATGTTGATTTCTCATCCATTTTCAATATGATTTTTTATGAAAATAATCTGAAAAGATAACCTGTCTTGTTATTTTTCGTTATTAATTGGCTTCTTGAATGCACTTGTTGCAAATAATAGGAATTTAATATACTCAGCATTCAATGCATAGATAAAATCTGTGATGACTATTATGCGGCCTTAAAATCAGATTTCTGTTTTGTATAAACATGCCAAATGCTTGATTAACCAAGCAGACATTGTGTTCTCTTACTGTATCACCTACTAAAATATGGCTTTACATTATTGCTTATTTCCAATTTTCTATTGCTACACAGTGAAAACCATCTTAATTATCAAATACAAAGTTTATTGTTAACCTTATAGTAGCAGTCCACTTACACAGCTTTAACACAGCATTGTTAAAGTATAAATGGAACCTAGATTTTCAAAACAGGAAAAACTCGGCAAAAACTTGGAAATAATAACAATATACTGGTTGTAAAAACAGAGAAGAAAACTAATTTAGCTATTTCATGTGAAATATAGTGCAAATAGATTAAAAGGGACATTATACATTATAAAAATGGTAATTATAAAAAATTGACAACTTTTAAGAGTCTATCTTATGTTCACCTGAAAGAGTTTATGTAGAAAATTATATGCTTGCCCTAAAATGGCATATGCCATTCTGTCATGAAGCATGACCAGCTATTTTAGTGGGAAGCCATGTGTCGCTTGAGTTACAGAAAAATTCATTGAGGTTTAATATTTAAGCTTTAAAATAAATCTATAAAAGCTAAAACATAAAGAAAATTCAAAATAGTCTATCCTTGACTCTGTACCAAGAATGTTTAATCTGCCTTTGCTTGTACATATATATATAGATATATTTTCTGAAATCATTCTTTGAACAACTTTGGAAAATTGATGAAAGGGCATGGCAAATTTGTTTTTATTTTTTTAATTTTTATTGGTCGGTAATAGCTTTTGACTGGAGCTTTGAACCAATGGGGCCACAGAGGGGGACCCCATCCCTGTGGTGGAATTACAGATTATTCCAGGTCGCCAACACTTGAGCTGACAATCAATGTGGTATTTGGTCATCCATCGATAAGCCAACACCCTTGGAGGGACCACCGTTTTTACATCTAATCGTCCATCACCAACCCTTATCTCTCCGTTTTTCACCTTATATCTCCACTAAACTCCTTATCTCTCCAGCCCTTATCACTCTGTTGCACCTTATTTCTCCATGTCAACTCCTTATCTCTCCAGCCCTTATCACTCCGCTTCACCTTATCTCTCCATGTCAACGCCTTATTACTCCAGCCCTTAACCCTTATAACTCCCTACTACCATGTCCCACCTCCTTATCGCTCCAATCTGGCCGTGCGCAACCACCACCAAACTCCTTATACCTCCCAATATCTACTTATCCCTCCACGCGGTAGGAACCGTCACCTTATCTCTCCAATCGCAGCCCTTATAACTCCCAGCAACTCTGCCGGTTACCTACCGACCGCCTTATGTCTCCCATGCCATACACCTTATGACTCCCTGTCCACCTGGCTACCACCAATAGTCCTCCTCCACGTCCTAGCACATGATTTGTCCTCTATTCTTCCGCACCAATTCCTCTTGCCAAATGATCCCCGGGCACCAGCGCTACAGTCCATGTCACCTCCGGTCAAAGGCATGTGGGGCAGCTCCATCATCCATCCTTCGTGCGATTTGATCCTTGCACCCCTCTATCAACGGGGCTTGCAATCACCATTGCGCTGTGAGCTCATGCTCTTAAATTGTTGAACCTTGGTTGTAAGCTCTACAGGCAAGAAGCCCCACTATTTCACCAAGGGTCAAGGTAACAACTCTCCATTGAGATCCACGGTAGAGAGTGACCCCATGGGGACTTGAACCTTGGTTGTAGGGCATGACAAATTTGTTGGGTTGACTATTTAGGATTAACTGTGGGTTAGTGGTGTAATGCTACAATGATAAAACAGTAATAATAAATATTTGTTAGTCAAAGGCATACGAATCAATACATTAAAAAGCTTTTTAAGAAAGTGATGATAAAATTTTGCAAGATCAATCTCATGTTTGCATCCATTAAATTGAATATGCCTTCAAAATATTCTTTTCTTTTTTAAAGTTTTCTTGCAAATTTGGTCATTTTTTAGCAGATGGCAATATTACATATTACATAATACAACTGTTTTTTTTAAAATCTTTTTATTTCACTTGGTATATTCACCTTATAGGGAGGAGTCCTTTGGTTTAGATGCCTTGAATGAGGTGGATCTTTTTAGTTTTGTTTGGCCTTAAACATTGGGATATGCCATAGAGAGAGTTAGATGTGGTAGTTTACTCAATCTAATTAACATTTGTGCATTTTAGTGGATTTGAACACTAGTCTCTGAAATGAAAGCATTAGTTGTTTTGCCATTTTAGCTCAATTCATTTGTCTGCAATTTTCACGTGTAACAAATATTTTTCTTTAAACTAAAGAAATGGACAATTTTGAATGTGTTTGAATAAGCATTTGCTAATTATTTTAAATATTTGTAGGGGGACCATGGGCTCCTCTACCCATAAAGCTAAAAGACGCGAGGCAGTGGGAGGAAGACCACCATATTTGAAGGTGAGTATGATAGCGAATTTGATTTGGTTGCTGATATGTTACATCAATTCTTACATCATGGCTATTAGTTATGTTGCTCTTATATCATAAGTATTACTGTTCGCATTTTAATCTTATGGCTCGGTTAAACCTATTTTGGCTTCCCATTGTCTAATCATTCATCCCTTTTAAATATTTAGCAAATTTTTAAGCTCTTGAAGTTCTTTTTTTCTTCATTAAGTTTTCAGGCATTATTGTGAATTTGCATTTATCTTATTTGACCTATGTGCTATATTGTTTGTGGACATCAACATGACTTCTTTTATTCCTTAATTATGTTTAAACATCAACAAATCTTTTTTGTTAGAAGCTAGCCGAAACTTTATATGGTTTTATTCTTTGTAAGGAGGATGTTATAGTTAGAAGTGTTCTAGTACTACTCTAGTGTAGTACGTTGTAACCAAGTGGAAAAGCTAATGATGGTTTAATTATTTGTGATTACCTTGATTTAATTTGCTTTGCAAAATGGCATATAAACTTTCATGTCATGGATAGTAGTATGAGATGAACACAAATACTATTGTGGGAAGTCCATATTTTTAGGAACACTAGGGTGCGATATGACATTATTTGATTACTAAAAAACTAAGGTACCAATGCAGGTGTCGGTGCAGGTGCGTGTGTGTAATGTCCCCTTATATTTTGCCTCTCAAATGATAGAATAAGATACCAACCAGGGTGCTTAACTCTTTTGCAACTATTATGTCACCCTTGAATTACTTATAGAACTTAACAGTGCGGTGCTTTTGATATGAAGTCTGAAGTTCTATTGGAAATACTAAAGCCTGATATTAATATTGATTAAATATGAAGTATTGACAAGAATAGGCGACTGCTGTTTCTGAATAAGACCTTATGTTAATGCATTCATTGTATAAGAGGCTGTGGCTAACTTGTATAGCTGTGTTGGATTATATCTTTATACCGCTCTTGCGATTCTTAGCACTGTATCTGAATATGAGTTTTGTGGATATGTGGCCTTTACCTTGAAATCAGATGGGTTTTGACCCTCCTTGCACTTAGTTGTTTATTGGCTCTTCTGAGCACCGTAAAACTGAATTAAACATCTGAAAACATATCTCTCCCCTTCTTTTTATATCCTCCTTGATGTGCTTGCAACCAGTATTGACTGAATATGCAGATGATCAAAAAGCAGATCCAAAAATGAATAGGAGATAAAAGGTTCTTAACTCCCTGCAATCAATAAATTTGCAAACTGAATACTTTCTTGATGGATAATGTTTAATGTCTCTATTGTATGGCTTGGAGGCTGTGAGCGATCTGTAACATCAGATATGTATACCTTTGGTTTGATGCCTGAATTGTAATTAAGGAATATGATCCTTGTATTTAATTAAGGAATATGTTCCTTGTATTTAAGTTTGTTCGAATGGAATCGAGTGTATTTATTATTGAGTAGTGATGGATTGAATTGCTGAATATTGTGATCCCTGAATTTGCTTGATTGCTGAGTTCTTCTTGTTGATGCTTTTTTCCTTCTTACAACCCATCACTTATACATTAATTCCGAGCTGAGCATGCCCTTTCAAGACGTATCTCTTAATTGAACTCCTAAAAGGCATGACTATTGTCATTGGTCTTACTAATTGTCTCTTTATATGTTAATTGAATTGTATTATTAACAAGTTGTTTTCCCTTCTTTGTGTGCACCGATTATAATGGAGACATACATATCGAATAAGGCATGGAATATGTGTAGATTGTTTAATATGTAATCAATTCTATATTTGATGTTAATCAAGATTTTTACTAGTAAGGAATTGTTTATATTGTTATTGCTATGTCAATTTATATGCTTAATATTATATTCATTTATGATTGATTCATAATACGTCTTTTAGGCCTTTAATCTAGATATGCATACTCTATCTCAATTAATCAACACTATATTATATCATATTTTTATTGTCATTTATTATTTATTTCTTTTTTATTTAATTTAGTTTTATTATTATTTATAATTTGTTTATTTAATATTTTAATTTTATTATTAATTTTATCAACTTAATAATAATAATTATATATATTATAATTATAATTATATTTTATATATTTATTTAATTCTGTTTCAAAATGGGGACATCACAAGGTGTAAGTATTGAAACCTAATATGACAATACAACATTTTTTTTTTGGTACGAGTATGGTAATATATATACATATACATGTATGTATACATATCTATTTTGAAAATTTGTAATTTTAAGAAAAATGATACTCATAATTACCAATAAATAGAATATTTAAATACATCATAATCAGTGGAGATGTTATTGCCTTTTCAGGGACACTTAGGACCTTTCCACCTTCTTCAGGTTCATGGATCAAAGGTGCCTTGCTCTCTATCTCCAAGAGGCTACCAGGCTTTGTGGCAACTCTTCCTAGCTTCAACGTTATACGCACCTCCACACATCTCAGCTTATCACCTCCTTCAATGGGCTCTCTTTGATGTGTGGTATCAAGAGGTAGTTGCCTCCTGCCACCCCACGTCCAGTTTCTCTAGATTTGTGAGGCCTCAGAGGGTTTCTTCTCAGTTGTAGGCTTCTTCCAGGACCCCTTAGAGGCGGCCTGGTGTCACTATGGCTCTATGGATTACCCCTCTGTTAGGAGGTTCTTCTCGGTGGTTCAGGTTTCTTAGGGGGTGGGCTTTTCCCTCTTGGACCACATGCACCCCCCACTCTTCCTCCTTGGCTTTGGCTGTGTTGTTCTTTTTTAGCTTCTTGTTGCTTTGGCTGTGTCTTTCTTCAGGTATTGTTTGGTGCCCATGCTGTGGGCTGGGTCCTTTTCGACAGTCACTTTGACCCTTCTCGTGGTCTTTTGTTGGATATTAATAATTTTATCTATCTATTCACAATTTGGAAAAATGAAAATACTTAGGTCTCATAGTGTTAGTGTGTAATGTCCCCTTTCTGAGCGAGCATCTGTGTTATTAGATTTAGCCTATCACTGGGTCCTTGTAGGTTAATATTGGCGATTAGAGGGCCTCGATGTGGGTTTTGGCCTGTTTTGAGGGAGTTACTATTTATAGTAAGTCAATAGTTGGTTTTGATGAGTTCAAATGAATTAGAGGTATTAAATGATGCTCTCAGTTTTTATTTTTGGCTTCCAGTTTGAGCTCCAAGTTTCTTGGAGGGAGCAACTATTTTTAGAAAGTCGCTTCGTCAGGTTCATTCATCGCCTTTTATCATCAGGATCACGCCTGTGTTGTCAGATTTCGATTCTGATGCTTCTTCAATCATTTTTGCAAGATGGATGAATTTTGATTATTATTTGACCAAACTGGCTAAGGTTGCTATTTTTATTGGGATTGTCTATTGGGCACCTTGGTGTTATAGCTCGTTGGAACCAGGTTGAGTAGTTTTAAATCTTGAGCTCATAAAACAAGGCCCCTATGTGTCAGAATAGCATTATTTTAATGAAAAGGTCATTTTCAACATTAAAGTGAAGGGAAATATAATAGTTTATTATATTTCAAATGTGCAACAATAAAGCAAGAGGCTTTTAAGTGAAAAGTGTATTGAAGAAGCCTTTCTTTTTCTTAATGCTTTAAAAAAGAAGCCTTGAGGATTTCGAAAATCATTCTATTATGCTTTTTATGATTGAAAAACTGAAATTTGGGAAGAAGGAAGCAACAAGGGCTTGGAGGAGTTGAAGAATTGCGAAATTCTTCTTTGTCTTATACACTTTGAATTGGTTTTCATTGCCAATGAATTGTGATCAGATTTGTTTGTAATTACAATTGGATCAGATTGTGGCTTGTTTGGGAAGTGCTGAATACACATGCAAATCGTGGCTTTCCATATTGGCTGCATTTATTCTTGGAGCTGCCGGCATTCTCATTCTTGGTGGCTGCCATTTTCAAACACTAAGGGAAGCTGTACTTGGTGGCTGTGATCCATTAATAGAGGCTGTGACTTATTCTCTAGAGGCTGCATTTACTTTATAGAGGCTGCGATCCATCACATAGAGATTGCGATTTACTCCATAGCAGTTGTGTTTTTCTAAGGCGCCAAATTGCAATTAAAAGTTTATGTATTGTTATTGAATTTCTGCAAGCTTTTTGGATTGAATCAATTGGTGAACTTTGGAGTTAGAAATAATTTGTTGTATGAGGTTATTTTATATATTGAAAAAGTTAAAAAATATATATGTTCAAAAAAACAAAAAAATTGCAAAACAATTTCAAACAAAAAAACAAGTCTTCAGCATAGAGCCAACAGGGCTCTTTACACAATGAAATTCAAATCACAATTGATACATAATAGCCTTCATATTCTTATTCTTCAAAAACACCATGGTTAACTTGTTGGTTCAATTTCATTTGAACCGCAATTGATTGCCAGTCTTGTAGTTGTGTCAAGGTGTAGTGCTGCCTCATCTATAGAGAGCTACAAAAATGAGATCTAGTCTTTCATGCCATCTGAGACTTTGTGTTAGAACCTACAATTGTCTTAGCCAGTCATACCCTATAGACTTCTTTGCCTATGAGACTGACCTTCTTAGCTAGACAATGCCCTAGTGGTTCTAGTGATTGATAGTTACTACACTATTGCATAGGACCACCTTGGCCAAGGTTTTATTAATGCAAGCACGGTACTTCATGCAATCAATGTCACCGCAGACTTGTATCATTGAATCCTTTAGACTCTTTAAGGCCTGCATGATCCATCCAAGACTTGGTGTCCATTTTAGGCAATAATGTTCTATTGATCTAAGAGTGGTAACACATAAGAGTGGTAATACACTAGCATGAGCATAATCTATATGGTTTTTAGGGTTCATGACCAATCTAAGGGGAGTTCCTTCCCAACAGTTCTCAGCTGTCATAAGCATTAAAGTATGATTGATATTATATATTGTATAATCTTTTCTATTTTCCCTTCCTAGGATATGATATGGAACCCTTCCCAAAGTTTGTTGCATTTTGATACCTTGTTTTTGTAACTTAGCTCCGTAGGATTGATCCATTACGCTCAAGGAGATGAGTCAACATACCTATTGAAGACATGTTATTACATTCAATGTTGAAGTGCTGTCATATTCCTACGATGATATAAGTTAACCCAACTAAGGAATTATTCAACATTTATGAGAATTATAGTATTATTAAATCGTTGAATTTGTCATTACTGAATGAGTAAGGATTGAGCACTAATCTACAATTGTGGCACCCTTTGAGTTGGTTTAGGTTGTGCTCAATGATGAAAGGTCAAAGTGTTATGTCCACCGAGTTTAACTAAGAACTTATTTATTGATAACAATTCCATGTCTAACTTGCAAATCATATCAAATATAAGATTTATAGTTTGATATATAGTTTCACATTCTATGAACAAATTTCACAATTGAATGTGGCTTCTTATGTGATATACAAATCCATATTAGGATTTTGAATTCATCAAGTCAATTATAAACTTCATGTTAGAATTGCTGACTATGAATGATATGATATCATATTTAAATTGAAGATCATGGTATGATATAATGATTGTCTTAGATTTACAAACCTACAATGGTTCTCAAATTCATGCATAAAATGCAGATACTTTCAAATATGCAAGACTTGGATATCATTCTTTTATTCAATAACACAAATCAAGTTTGGTATGCATAATAAGAGCTCTATATGCTAGTAGTTGATACAAAGAAATTTTGAATGCAAGATAATGAGAATTGGTCCAATTATGCCAATAGATTTGCAATGCAACACCTCCTTCCCTATCTCTGTCCAATTTATTGCTAATGCATTGATGATCCGATTCTTGAACCTTTCTTAATTCTTAATTTAACAACAGATTCACATTAATCATTACTTAATAAGGTTATGTTCCTTTTATAAAACAATAATTAAGTATTACCCTTTGGTTTGTATTCCATTCAAGGTTAGATTAAAATAGATTCTTGATCAATAATTTCATGCCAGAATGGCTATTGAGGCCATGTAACATTCACCATTTTGAATTTTGTAGATTTCACAATGAAAGCAAAGGTAAGATAATAGGGTATGGTTTCCTTGTGGACGCTTCGTAGGATCAAACAAATATTCATTGCTCTGATGTGAGAACAATGAACAAAAATCCCATTGAAGGATAGAAGTGACGAATTTCTTAACAAAGATTGTATTCTTAATCTTGAAGAATAAAAAACAGACACAACGCATGGTGTTAAGATCATTTCATAAGATTGATAAAGGAGAAAACATGGGTCCTATATTTGCATAATGCTAGATGTCAATGCACAGCCTCATTGTTCTAGATAGATGCATGTATATAAATTTCTACTCTTGAATGCACAAATATGTTTACTCTTTCAAATGCATAGATAAATGCATTCTATCAAATGCAAAGATAAATTCATTCTATTGAAAGCAAAGATTAATTCATTCTATCAAATGCAAAGATATATTCATTCTATTGAATGTAAGGATAAATTCATTCTAAATTATAATACTTGATCCGATTGAACAAAGATGCAATGGATATTAGGAAGTAAATCATAACATGATCGATATTGATATACCTCAAGGAACTTGATTACAATGGAGGGAAACATGGATTGGAGAAATCTGAGATGAAGATGATATGGTTCCAGCCAAATAGTAGTAGTCGATGGTATTTCCTATTCAACCGATTACACACTAATAGACAAGCTTTAAAAGAATATCCATAATGGTTCTTCCAACAATATGAACTTGGTTCATAGATTTCTAAGTTGCAAAAACAAGAGGTGCAAGAGCTAGACCTTGTTTGAATGCCCCTATCAATAAGATAAATCTCTCATAGCATGCACAAGGGTGAGGAAGGAGTGTAACTCCTTTTTGTCACCAGGGTGGCAAGGAGTTACCTTCGCCACTTGGCTAGATAAAGGTTGCCAACAAGAAGATAAATTTAATTATTAATCACGAGCTTCTCCCTAGGTTGTCTTAACTAATATAATATAAATATATCTATCTCATGAACATGCAAGACTTGCATATACATATGTGTGTGTATATATATATATATATTCAAATGTATACATGCAATTAAACTTAGTGCCAATTTACACTTAACGTATTCAGTTGCAACCATTGTAAATGCATACACAAAGGCTTATTGGTTCACAACTATATGTATGTGTTGCATTTATACACTTCATGATAATTGACATACACATACACATTTATCTATATATATATATTTATATATGTATACGCATACATTATGCATATACAATAGAATAAATGCTAAATGGTGAGATGACAAGGTTGTTCCTTTAATCTATAGTTGTTAATTCTTTTGATTAGAGAAAGGATAAGAACGACGATCAACCCAACATGACCAAAGGTAAAGAAGGCTAACAATCCTTATCTAGTGGCTTGATGACCAAGATACTTAGATATGGGATTCTGCTCGGATGGCATTTCTGACTTTCACCTCTCATCTGCACGATGATACTATCCCCCCATTGATACTATCCCCCCATTCATGTAGGTGATCTTCTCCTGCATCTGTCGACAAGGAAAGGATTAGCCATATTCACATTTATTTCTTTAGAACATTTTTAGGAAAATTAATCATCTAGATCATCATATAACATTATTCATCCTTAAATATTAATTTCCATGAGAACATTATTTATTCAATAATCTTAATAATGCAAACAACATAATCTTATTAACCATAATCCTCATAATCAAACATAGTAATTCCTAATAGAAAATCCACACAATTAACTAACTTCATACCTCCCATGAAACAATTATTAAGTTGTTTTGAAGTCCTCAAGGAAAGGATGTAACACACTCCATTGGCCGTTGATGATAATAGAACTCAAGGCCTATTGTACCTTCATTTTGTCTTGAAACAATTGCATGAGATGCAAATCATATTTTGACAACCTAATGTGGTATGAAACAATTATTAAGTTGTTTGGAAGTACTCAAGGAAAGGATGTAACACACTCTATTGGCCGTTGATGATAATAGAACTCAAGGCATATTGTACCTTCATTTTGTCTTGAAACAATTGCATGAGATGCAAATCATATTTTGACAACCTAATGTGGTATAAAAATAATGTATGTCACTATCAACAAAAATAAAAATAAAAAACTAACATAAAATCAAACTTTAAATTACCTTTGTCAACTTGAGCTTGGAGGTGGTCTTGAAGATGCCCTGTGACATATTATGGTTAGTCACAATCATTTGGATCTCCTTTATGAAGATTTGTTTGATCCACTCAATCTTTTGCAATATCAAATTGAGTGGACTGCATATGGTGTGCAAAAAGTGACTGTGTAGCCTCCACTATAGACTTAGTTGCCTTACAATTTTTAGCAGTATCCATTATGACTTATATAACAGATTCAGACGCTACCATTTCAATGGATTCTATGAGGATATTGGGAATGCTTTTTTTTCTCCTTTTCAGTTCTTTTCTCGAAAACATACTTCTTTTTCTTTTTCACACTATTTTGGAAATATTTTTTGCTTTCATTTAATATGAATTACCTCCCTTTTTAATCTCCCAATGTAGCATCAAATAATAAAGGCCCATCCATTAAAAATATCACATGTAATGTCCCCATTTTTGAGCCTTCCTTAGTGCTAGTGTTTTCTAGCAAGGTTGACCTATTATCCAGTTTGCCTAAGCCTTTCAGGGGCTTGTGATGATATATCATGGCTTTGAGAGCTAGATTGACTAGTTTTAGACAGTCTCTTAGATTTTAGGAAGAATCTGGGATCAACCTGGAGACTTCTGGAACAATTCGTATTTTTGAGGAGAGTTCCTAAATTTTAGAAAGGGATTGCCAATTAGCTCACAGTGGTCAAACTGTTAGAGCATGCATATTAGTTGCTTTAGGCACACTGACATATGTTGCTTTAATTAATCATGCACATACTAGAGAATATTCTCATACACATGTTGGAGAATATTCTCATGCATAATTAAAGCGCATGTTTGCACATTCATGCTCTAGCTTAAGTTCACTTAGTCTAAATTTGGCTTAGTCTAATTTAGTTAGGCCCTAGTTTGCATGTTGTGCATATAATGCACCTTTGGTTTGCATATCTTAGCTTTAATTTGCTAATTTTGTTTGAGTTAACATTTTTATTTTTAGCACAAATTGCTTTCTATAAAAGTAATTGAACTCTTCATTGTAATTATCTTGCAAATTGTAATCCTTTTGCTTTAGAGGAATATAGCAATTATTTTCTTGCTACCCTTGCTTGTGGAAGTGTTTTCGTTTGCTGTTTGATCCTAGGTGCTTGTGTTGCAAACTTCAACATGGTATCAGAGCATAGATTTAACAAACCCCTAATCAAAATTTAAGGGTTTTTTTTCTCAAGAGCATCGTAGGGTCTCCAAGTTCACCTTTTTTCTATGAATTTGGATTTGGGTATTTTTTGCTTACTTTTGGGAGCTTAATGGACCACATGATCGTGTGTACGACGTGGAAAAGTCATAAGATCGATTGTCATTTCATGAAAATCTGAGAAGTTGATTTTTTGGGTTCTTGTTTGCCGAGGGCAAGAAAAATGAGGTGAAATCGGCGGGTAGCTGAAAAATATGGGCACTTTGGCACAAAACAGACATTATCGTTGCACTCAGAAGGGCCAAAAACCTATAAATTGATATAAAATTCGTCAAAATTGGAGAGTGAAATTTTGGGCAATTTTTTTGTGGGCACGCATCACGAGGTGCATTCACATGGATCTGTACCGTGCACAGTCAGCAGCTGGTAAAAATAGAAATTAAAAAGACGTTATGCAGCATTTGCAAAAATATTTTCCAAAAATTTATTGAAATAAAAAATAATTTTGTTGGGAAGAGTTTCAAAAACTTATTGAACTTTTTATGAAGTTTATTTACCATCCCAAAAAATAGGAAAAGTGCAGCCTTTCTTGCAGGGTACGGATCTGTATTTCGTTTGCAGACCCCTACATTATTTCCTGCCACTATTTTTAGTGTCTCTTCCCAAAATTGTACCCACCTCCGAATTTGGCATGCTCGGCCATATTTAGCAGCAATTCTTAGAATCTTTTAGATTCTTGGAATATTCTAGTGATTGGCTTTTTCTCAGGAGTTTTTTTTTTGGCAACAGGAATATTTTAAGAAGAATTGTGGAACTAAACAATTCCCACTGTATTCAGCCGTGCCACCCCAAAAAGGAACATCATTGATTTATTTTCTGCTGGGTGTGAGTATTCAGAAATCTTCTGGGCAGAGTTTGGTATTTTTTTCTTCACAATTGTGGCAGATTGGGCATCTACAGGTTTTAATCAGAGCTTTTCCAATAGTTACGAGCAGTTAGGGCACTTCTACAAAGCCGTACAACTTCATATAAACCCAGAAAATCTCCAGCTTGGATGCTTGGTACAAACAGGGCAGAATTTATCACCATATACCTTTGTTTTTTGCAATTCGAAGTTATCAGAAGCAGACGTGACCAGGTCAGAGAGTAACTACATTGTAATCATTACATAATATGTTTTGCTTGAAGATTGAATAAAATCAATACTTATTTCATTCATTCAGTGATAGCGTCATTTATGTCTAGTAGTGGTGTCAATAGTTATTTCAGTATTATTCCCATTGTGGTAAGTATTGCAACAACTTTTCAAAAACCAAAAAAATTGAAAAAAATACAAAAACCCAAAAAGAAACAAAAAAAATGAGAATTCTGAAAATAGAAATCAGACTTGTAAAACACTTATCGGGGGGTTGGTCATTACAATGGTATCAGAGCTTAGACACTTCTTGCCATCCTGTGTTTTTAGCTGAAAATTCAGAATTTAATAATGGGTTCATACGAACAAAAGAAGAGGGAAGAAATTCTTAGCATGTTTGAGGAATACGACACACTTCCTCAAACAATTAAGGAAGAATTACCTTTTAATAGTTTCAACTTTCATGAACCTCCATCTGAGATCGTGCTACAAGATTGAGTTTGGGAAGAGAGTATTATTGTTAATGTTTTAAGGTAGCTGCGAGAGAGCTCCATCTTAACTGTGTTGGTTTCTTGAGCAAACCTTTGTTCGTGCGTGTGCATCATGCATATGTGTCTTCATGATGGTGACGGTTTCCTTATGTCTTCGTCATTACATATATCTTCGTCTTCTCTTGTATGACTCAGCTGCTTCCTTGGCACTGTGCGATCACTATGCTTTGCTGGATTATTTTTGGTATCATGCGTATGATTTATAAAGTCGACAGTTTCTTCTCATACGCGTCGATTCATTTATCATCGTCTTCTACTCTCTGTGCGTGTGTCAGTTCATTTATTAGATACGTCGTGCATAAGGTTATGGATTTTCCTTTTATGTTAAGGAGGATGTGGCACCGCTGGAGAATCCCTACCGTATTCTCTTTGGTAACCGTCGTTGCTTGGTGTCTATGGGGCAACTGTTCATGGTTCTCGCTTGAATATGTAACTGCTGCCGATTCATTTGGTGTAATGGCAATTTCTTCCGGTATTTAACAGGAAGAAGGCTATTCTATTCCATTCGGTTTTAAAAGAGGAGCTGTGTGCAGGTTGAGTGTGGTGGTTGTTCATTCTCAGATCTATTGGTGATCTCTGAGTATGAATTTTGATATTCCTATGTCTGGAGCAGAAGTTAATATTTTGTAATAAGTGTGAAATATGTTTCAGTAATATGCTGTGTATGATCGATGATCAACAGACTTATGTGTATGAGTCATTCTCATTGACTATAGTATATGTGAGATACTTGAAGAATTCTATATTCTGAATTTGCAAAGCTAAGTGATTGAACTCTGTATAAGTCTGATTGATTGATTGATAAGTGCCAACAATCAGAAGATTGAGAACTCTGTATTTGGCTTCAGAACTGAATAAAGTGATCTTTTTGTGGGCTGGGTTGTTTCCCTCGAGCAGGAGGGTTTTTCCCAGGATAATATTTGTGTTCTCTGTTATTGTGATTTCAGTTTATTGCATCTCTATGTATTCTGGTTCGAAAACTTTAACAATTATATTATAGCCCTTGACCTATTGGCTTCTGAAGAGGGTAGAAAAATTACGAGTGAGGAGTTTGATAATGTTGATGATGATTCTGATGACATGCATGCATCCACCATTGATGAGGTCCTTAATGTTTCTTATGGAGCTAGTGATAGTGTTGAGTAGCACATCTCAGGCACACGGGTTAGCATAGATAGAGTTGTTTCTATTCTTAAGAGGGAACCTAATGTATCTTCGGTTGCAGCTGACCACGAGCATGAGGATGGTGATTCTAATAACTTGGACCCACAATACACCATCGGAAGTGATGGCGAGGAAGTACAAGATAGATTAGACAACGATGGTGTCTTTTATGACAAGGATGATAATTTTGGTCTATACCCTTAACATAGCAACAAACCACCTTCTCCACAAATTCAGAGTTGGGAATCCTTCTGTAACCCGTTGTTGGAGATGGATGTTGAGGAGCCATACAACAACCCATTGTATAAGATAGGAGGTGGAATATCACTTGGTTCTAGCATTGCGTATGGAAATGATAATATGGTATTGGCTTTGATAGATGACACAAGCCATGCGTTGGAACGTGATTCCCAACTTGAGGGTGATCGTACTTTACATCATGGGATGATTGGTTACTCACCAGGGAGACCACCGGATGTGAAATATTCAGATGAAGAGGTAGATCTAGAATGCATAGGGCATATTATGGCACTTGGGAAAGTGGTTTCTTTATGTGATGCATTGATCCTTGGGGATCAACCTTGGTTTGATTTCCATGTGGGAGATTCTCAACATGAAGCAATGGGGGAGGTGAGGAGTCATAGGGGTGACCCTTAGAGATATTAGGATGAAATTTTCAGACTTGTAGGTGCTGTCAATTTTTACCAGCCACTATGTGTTCCATGTGTTTCATCTACATGTGGATTTGGGTGAGTTTCTCAATAAAGTTTGGTGCATTGATCAGATTGTCGCATTTGAGTGTTGCAAGTCAAGAGAAGGCCCATATGTTTAGTTGTGAGCTCGCTCATTGGTTGCAGACCTGTTGTATCATTTTGTGGCTGGCCCTTACACCAGAGACTTGACAAGTTCTTCTTGGTCAAGGCATTGAGAGTTCACAGTTTCAGACTTTGTGGAGGTTTTTTCCAGTCACTTCTAAGGCAACTTTGAGCATAGCATTGTTCAACATTCATTCTAAGACTGTGGGCCACTCTTATGCTCAGAGTGGAGTACTGAACCTAGTGATATCAGGCTATTCTTCAAAGATCTCATTTATGGGTAGAAGCACTGTGTCACCTTACATTCACGAGTTAGTGATCTATACTCTTGGAAGGGCAAATAATAGAGACCCTCCATACAATGATCATGATGATTTTGAAAAGCCCTGCAAGAAAATACCTTGGAGTTTTGAGATAAATCTAGAATTGGTGGTGTTTGTTGACTCCAAAGGAAGCAAAGGAGAAGATAATAAAAATCTGATTTTGGGCAGTGTTAGTACATTTTCTTATTTTCATGAGACTACAACCCTTAAACATGGAGTGATGAATGAGGAAGAATCTACAAGTGTAAGCACTCAAAATGCAAGTGTTGGGCATGAAATTTTCCATGATGATGCATTTAGAGGTGGTGGTGACGTGATTCGAAAATGTGGCAACTTATTTGATTTTTGTGACAACAATCATACTTCTTTCCATCATGGTTTGTTAACAACATTGTTACTCGGAGTTGTTAGTATAGAATCTACCTATGTTAACACTTTATTGTTGGTGATAGACATGAGGAATATTGTATAGCTCCAAGTCATAAAGGGGATTGTACAGTTGGTGAATAAGCCTTTTCTTGCAGCCAAGTATATAGAGAAATCAGAATTTTACGGACAAGAAATAAGGAATGAACTAGAATTTTTTTTTTGTACTACTGATTTTGCGCTCATCATTAATGAGATATCACAATCGGTGAGCAAATTGAATGCCCGATTTGGATTTAGGAGAGGAAGAATGGTAGATATACACCATAATGCAACAAAGAACGATGTTGGCAGCAGTTCCCTAATTGATACAACTGGCAACCTTCAAAAAGGGAGTGTGACAATCCTTGATCACACTTGGAGGGGATATACGATAGATGAAGAAAACATCATGGCACATGTGGAGGACAAGAGTACTTCATGTTTGTATGATTGCGTTGGAGCTCTCACATTGGTGGTTGATGGTTGTTTTCAAGTACCTATTACAAAGGTTTCAGTGTGGTCCTTTAGGGCAACAACTAATTGGAGGATTTGGGAAGTTTGGGATCATCCATTTTTTGTTGGAGGTTCGTATAGTGCTGAGATTCCAACTTCTTCTGACATTGGGGGTACTAGTTGCATTTTTTCGAGTGAGAGTTTTAGTTGGATGTAAATTGTTCTAAATTGTACCAGCAGTATGTGGTGGATGAGTATGGTCGATTATGCACTGATGAGCTTATTCCCATTTAGGTGGATATTTGGTGTTGGCACACCCCTAGATGATGTATGATTCAACACAGTGAGTAGGGTTGAACATTGTTCTCGAGGTGTTATCTTTGACATTTGGGAATTAAGTGTAGGTCTCATCATTCGAGACGGTAACAATGGAGACATTCCTTAGTTGGTTGATTAGAGTCGAGCGAGTGATTGATCTTCACTTTGAGGATGTTAGGATGGGTGTTGATTGGGATTGTGCTACATGGCTAGGCAGAGGATTTTTTGGGGTGCCCAAGATTATGATAAGTGAGGTTGTTGGTGTGGTCTCTTTTGAGATGCTTTGGCACGAGACATACCAAGGCATTGATTTCAATCCTCTGCGGTATCTCAATCTGGGATGTGATGATGATCACTTTGGGGAATCCCAAGAAGGGAAAGTGCAGTTTTGACACAATGGTTTTTTAGTTGAAATTAGAGTGGCGCAATATCAACATGGTGGATTTCTTCTGAGATTGTCATGGGACCCTATGATCATTCTTGATTTTAGTTTGGTTCAGTTGGTTGAGTGGAGATTGTACTAGCATTGTTTGGGGACAAGCGATCTTTGGGAAGGGCGGACTGTAATGTCCCCATTTTTTTGCTTTCCTTAGCGCTAGTGTTTTTTGGCAGGGTTGGCTTATTATCTGGTTGTTGTAGGCCAACAGATTGCTTTGGGGACCCTTTCAGGGGCTTGTGATGACATATTAGGGCTTTGAGAGCCAGTTTGACTAGTTTTGGGTAGTCTCCTATATTTTAGATGGAATCCCTATTTTTAGTGATAGATCAGGAGTTGGCAGGGACATACTAGGAGGCCTTTGGGATCAGCCTAGAGACTTTTGGCATAGTTCCTATTTTTTTGGACTATTCCTAAATTTTAGGAAGGGACTATTGGTTAGCTCACAGTGGTCAGACAACACCGGTGGACAAGGGACATCAGACATAACTCAAATCGGGGTCCAAATTTCTTCTTTCTTGGGCACCGTTTATGTTTGTCATTGCATCTTGTATCAAGCTCAAGCATTTGTAGGTTTGATTTGGTCTTTCTTGTTGCTATTATCATGTATTTTTGTTCTCTATCTTGAACACTTGTCAAATATCCTCTATTGACTCTAAATATGCATTGATCTAGGGAAGAATTTTTCATTTTTCATTGCCTATATAGCTGCAACTTAAGATCTTCTTTCAAATTCGAAATCATTTGGATTTGAGAAGATTGGTTCAAAGTTTTGGGTCTTCTCCATTGCATTTGCAAGTTCAAAGAAGAGTTATGCTTTCCTTTTTGAAATCTTTTGGTGTAAGCTAGGTCTCCTTTTGCTTTGTTCTTGTTTTGTGTTTACATTTTTGTTTTTAAAAATCATTTTCAGATTTGTCTCATCTTGGAATGAGAGCATTGGTAATTCAAAAGAAGATTTTTGGCTTCAAAAGTTTTAATGTATTGTTCTCACAACAATACAAGTTCGTCCTAAAATTATTCAAGAAGAGATATAATTACTTCCCCTTTCATGAAGGAGCTCTAAACACTCATATGCAGTCGGCCATAAAAATCCCATCCATAAGCATGTCTTACATGAAAAGAGAAAGATTTTTCCCCATTATGTAATGCAACATAAAAAGCCCACTTTTTAAAGTGTTTTGCATACACTTTTCCTCTCTTTTTGCCAAGGCTGTAAATGGACTTAAAAATCCCGTTTATATGCATTATGAGCTTTCCAATTGACTTGTAGTGGGACATAAAAATCCCACCTATGAGCAAGATACCTTACCTCATGTATATATATCCACCCATGTTTCATTTTCTCACCTAAAGCTTGCTGTCCACTCATATGCAGTGCCTCCAAAATCCCGTTTTTGAGTTTTTCCCTCATTTTAAGAGCTTCTTTTCCTTAGAATCCTTCATATCCTTTGTTGCTCAAAGGTCTTCCACTTACATCCTATACACATACTCTTCTAGATCTGCAAAGTTCAAGCTTGAAAGACCATGTTATGGCTTTTTCTGGTATCTAAAGAATGACAACATACAAAGAAAGGGATGAAAGATGGAATGATTGCAGGCATAGAATGCTTTCAAGACAGAGATGGAAAGAAACAAATGTGCTTTTAAAGAAACAACCATTATGATACAAGACAACCAAGGATGCAGGGTCCTGTTCCAGATTAAGAATGCTTTTACCAAAGCAGAGCATATCAACCATTGGGCATCCTGTAGCAGCATGGGGACCTATAAAGGATGATGTAATAGAAGTTGTGTCTTGTCAGACACTTGGAATATTTTCATCATATATTTGTAATTTGTATTTGATCGATTACATGTAATGTAAAAACAAGATGTAATTGCATGTGATAGTATCACGTGCAAAGCTGTTTCATGTAATCATGTTGCAATTGCTTTAAGCCTTGTAGCATTGAATAAGTCAAAGTTAGTTAGCTAGTTTGAGAATAAATCAAGGTGTTTATGGGTTTTCCCCTTCTTTCTCAACCATTCTCTCCACTCTTTTCTTATATAAAGGAGGGAGCTCATTGTAAATAATCATTTTTAGGCAATGCAAGAAAATTCTGCCAGTTTGTATTTGCACTCTTAGACTTTGAGCTTAGATGTAAATTGAATTGCTTTGAATAAAAGGGGCAACTTTCTTTCAAACTTTATGTTGATTCAAGGTGCTATGTGATGACATTTTCTGGAATTTGATTGTGAGTTTTGGAGTTTTGCTCAAGAGGGATTTGAATTCAGTTGTGGAGACTTTGAGCTGCCAATTGCATTCAAAGGCAATTTCAACTTTTGAAGACTTTGTGCTGCAGGAGGACAAATTGTTATAGTTTGTAGTGGCTGCAATTACTTAAAACTGAAGACTTTGGGCTTCAGTTGTAGGTATTTTAATTAAGTTTGAGAGTTTCCAGTAAGAGATTTTGTGCCTTACTGGTTATTCCAGTTAGTGAATCATCATTTGAGATGAGCGCAAAAGACTTTGGGTTCTTTCTTTTGTTTCACAAAATATATAAGTAGATTGATGTCTCGGGTGTTGTTCTTATGTCAACCCTTGAGCCACCAGTATTATCGTAGCAATAAGACCTTTTTGTTAAGTTGAAAGTTTCTGTTTGTAAAATCATTCTTGAAAAAAGAGGAATTAATTAAGAGATCTGCCCCTTTTTTTAATTTCAGTTAAGTTCTTATTGAAGCCACCTGCGGTAAGAAGGGAGCCTCCCCTATTGTTAAGAGGAGAGATAAATCTCATGAATGTTGCCTAAAGTCAATTTGTAAGTTGTGGTTTCAGTGACTTACAAAATTTGTAGCCAACAGAGTATAACAATGAATGGATATTGTACATGCAGTGTCTGATCAGTCTTTATCTCTATGCGTTGTTAATGAAGCCGTCTTTGATATATCTTGAATGGATTATGCTTTTGGATGATGCCGTCCTCGGTATTAATATGAATGCTTGTACCTTCGATTGTTGTTGGCAATCGGTTTCTCTAGCTGAGCGATCCACAAGGGACTGTTGTATATTCAAATTTATATTCAACCATGATTTCTTGCAATGATACGATATCCATAGATATACTCATGATCGGCCAAGTGAAGAGGCATGATGGAATGGTCGCCTACCATCATAATATCAAATGAAGAGTCACAAATGTTCATCGCAATAATCATGATGATTATTGTATTGAAAGGCCATTAATCATATGTTGTTAAGTATTGTTAATGCCAGCTCGATTTATGTAAATCAGCTAAGTATGGGGATGCACGATAGTGTAGTAATTGGCTGAGTGTGAATGCAAAAGTGTATACAAATGATGTGACAATGCAATGATATATGGATCGTTGAGTGTAAATGCGATGATGCCATGATATATGAGTAGGCTATTATGGAAATGTATGGTAGTGCAATGCAATGCAGATATGGTAATGCTGGGATAATGTATATGCAGACCTTTATGGTGAAGGGTCATGACACTAGGTGATTAAATAAGTCATAACTTAAGATGAGGCCATTATTTAATGACAAATTAGACTTTCTTCATGGATCAAACCTCTATGAGGAGGATTAATTTAAAATAATTTTAGCCAAAGTTCAAAATGAAATAAAAATGAAACCCTAAGGGAAAGCCAATCAAATAAAAGAGTCTTTGGAGGGAATCGTATTATCTTGGACTTCATTTATACAAAGGAATATTGTGGAGAGCTCTTTGAAAGGGGTTTTCAGCAGATCTGAACTTTCTGAGAACGAAATGCAGATCTGAACTTTTAGAGAGACAATTGCTTGCAGGTGTGAAATACCACCCAAGTGTGATTCAACATGAGAGCTTTCATGATAAATCAATTTGGGAGGAGAAAGACATTGTTTAAAGCTATCAGAAGAGTAGATTAATAGCAGCTGTTTATTGAATTGAAGAAGAATTGCAGAAATAAACAATGCCCAGCCTGTATTCAGCCATACCACCCCTAAAAGGAACATCATTGATTTATTTGCTGCGAGGCTTGAGTATTCAGAAATCTTTTGGGCAAAGCTTGGTTTTGTTTTTTCTTCACAGTTGTGGCAGATCGAGTATCTAGAGGTTTTAATTAGAGTTTTCCCAACAGTTACCAGCAGCTATGACACTTCTACCAAGCCGTACAACTTGATATAAACCTAGAATATCTCCAGCTTGGACGCCTGGTACAGATAGGGCCGAATTTATCACCATATACCTATGTTTTTCACAGATCGGCTACTGCCAGGGATTTATCAACTTATAACTTAAGGTCATTTTTAAGCATCCCATCATTTAAAACTTTCCATCCTCTTTCCAACAAGCTATAACACTAAAGTGCCTAATAAATATATTTAATTAAAATGGCAATCTTAGTGAAATTAATTAAATATAGCTCAATAATACTACCAATTGGCCGCGGTGGTTGAAATGCATCGGAACTGAAATTTGACTATGTAGGAGTGATCCAGATGATGAAAGATAATAAACAAATATGATTGGGTGACTTACTAAAAATAATCTGCAACATATTTCTGCGTCCATCAGGAATGTATCACCTTAAAGCTTTCAAATGTGTCTTTCTAATTTAATGCTTTTTCAAAATTTGCCATCAGCTTCTGATTTTCTTATTCACTGCATTCACTATTTGTGAGTCTCTTATCACCAAATTCCTATATCTAGACAGATATGCTGCCTGAACTCCTGCAAGAAGGGCATTACGTCTGCTTCATTAATTGTTTTAACATCCAAATGTTTTGAGATCCCAAGCACGAAGTCACCTTTTGAGTTTCTTTTTTCAAATGATGTACTGGCGATATTTGGGTTCCTTTTCAATCTCCCATCAAAATTCAATTTATACCCTCCTTTGATGGTTACCATTTCTGGTATCTTATATTATTGTTAGGAACTACCAACCCTTGAATGCGAAAGAGTTCCTATGCTTTTAGATATTACTTCTAAGTTGCCAGTTCGGATTCCGGTTCGGATTCGGGTTCGAGATTTGGGTTCAAAATTCGTTCGATTTTTTTTTGGGCTGGGTTCGATTCGTTTTGGGTTTGTTCGTACAAGAATTTAATTTTTTTTTTATTTTATATATGTAAACATATGCAGCAGCAAATAAGTTCATACATTACTATGCTAATAATAAAGCAACATAGCAAAATACACCACCACATATATTGTCGTTTTAGTTCAAATGACATAACAAAATGTCAAAATACACCACCATATCAGTGTTTTGGTTCAAAAACAATAACATCAACATTAGTAATCACTATCAGTCTTCATCAGTGATCAAAATATCATAAAAAATTATCAAACAAATCATCATCATTATGCTGTTGCAGATTAGAAGCACAAACAGTGCCACTAGCATCAATACTAGCAGCCTCAGGATCAACCTCAACATCACTATGTAGCTCACGATCACCATCATCAATTGCAAGTGCATCAAAGTGGGCTTCCAACTCCGCAAACTTTGGTTCAACATCCCAATGATGTGCCTCCCCTTTTTTGTAAGTATTGTCTTTGTGTGTTGTGAGCCTCAAGTTTGAATGCACAAAGACCAAGTTATTTGCCTTCTTGGAGTTTAGTCGGTTGCGTTTTATTGAGTGGATGAAGGAGTATGTGCTTTAGTTCCTCTCAGATGGTGATGAACTAGCAACCTAGCAATATTTACAATTTTGAAATTAGAGTGTTAAGAGTTTTGAATATAAATTTTTAAAATATAAATTCAATATTGAATAGAAATTAGAATCTTAAGAGTAAAGAACTTGTTATAAAATTTTGATGGCAATGGGTTGTAGGAGCTGGTACATTTGTCCATGGAAGCACTACCATTTATGAGCATCAACATTTTTCTTGTTTGCAAGAGCTTCAAGACCACAATCATCGGTGCTCGCGAAACTCATGAATTAAGACCTCATTGTAGGTTGTAGGTGCTCGGGAAAGAGTCTTCGAAGGGCTGCCTTGTACCCTTGAGCAACTTCAGGATCTCTATATGGGGCAATTCTAGTGGTACTCTCACTGAGGATCGATTGGCTATAGAACATGGGGCTCAATGCAAAGGCAAGTAGATGCAAAGGGGTAGTCATTTTGCTCCACCTCTCTACCATGATTACCTGTAGCTCCTTGAAGAACTTTTCATCTGGATCTTCCTCTTTCTCATTTATGATATTTCTAATATCCTCAATCATGGAGTCAATGCCATCATATACCTCACCCAAGCAAGGGCTATCCATGTCAGTGTATCGAATCATGCTCAAAATAGGCTCAGTGAACTTCAGAAGGTACTCAGCACGATCCCACCAAGAGTCATCTAGTATCAATGCCTTAATGGCAGCTTCCTTGGCACTAGTAGATTGCCTCCATATGCTCCAATTAGCACTGATTACCATTCTAGACAATGCCTCTTTAACCTTGACAAGGCGTCTCAAAACAATAGTGTTGGAGGCAAAGTGGGTCTCGTCAACCTATTTTAAGATCAAAAGATTCAAAACAATAATTAAAATTAAGATCAAGTTTAAAGTGACTACAATTCTAAAAGATGTTCAAATTTTAAACAATTGAACTTACCTTGAAGAGCTCCAATTTCGAGAATTGTCTAAATATGGCTCGAGTCATATGGTGGTTCATGACAAACATTTGGATCTCCTGTGCCTCTTCATACATTTTTTTAATCCACTCAATCTTAGTGCCAATTTTTTGCAGCATTAGGTTGAGTGAGTGCACAACACAAGGTGTCCAAAAAATGTGTTCGAAGCGCTCCTCAACCAATAAGCCGGCAGCCCTACAATTCTTGGCATTGTTGGTTACTACCTGAACAACATTTTGAGGGCCAAATTGCTCAATGGCTTGGATGAGAATGTTTGCAATGAAAGGACCGCGCTTCACCTCTCCTTCACAATCCACATATTTTAGAAACATTGCACCTCTTGTGGACACTGCAATCAGATTGACCAAAGGATGATTTCTCGCATCTTTCCATCCATTTGATACTATGGTCACACCTGTTTCGATCCATGAATCCTTGATGGGCTGCATGGAAGCCTCTACATTGATCACCTCCCTATCCAATAAAGTGGTGCACACCTTCTCATTACCCGGGTCCTTGAACCCCTTTGGAGCCTCATTAATTGATCTCACCATTCTTTGCCAATACGGTGAGCGAACAACATTAAACACCAATCCACATGCATAGACGCATCTCGCTATGGCTTCCTCAGCAATGTCTCTAGCTTCATTTTGAAATGATGTTTCCAAGGGCCCCATTGCTCTCTTCTGTACTAGTTCTTGAGGACCATGCAAGAATGGATGGCCCTCTACGAGTGGCTCATTGGGAGTGGAAGTTGAAGACATAGATGATATTTTTGTTTTTTTCCTAGCATTTTGCAAAGGATGAGAACTTGACCTCCCAGCTGCTTCGTTTGCTTGTTTTTGCTCTTGAATATATTTGTTCACAATGTGGTTTGGAAGAAGGGTTTTAGTTAGTACCCCAAGAACTCTTGGTCTCCCTGTACAAAATTTAATGCCTTGTTGAGGAATAAAGCACAAATGTGCTTTCACTCTACTGTAAGAGCTACTAGATTCCTCTTCGCAATGGCTGCAAATCCACACATAACCTCCTCCACCTGGCATTGGTCTAACCATTTCCACATTTTCCATAGTGGAGAGCGTCTGTCTATTTTGAAGCGGGAGTTTTCGGTGCTAGAAGAACTTGCAACCATTCTTCGAGTCTGAAAGATGAATCAAAATCTATAAACAACAAACAAATCAAATATTAATATAAATTTAAAACAGTTACAAGAGGAGAAGGATGTGTGCAGAAATTCAACAGACCTGTTAAAATTTATCTTTTTGACATTTTGTCTTAGATGACTGTCATGTGTGCAATTTCAAAATAATTTATAAACATTCTTTGACGATACATCTGTTTGCTTTGATTGAAAATTCCATTTCGGATGTAGTTATTGTTAAATTCCTAGCAGATTAAACTCTATCTAACTATCTTGATTAAACTCTTTAATTTTTAAACAAAGCATAGTCCAAATTAAAGTCTAATTTTTAAACAAAGCTGAAAGCACAGTCTAATTTTTAAACAAAGCAGTCTTGATTAAACTCTTTAATTTTTAAACAAAGCAGAATAAACACATAATTTTTAAACAAAGCAGATTATACCTCTTTCCTTGCACGACAGTGGAAGCTTGAAGTTGAGAACTATAAGCTTACGCTAGTGGAAGGAGCTCACGCAGTTGAAGGAGCTCACGGAAGGAGCTCACGCAGTTGCTCACGCCAGCTGAAGAAGCAAGGAGTTCATGCCAGCTAAAGAAGCAAGGAGCTCCAATATGCAGTGGAAGCAAGGAGCTCACTTCAGCTGAAGAAGCTTGTAGTGGAAGGAAGGAGCGTTTAAACACGGGCTCAACGTGATAGCGGTAGTCGGCCCAAAGAAAGCAATGAAAACAATAAAACGCAATAGGTACTTTAGGGTTTAAAAATAGAAAACAATAAAAAAAATGATTTTAAAAATTAAAAAATCGCATTGAAAAGTCAAATTCGAAAACATTAGGTTGACATTCGACCCGGGTTTGCTTTGCGAATTCGAAATTTACTGGAACATGGCACAAATTCATCCAAGGTTCGTTTTTGCTAATTCCTGGCGAATTACACAGAGAAATCGCGAATTCGAATGGAATTTGCATACTGACTGAACCGAATGCCGAATTCGGGATCACCAGGACGAATATGGCAACTTAGTATTACTTCTATAAATAATAATGTCGAAAGAGGAAACATTAATGTGTTTTGCTAATGTTCCAACAACTTTTCTATTTTGTTGAGTGCAATTGGTAATGTCTTCTTGCCTAGTGTGACTTTAGGAGTAATATGCTCTAGTTTTGAAAGTGAAAGTGCACAGATATCTTGTCTTTAAAGTTATAGGTTGCATTATTACAGTGTGTTTATTTAATTGTGTTTCACTTTGTTTACAAATGTACCTTTTTATTGTTACACCACAACCCTATGAAAGTTCAAAGAGCTTTGGAAAAATCTGTAATATCAAATTAATTGTGAAAGTTCTGTGATATTTGTAAGGCCAGGATTAATAAGAAAAGAATGCTTGTTGTATTCAACTTCTCTGGACTAACATAACTTACAAATTGCTCTTCCCAAGGTTGTGTAGGCTTAATCTCATCAACAATGATGCAATATATATCATGTGAACTGTAAAACAGTAAAGACTGAATGATATATAGCAGAGTAACCATTTCAATGGATGAGTTAGAAAATAAATTTTAAGTCATACTTGTAAGGATAGTGACAAAAATATAATGTTTCACATCTTTGTACTGATTTTTTTCTCCTTTTACCACTGCTTTTATTCAATAAGAAAGGTTTTGGTGCAACAAAGCAAACTAGAAGCTAACAGAAAAGTGAGGGGTAGAAATATGTAGTAAATGAGAAATCATTATTTGGCTCTAGTTTTTAGCTTGATATGTTACTGAAGCATTTTATTGTTTAATTTTTAATTTAAGATTTTTAAATGTTGTTGAGGATGTAGGATTTTGTGGAGGTGTAAGGTTAATAAGTAAACTCCTTAGATTGGTACCAGTCCTCTTTGTTCCTAGACCCTTGACTTCAAACAAAATTTTACACACAAAGTTTTCTGTCTTTCTCTATTTATCTGCTAGAGTTTACTTTGAAACTATCTGTTTATATGGAATACAAAGTAATAAATATTTTACCTCTTAGCTTATATTGAAGTTTGTACTGTTGTGATGAACTATAATCTTAGGTGCAGATTTGAAGGTAGAGATTTTTCCACGCGCAAAACAATATTTCTGTTATGCACTTCTGAATTGAAAGATGAATTTGTGAAGTGTAGACAATACCTCTACTTTAATACTTGAACATTATATTTATATGGTTTCAGGGTTGTGAGCTCGTTTCAACTAATGATCTAGTGAATTCCTGTAGTACATTCTATTCAAGCATAATTCATACTAATAAAATATTTTAGGTTAAATTGAAATCTGTATTGTTGCAACATATTATGATCTGTGATGGAGGTTTCATGGTAAAGAGTTTTTGAGCTTAAAAACAAGACTTCTGTTATGCATTTGGGATGAAGATCAGACTGCAATTTCCTGAAGTGTAGAATGTTCAATATTATTTTTAGTACTTAGATATTTCTTTTAATCTAAGTTACCGGATTCGGACCCTTGAACTGGGTCCAGATTCACGGACCGGTCCGTGCCCACAGTGGATCCACATGGACCCACAGGTCCGAACATGGACCCTGTGTGGATCCAGCACAGGCCCATGGGGATCCAGCACAGGCCTGGGGGAATCCCGCACGGACCGCTAGCGACCCATGGCCCCAACTGAGTTGATCTACCACTTGCAGCGGCTGAAGACCCCATTGATCCGCGTTGTTTTGATAATCCATATGATGATTGATGAACACTTTCATGATTCATGAACATTGAATCATGTTTCAAACTTTAATGAACTATATTTTGAATTTTCATTTTGTAATTCAGTAATTCAATGTGATGATTTTCTTTAGAACTGTGAACATAGATCAATGATCAAGTATTTAAATTTTTAATGTTTATCTTTGACTTTTGGCATTGATCAATGATCAAACATCATAGATTCATACTATGAAATGATTTAGTTTTACAATTATGTATATCTCTCTTATTTTTTTGTACATACACACACAAACACATATGAATTATAATGAATTTTTTTTTTCATGAACCCACGAACCGGATTCTCATACCCAAACCTGAACCGGTAACTTAGCTTTTAATACTTAAGGTGATAAAATTCTCTTGTTTTGAGGAACACCATTCCTTTTAAGTTTTCAACTATTGATTTGCAAATTTCCTGCAGTATAATGACAGATGTTATTACATGCCTGTTTTTCTTACAGCCTTTCTTTGGAATGTATGGGTGTGGGGGGGTTGCAGCTTCAATGTATCTGGGAAGGTATGGCTTGATATTTATACATTCTGTGCAAACAAGTATTTTCCTGATAAAATAATGAAAAATTTGACAACCAGACAATGGTTTTATTTGATGTTTGAAATGTTGGCTTTTCCAGTGTAGTTATGGTGTCATCAAAAACAAAAACATCAAAGAAAGTTGTCACTCTAAGACTGGAAAAGGATTCATTGGTACAGAGGTCGAAAGCAGATCGAATCTGGAGGGTAAGAACTTGCCATCTGGTTCTGTTGCAAGTTAAAGGATAGATTTGTGTGTTTTATTTTCTATAGGTTAGAACATAAAAGCTTGTTAGTCATTTCTATCAGCACAAAAATTAGAATGTGAAATTAATGGTTTCTTGCATTGTTCCTTCAATCAATAAATGTGCATGCATTGTTATGAATCTTGAATTTTGAATTCAACTATATGGATACCAGTAAGATATGTTTATGGCTTCTCATAAGCAATGTACTTTCAGACACCGGGGGAGATAAGAGAGGTTTCACAAGAAGAAAGAGAAATGTCTCCCCATGGTAGTTTCACCAAGGTATGTGTATTGTTGCAGTATGGCAGTTTGATTCAGAAAGATTTTTCAAGTTAGACAATTTTTACTGTTGATTTTGTCAACACTTTACAGAAATTTGATCTATGTGGTTAACTCTATTTTGTTAACGCTTTTACACAAGTGGCTAAGTTTGTTGTTGAAATGTTTTTATTACAGCTATATATGCATTTTGAATATACATGATGAGACTGCTCAAAATTGTTTAATATGAATATATTAATAATTTTGGAGAATAGAAATTGATGTGGTCATGTTGCATGAATTTATACATCATTTGTGTCATCTAGACTTCATCAGTGTTTCGTTAAAAAGCACCATAGCCTTGTATGTGTATGATGATTGTATATTTTGAAGGGAAAGAGGAATAGTATATACCAATGGACAAATAAGGCTCGGTAACATAAAGTTCAATGATTGCCAATATAACAAATAAGATTATAAAGTGAGGCAGCGAGTGAAGAGTGTCATTACATAATTACAATTAAAGTCTGAATCCATGCTAGTAGGCCTACTGTGTGAGCAACTTCACAGAACGCAATTCTATGAGAGTTGGATAATTGATTAGTACAACCCCTTTTCTGTATAAATGTATGTACATGCCAGATACTCGGTACAGATACAATAAAGATGTGTCCATACACTAGCCTATATTTGGTCATATCTGATATTATATAGTATAAATTGTTCATCGACACACACACACATCAATAATATAACAAAATAATTATTAGAAATTATACGATCAAAACCAATAGAACAATATAACTATATATACAAAGTTATGTTCTATTAGCTTAGATGTATAAATAAATGAATATATGTATTATTTTGTAATTGCCATATCTAGCAATATCTGTATTAGTGGATCTATTGAATTCCTTGTTTGTATCTTATACTGTATCTGTTTTGGTTTCCAGGCAATTCTCAACTCTATTGATATGCATCCTTATAGATTAAAACCATGACCAGATTGCTTAAAATTATTTCCTGAGTAATTGTATGAATTTAGAAAATAGAAATTTTGTGTTTTCATTGTTCATGGATTCATTTATTGTTAGTTTCATTTACACCTCACAACACTTTGGTAAAACAATCACAACATATCCTGTATGATACAAAAGGGTGAATGATCTGTATCAATGGAAATAAAAAATACAAACAAAGCTCGGTACCATGAGACTCAATAATTCTTAATGCAACAAAGAGGAACACAGAGTGGGGCAGCAGGTGAGTGGACACTATAGATGCAGCAAAAGCCTAAACTTCTTGCTAGAAGGCATCTATGAGAATGGCCACAGTACACAATTCTATTGATACATTAGATGTGACACATTTCTAGATTAAAATTATAGGGTCTTAAAACATTTAAAGACTTCAGTCTCTCTTTGAAGCTGTGAAAAACCATAACAAAATTGAAAAGGTATTTTAGTTGATACCTAGAGATTCGAAGATCATTACTGTGAAAACCAAAAATTAAATCCATAGGTTTTAAAACTGGCTTATCAAATGCTCGTCTTGGGCTTTAAGAGCATCCAAAACTATTATCAGATGTTACAACATTACAAATATCTCAACTGGTAAGAAATTGAGCAAGACTATAAGGTAACCCAAACTTAAAAATATGTCCATGCATAGGTGAAAACTGTTAGTTGGATAGTTGTCTTCTATGTTGTTAAGGTTTTAGGATCATTGCAAATGTAATAGAACTATCTGATTGTACCTGTTTTCCAAATGCAAAAATCTCTTGCATTTATATTGAGAATGAGCCAAGAAGAGACATGTCCCTTCATGGGACATGTCTATTCATTATTATGTAATTAATATAATGACAATTATGATTATATATATATATATATATATATATAATATCTCTTGAGTATTATATTAATTTCTCTAATAATTACATAATAATAATATTTGTATATATATATATATATATTAGTATATATACATCTCATATATATATATATATATATATATATATATATATATCTTTACTAGTATTGACTCATAGTGTTTATTCAACTAAAGCTACAAAACATCAACATATGTATTCCATCTAGTAGTTACCCGGCGGTAATCAGTTATCACCACGGCCAATCAGTTGGGTGGTGGCGTTTCGTCACACCCCCTTGGGTCATTATATATGTATTCATCTTGGGTAAAGAGGAGATCGCTTATGCTATGCTTGTACTGTGTAAATCATAGATGATCAATAAAGCAATTATATTCTCTGATATTCATAAATGATCAATAAAGAAATTATATTCTCTGATATTCTGTGAGTTACTTGCAATTCTGTGTTATATCTAAGCAACAGTAAGTTTACTGCAGTGGGCAAACATCTGGCGCTGTTGCCTAGATGTACTCGGGAAGACCAAAACTGGATGGCGTGCGGACACGATGCGCCTACCGGTTGGTGAAAGTAATCTAGAAGCGGACAACGGATGTACAAAACTGTACGAAGGTGAAGACAATCACACAAGGGAGTTTAGAATCCTGTTCTAAGTAGCAATAGAAACCTACGTTCGTCGAGAGGCCACCGGGGAGGAAGTCCCAACAAGTGTCGTGTGGGCTGCAATTGAGGCTAATGTTATGTGAGATCTTTGTATAAAACCCTCAATAAACTTAACAATGAAGCACCTTTGTGAATCCTAGATGAATCCACTATAGAAGTGTACTTAGGTTTTCGTCCAATTCCCCAAACCTGCAGGTTTCTGTCCTAGGGTTTGCTGAAAAGTCAGAAGCTCTCAGAGCTCTTGCAAAGAAAAAATAAGAAACCAAACTTATTTTGAGCGAACCTCTCATTGTGTAAGAACCCAGCTGGTTCTACCCCTGAAAAATCAATTTTTGTTCCTTTGATATTTCGTCAAACAATTGGCATGTAAGTCTAAGTTCTGATTTCTGAATGTATATGTGTTTCTTTGCTTGTAGTTGAATGGTTTTGCAATTGCAGACATTATCAATGCATGAAATTCAAACTATAATAACAAATTACAATGCAATAATTTCCTTACTAATCATATTTCATTTATTCTATGAAATAATTATAATGACAGTTCATATGCAGCTACATTGATTTAATTATAAAACTATGGAACTTGGAGCTACAAGCACGCACAATTTGACATCCAATTTTTAGTATCACCGCTTCTGAAACTAACTGATGTTATCGCTGAAGCTTGAGAATTATTGAAGATGGCAATCCAATGCCACAATAGGCCTTTCAGCTGTTAGTATTTTCAGATTATAGCAAGGAATATACAATCTATAGAGGTCTTCCAACAACTAAGCACAGGATATAAATAAGTAATCACAAAAAAAGGGGAGATAGTACCCAGAAATCAGACTTGACAATATCTTTAAATTCAGGTCTTCAACCTCTTCTAGATGTGTGCCGAGTAATCCCACCCAGGGCACCTTTTGACTTGCTCTAATGTGCCACTGATCTGATCTTAGGAGTGCTTCAGATCTGCCCTAGTTCGTTGAATGTATAGATCACACTATATCTGCCCTAGATCTGCACCTCATCAATAGACAAATTTGCCTAGGTTTCAAGCCTTATTTGTATGTATAGATCGCACTATAATGGCAGAACTAATTCGCTATTAGTGCGGATGATTATCGTCACCAATGCTGGTATAGATCTGTCCATAAATGCTGGTTTGATTTGCTCCACAATGCTGAATTAATCTACTCCACAATGCTAAACTAATTCGCTCTATTAATTCGTTCCAAGCATTGATGAAGAGGACATTCACATGTTATGTTTTTGATATGTTTGTCGTTCATCAAAAAACTCCAATATATATGAGCATCATTAAGTAAACTCTTCCACCTCAAGGTGGTCGACTTCGGCCCTCCCAAGTAATTTTATTTTATTTATAATAAAAATAATAAATACCTTATTATTTATTAATAATTATTATAAAATCGCACTTTCACATATATATATATGTATTAACCAAAGGTGTGATAATAAAAATATATTTTCATAATTTATTATTATCAACTTGTCCTAATTGATCTTAGCTGAAAAGGCCATAACATTAACATCAGCAACTCTGATTGCAGCCCTTAATTATTTTCGCTGCTCCCATAGACACAAATGCTGCCCTATATATATTCAAACATAGGCCCTAGGAATTGAAACACAACCTATAACAATGCATGTCATCTTTCTATCAAACTGTGACAGCCTTTAATCTCAAATGCAGCCCTGCATATGTAATATCCCAGACGGATATTTTCTTGAATACTTCTCAAATAAATCTCAGAAATGTAAACAACATTCGCATGCAATAGAAATTTGATTCAATAGAAGTAACCAACAAATATATTCCAATAAACTCCACAGAAAATGTTATCATATTATACAACAACAATACAATAACAGTGAAACTACAAAAATACTCCAATCTGAAATACAAAATGCAACAAGAAGATTGGATGATCAAGAACCTGTGATTACAATGGTGAACTCTGCTGTGAATCTACTGTTACAAGTAGTGGTTGCCGTCGCACCAAAAGATTGACCTTTTAATGCCCGATACAACCACTAGACTTATAGAAGACACAGGCGGTTAAGCCATGTCGTGAATCCCGCGAGGGACGCTGGCCCACTACCAACAATCCCCCTCCCAGCATCACTCGCCGTGGCTTGCATAGATTCAAACCTGTGGCGAAGCTTTGATACCACTTGTTACAAGTAGTGGTTGCCGTCGCACCAAAAGATAGACCTTTTAATGCCCGATACAACCACTAGACTTATAGAAGACACAGGAGGTGGTTAAGCCATGTCGCGAATCCCGCAAGGGACGCTGGCCCATTGCCAACATCCACCCCGGAGATGAATTGGGTTTCCGTCCAATCCATCGAGAAAGCCTAAAGGTTTCTATCCTCAGGTTTCAAAACCGAAAGCTGAAGCTTCCTGGATTCTCCAAGAGAAATAAATTCATAAACTAAGCATATCCAAATGAGACTCCAAGCCTTGTTTTAAAGCTACAACCGTGACTCTTCAATTTCCCTTCTTTGTCTTTTCATATTCCCACTTTAAGTCACTTTTAAATAAATATAACTGTTAAGTCATAAAGTGACATAATAATAAAGTAAGGAATCTTCTGGCATTAAAATGGAGGACCAAACAAACTTGGAAGGGGATGTGTGATAGCTTGCCGGAAAGCTCTCGGCGAGACACTCCAAGTCCAAATATTGAAATGCCAAGAAAACTGAACTCTGCCAACTTACTATAAATAGTAAGTACCTGGAAACCCTGTGGAAATTGCTCCAATTGGCTTGAAATTGGAATTACCTAGACCAAATACCCCACTGATCCCTGCAAAGCCTCAGTTAGCCCACCAGACCATGATGAAATGGCTAACGACGCAGCTCAAAATAATGTGCCCGAAAAAGGGGACATTACAAATCATCCCTTCCCAAAGATTGCTTGCCCTCAAGCAATTGGTTTCCACATGCTGTGACCAAAATACCTAGATCCCATACCAATCTCAAAGAAGCTGCTCCACCAACTTGTCGTGAAAAACTGAAACAAACAATACGTCTCGACTTGTGAAGCCATTCACACAGCAACAATTCTTTAATCATTCTAATGCCGGGATCCCAAATCACCCCATGTCCCTGATCAGTCGAATCAATCTGCCCTATGTTGCCATCATCTATGAGAAAAACCTCAATCCAACTTAGAACCTCACTCCAACTGAAATCACAAGCACCTCTACGGTCAGATGAAGGGGGAAACCAAACATCATACCAATCAGTTCCCTGAATAATTACGAACCATGAGAATGTCCCTCTTGGATCCCACACACAAAAGGGCCATCCATCTCCCCAGCTGACTGAAATATCCTGTCGCTCCATGCCCATACTGAGTGAATCACCCAAAATGTCCAACTGCCATAACACTGCCCCTCTGATCTGTAGCCCGAACTGGAAACTGTGCAGAAGAGGCAAACTATCAAGACTGCAGGTTAAGGCTTTCTCTTGCAACAAGGGAAGTGTACCGAACCAATCACTCATCCCACACCTATGCAATAATCGGAAAATAAATGTCATGCCCAAAATTCAACCAACAAAAACGCAACAATTTTTTTTTTTTAAACATAAGATGTTAGGGAGTGACGATCATAGGTTAAGGATAAATCGACTACGGTTAAACCGGCCACAACCTGGGGTCTTAATTACATATCCAAACTATCCAATTAAATGATAACCCTAGTTGTATATGTACCTAGGTTATAACTTCTGATAATGGTTTGCCTTTCTTAATAGGAAATTTATTCTGCAATATTAGTTCAAGGGATGACTTCATTGATAATCAAATTTTGATTATAATTTGACAATTGACCTAATAGTGTTGACTAGAACATAATGTTATCTAAGCGTACAAAGAAGTATTAGTTGTACTACCATCTTCAACACATACTAAACACCTTCTAATAAAATGATTTAATCAAGACAAATCAATTATATGTAACTAGGTTATATCTTTCGAATGTGATTTATTTGTCCACATTATTAGTTCATGAGTTAATTATATTAATAATCGAATTATATTGGACAATAAACCTGATAATGTGAGCTAGCACGAAATGTTATCTAAACATTAGAAATATAAATGTTTTACTAACCATTCCTAGAACATACTAATAACCTACTTATCAATTTAGATTACTTAAACAATATAAATCATTAGATCATATTCTATGAGCCTAATATCAAATTGACAATTTTAAATAACCCAAATAGTTAATATTGATGATCCTATTAAACTAATTAACGATTGAATTAAATAAACTATCAAGATGACAATTTGATTTATTAACAAATAAGTTTGAACACATTAGTAATAAATCCTTTAACTAATAATTAATGGTATGAGAGAAAATTTATTAACCAATAATAAATAAAACAATACATAAAATAAAACATATGTTCCAATCTAAAAGAATCCTACTAGCTTGCCTACTAATCCTACTAACCTATCCTACTAATCCTAACCTATAACATCTATCACCTATCACATCACCCCCTCTTTCCCCCATGGCCCACTTGCCAAGTGGGTGGGGTGTCAAAACCAAAGCCCAACCAAAACTTGCGAAATTTTCTAAGGGATGAAAAGTAGATCTAAAGAGGTTTGTGGTTTGGGTCCACCAAATTTTCATTAAACTTAGCCCCAACTTTATGTAATTTCGCATGGATAAAGGAAGGCAAGTGACATGTCAAAAGGTGAGTAATATCTTATGTCAGCACCAAGCTTAGAAGTCATGGTACGTTTGAAGAGCTAGGAGAAAGGTGGCTACTTGAGGTGACATGGGATTTGAGCCCACCCAAAACATATTAAACCCAGCCCACTACACTATCAATTACGCATGGAGAAGTGAAGGGGTTAGTTGAATATGTAAGTCAAAGCAAGTATGTCAGTGGAAAAGTGCGCATGGGGAGATGGGAAGAGGTATGGCGCAGATCTTGGGTGTGGGTACTAAGCCCAATGAAGACAAGGACATGAAGGTGTCCAATCACATGCAAGCAAGACATTGGTATATATATATTTTTTGTAGGTATGATTTTTTTTTTTGATAGTGCTTTCTCTTCCCATTTAAGGGAGGATATGAAGTGGGGTCCACGTGCATACAAGTGGAGGATATGTATTATAAAGTTCTTTTATTAATATTAGGTTTATTTTTTTTTATTACTAACATTGATTAACTTAGGGGTTAATATACTAACCCTTATTAAGAAAGGTATCTTGGGAAGGGAATATTTTCTGTGGTAAAGAGAATTATTTCCCTTCTCATACAAATTCCAGAGAGCATTTTTGCTCTAAAATTCTGGGAAGTGTCATTGTTATAGTTTTGACATCGCCTCTAACATGTTGATTTCTTTGCTTGTTATAGATGAGCTAATTGCATGCATTTGATTATTCAATTAGTGTATTATACTAGGGAGACTATAAATTGAATAATTGTAATATGTGATTTTTACATTAGTATTCTAACATGTTTAATTATTTATTGTTGTCATGCTTCATTTTGGAGAAATTAGAGGTTGCAATATTAGTTTCAAAACTAAGGTGTTGTTTCTATTGAAATTGAAGTTTGTTCAAGAAGAGATTGAATGTAATAAACTTGAAAATTACAATCAAACCTTTAAGAGATTACTAAGTTTTCATACCAATAAAGCTTTACTTTTATGAGACTAATACATTGTTTTTCTTGTCAACTTTGGATATCATTTTACAATGAAAGATTAACTTCACTATCCCAAAGAATAGAATACAATAGGCATGAAAATAAGGATTCTTCATTTACATTTTTAAACAATGAAATACAATTTGGTAACAATACATGAATGAGAGTATCAAGGAGAATGAACAAGCTTTTCTCAATTACATTTCAATATACAACCTCATGATGACCCAATGAAGAGAAGGAAAACATTTTACAATACACAAGTATGCTTCTCCTAACAAGGAGAGATTTTTTAATTACAAAATTACAACAATGCATCAACATGGCTTGCTTTCACACAACCCTACCAACATTGAGAACTCTCCAAAGCTTTATCAACAAGGATCTTGGCATCAAAACCTACAAATGAAAGAGGAGAACCATGGAAAGCTCACCTCCCAACCTAGGTCTCAATGAGACCACCCCTAAGCTTGGAGAACCAAGGCTAAGTGGGTATACATTACAAAATGCTCACAACACATATATGCACAACAACAAATAACTCCCATCCAAGGTTTTACAAATGAGCTTTCCAAACTCATTGAGAAGGGTGAAGGTGGGCTTTTCCAAGTATGAGAATGCCAACATGTTACATTTTTCACAAAAGTATTTCCATGCCTCTCAAGGCTACATGAATCCATATTTCATACACAACTTTCCTCAATAGCATCCTCAAGATGCAAGAATACAAAGATGGCTTCATGGAGCCCATACCCCATGAATATATCCCTCTTCTCCAAGAGAAGAGACTCTCACTACAATGGAGAGCCCAACTAACCCTTTCACCCAAGGCCATTTCTTCCCTTCCCAAAGGGTGAGTAATGCCTTAACTCCTATGAAACAACATTTTCAAAAACAAGAAAACAAGAAATGAAGCAAAATCCATATGCAATCCCATTTCCAACACAACAATGGAGAGATTTACAAGAACATACATAAAAGCTCTCACATATTCTTTTAACACAACAAACAACAAAATGAGATGCAATAAACACTCTTTCATGGCAAGAAAGATAAGCAAATTTACAATACAATTTACATAACAATCTTCTTCATGAGTTTCAAGCAAGAAGTTTCCTTCATGGTAGAGCCACCAACCTTAAATCCAAAGCAAAAATGGAAGAATGAAGTTGAGTTAAGCTCCTTATCTCTTCTCCTTCTTCCTTTTCCAAACCTAATTGTCTCTAAAATTAGAGAGTGGGTGAACACCCACTAACTCTCCCAAGGGCCTCTAAAAAGACTTGCAACTTCTACCCACCCACCAACATTAAATTCAGACTTGACCCTAAAGTCTTTTGGCTTTTCCTTGTCCCCTATCATAAATGCCAGATTGAAAAGGAGTGTGGGTTTGGGTAAAAGGTCAAGACTTAGTCCATTTTCGTAGCGTGTGGAAAATGGGTCATAAAAAGGGTCACCAAGGCTACTAGGGGCTTCTAGTTGTGTTAAAAACATTCCTAACCCATACCCTATCATTAAGGTACTTAGATTTTGCTAAATTTGACTCTTAGGACCTCTTTTTGGCCTCTAGAAGTGGCTAGAAAAAAATTAAATCTAAATGATCAAATTGGTGGAACTTTGCAAGTATTTCCAACAAAGGGATTTAATTAGGGTCCTAATGAGTCAGTTAGGCTTAGGTTTACATTACTAACCTTAGTAGACATGTCAATACATAAACACATAACAAGTGTCAAGTGACACTAACAATCACACTTCACATTCAAAACGACATGTCCTAAATGACAACATGAAGTTACACTAGTAACACGCATGCAATTCACATTTACAACCAGATCACATTACAACGAGGTTTTCAATCCCATATCGGATTAAACCTTGGCTTACTCAGTTCACATATGTTTAGCCTTGATTCTCCTAATAATTCCATGGTTCTCTTTCCTGCACAGTAAACTCGAGCATTCGTAGTCCAAGGTAATAAAATCACATGAAATATACATTTTCAATTCATAATTAACAACATAAATCAATGTGCAGATTTCAATTGTAATTGTAATTTTTCATTCAATAATGTTTAAACATAGTAATTGCATAATCATCATGACATATCATCCATGAAATAATCAAATCTAATCATGATCCGATCTTCTCATCAATTCACATTTCTAAACATGCATAATCAAAATCAACCACATATTCTAGGTTCTAATCCACATCCAAATGTAATCCACATAATATAATCATCATCGTCAAACTTAGTATCACAAGTCTTTGTCAGGATAATCAAAAAGTGTATCAATGTATCAAAACATAAGCATCAATGTGTAAATGAATCAATAATGTTATGATGGGTCGGGGTGAGGCCTCACATCGTCCTCCGTAGGTGGGCTGAATGGAAAACAAAATGCATCCCATACAATGTGGCCAACATGTGATGCACTAACTAACTCCGTTGGAAATCTTGAATCAGCATTAGGATTCCATAGCTGTATCTCTATGCCTGGAGTCATACAATGCACACCATTGTGTGAAAAATTCACACCAACCAACATAATCATCATACCAAGCTCAATAACCCCGCACTGAATAAATCTACCCAATCGTCATCATCATGCCCAAAATATGTGGTGATAGAATTACCATAAGCACTTGATGAATCGGTACGATAATGTAGTGGAGTCCCAGTTGTGTGAAGAGGGGAATGAATCAAGGGATGCTCACCAACACGAGACTTCTCTCCATCAGCGAGGGATAGCGCAAGGGAAGGCAGATCACCCATCATGCAATAAGACATAACTGCCCATTCTGAACTGCTGGTGTAAAAGTCAAACTGCTCAACAATTGAGCTCATCCGGCTACTCCAATCTGGTGACAAAGACTCATCTCTAGTAACTGAACCTGGGTCCCAAATCCTGCAACCTGTTAAGGAATATAAATCTAGAGATATAATATAATCTGAAGATATGCAGTAGAATACAATTGCCTTGGTGATTGATTGATTCTACCACACTCAACAACTATATATATATAAGTTAGAGGAGTTTAACATGAACAGTCATGACTTATCATATACGATAAGCCATGACTGTTCGTTTAATAAATCAACTTTAACAAAGGATTAACGTTATGTTCCAGCACAAATATTAAACACGAACACAATAATTTAACACTCCCTCTTGAGAGAGAGTTTAATAGAACTTTTCATATCATGATATTTGACCCAATCCAAGACACTTACAGAATGTCAATCATGATGAGTTACTACATAGTAATAATATAAATGTTAAGATGTCCGGTCCTATCCGGGACAAACCCTTCCGGGAGTCGATCTTAACAATTTTATTACCCAACAAATAACATAAGTAACAAGATGTCCGGTCCTATCCGGGACAAACCCTTTACGGGAGTCGACCTTGAAGCCTGGTTACTATTGACAAGATCGTCACCTTGACATAGTAACCTATATACACAGAAGATCGTCATCTTCACAAATTTGAAATATTTCAATATTTTATTTTATTCATGAATAAAAATGTACATAATTACATTCATATTTTGATCAAACCGATTTTACCTCTGAAGAAATCTGTCTTTACCTTTGCAAGAGGTTTAGTAAAGATATCTGCATTTTGTTCTTCAGTACTGATGTAGACCAATTTAATGATCTTCCTGTCTACCATATCTCTCACATAGTGATATGGAATTTCTATGTGTTTTGATCGATTGTGAAAAACAGGATTCACAGAGAGCTTAATACAACTCTGATTATCACAATGAATAATAGTAGGTTCTAAAGATTTACCAAATAGGTCAAAAAGTAATTTTCTTAACCATACTGCTTCTTGAGCTCCCATGGATGCAGCCATGTACTCAGCCTCTGTAGAACTCAGAGCAACTGCAGATTGTTTCCGACTAAACCAAGAAATCACTACAGAACCTAAACTGAAGCAAACTCCTGTGGTACTCTTACGATCTGAGGAACTTCCTGCCCAATTTGAATCTGAGTAACCTTGAAGTTGAATTTCAGTTTTGTCATATTTTAGCCCAAGTTCACTTGTACCTCTTAAATATCTCAAAATGTGTTTAGCTGCCATTAGATGTATCTGCTTAGGTTCACACATGAAGTGACTTAATACATTGGTGGCATAGCAAATATCAGGACGTGTGTTTCCCAAAAACATGAGAGATCCAACTATTTGTCTGTAAAGTGTAAAGTCTGCAAGTTCTGAATTTTCTGCTTCATCTTTTAACTTGTGAAGGTTAGTTTCCATTGGTGTAGCTAAAGGTTTACAATCTGACATATCAAATCTATTCAGAATGTCAAAAATGTATTTCTTTTGACTTAGGAGAATGTAATCTTTCTTTTGAATAACTTCAAGTCCTAAAAAATAGTGAAGTAGGCCCATATCCTTCATGTCAAATTCAGCTATTAGATCCTTCTTACATTTTTCAATAAAATAGTCTTCTCCTGTAATGAGTAAGTCATCGACATAGAGAACTAGAATTATCATGTCACCTTTTTCATTTTGAAGTATATATTAGGGTTTGCAGTATTCTTAGAGTACCCTAATTTGCTCAAGTAATGATCGATTCTTTCGTACCATGCTCTGGGAGCCTGCTTAAGTCCATAGAGTGCTTTCTTTAACTTGCAAACGTATTTATCTTTGTCATGGGTGAAGAATCCTTCTGGTTGTTCAATGTAAACTTGTTCCTCAATTTTTCCATTTAGAAATGCAATCTTAACATCCATCTGATGTACTTTCCATTCTTTGGAGGCTGCAATGGCAAGTATGGTTCTGATAGATGTGTAACGTGCTACTGGAGCAAAAGTTTCTTCATAGTCAATGCCTGCTTTCTGAGAAAAACCTCTTGCAACAAACCGAGCTTTGTTTTTATCAATACTGCCATCAGGTGCATATTTGATTTTGAATAGCCATTTTGATGATACAACTGACTTATGTTTAGGTCTAGGAACAATATCCCATACATCATTTTTCAAAATGGACTGATATTCTTCAACCATTGCTTCCCTCCAGGCTTGATTTGATAAAGCTTTCTCAACACTAACAGGTTCAGATTCTGAGAGTTCAGTTAGAAGTGCAGTGTAACATTTTTGAGTTCTAGTTCTTTTGTTCTCTCTAAAGATTTGTGCTGGTTCCACATTGTTCTCTTCAAGTATTTTCCTAGCCCATAATGGTCTCTTTTTATTATTTTCATTATCTGAGCAAGAAGGTTCAAAATCCGGGATTTCTTCTTCATTATTTATAGGTGCTGAATTCATGTCTGAATTTATATTCTCCCTCTCTTTCTCTAGTGAGAGATCTCTATCAAGATCTATAGAAATGTTATCTTCATTATCTGTAGATAAGAAGTTTTCTTCAAATTTAACATCTCTGCTTATTTCTACTGATTTCTGACCAGGTATATAGATTCGGTATCCTTTGGAATCCTCACTGTATCCTAGGAAAATACCTTTCTTGCCAGAAGGTTCTAATTTAGTCCTCTTCTCTTTTGGTACATGTATATACACGGGACAGCCAAACACCCTTAAGTGACTTAGGTCAGGTTTGACTCCTGTGAATAATTCTTCTGGTGTGGTTTTTTCTAGTATAGCATGAGGGCATCTGTTTTGAATATAAACTGCAGTGTTAGCGGCTTCTGCCCAATATGATATGTGAATATTTTGTTCATGCATCATGGCCTTTGTTGCTTCAATGATGGTCCTGTTCTTCCTTTCTGCTACTCCATTCTGTTGAGGATTATAAGCTACAGAATATTCCCTCTTAATCCCAACAGATTTACAATAGTTTTTGAAATTTTCAGAGGTGAATTCCCCACCATTGTCTGATCTAAGAATTTTGATTTTCTTACCAGTTTGGTTTTCTACTAGTGCTTTAAGTTCTTGAAATTTGGCTAGAACCTCACTTGACTCTTTAAGTTTTAAGAAATATATCCATGATTTCCTTGAATAGTCATCCACAAAGATTAAGTAATATAGAGCACCCGAGAAGGAAGGTGTAGACATAGGACCACACACATCAGTATGGATAAGTTCTAGAATGTTATTTGACTTATGTTCACTTGGAGGAAAAGATCCTTTAATGTTCTTCCCTAATGCACATCCCTTACAAATGCTAGAGTGTTCAGATTTTAAGAGAGGTATGCCAGAGGTGATCTTAGACAATGTTGGAAGGGCACTATATCTAATATGACCTAGTCTTTTGTGCCAAATCTCATTATTTTGACGAACATTGTGATTTAGGGCTACCTTTTGTTCATTACATAACTTGTACAAGCTACCTTCTCTGTTCCCTATATGAATGGCATTTTTTATATTAGAATTTTTAGTCCAGAGAAGGACTTTGTCTTCATTGAAGGTTACCCTGTATCTTTGATCAGCTAGTCCAGAAATTGAGATTAAATTTCTCTTGATTCCTGGTACATACAAAACTTCTTTCAACTGTAGAGTTACTCCATCTCTTATCTTTAACAAACAGGTCCCAATTCCTTTTACCGGATAAGAGGAGTTGTCACCAATAGTTACCTCTTCTGAAGAGTTCCCTGAGAAGGTTTCGAATTGATCTCTGAATCCAGTGATGTGTCTGGAAGCACCACTATCTATTATCCACGTACTTTTATTAGAATTTAATTCACTTGCTAAAGCCAAGAAAAGGAGAGAAATTTCAGATTTTTTTACTTCCGCTAGGGCAGCTTGTATTTTTTGTTTTTCCGGGCAATATTTGTGAATATGTCCGTATTTGTCACATTTGTAACATTTTACCATGGAAAGATCCCTTTTATTGAATTGTTTCCCATTGTTAGATTGTCTGAATTTTCTCTTCCTTTTGTGAGATGTTTTCTTGTTGCTTTTAATGTGGAGAGCTTGTAATTCATTTCCATTATTAGACCCCATTCCTCTGGAAGCAAGCCTGGATTCCTCTTGGGTACAATCATTCTTTAATTGCTCGAATTTAGGTAACGGTGGTCTGGTGCTTATACATTGAATGAAGGTTTCCCATGAGGTGGGTAAACCTTTGAGAGCAATTAGGGTGAGTTCAGAGTCTTCTACTGTATTTCCAATGCAGAGCAGTTGGTCTCTTATTTCAGAGATTCTCAAAAAATAAGAAGTGATAGTTTCTTCCTTGTTCATTTTCATATTTAGAAGTTGACTTTTCAATGTTAACATTCTACTGGCATTGTTGATTTCAAATGTGTCTTGAATTATTTTAAACATTTCAAAAGCACTGGTAATTCTAGATATGCTAGGAAGAATTGAGTCTTTCACAGAGTCAATTATTAGTTTTCTAGCTTTATTGTTTCTCCTTTTCCATATTGTCTTCTCTGTTTCATCTTCGGGTATTTTAATATCTTTTTCTATATACTCTTCTAATTCAAGTTCCATCAGAAAAGATGTAAGTCGAGTTCTCCATGATATAAAGTTAGAGGCACCTTCTAATCTATCTTCCATTCTCATGCATTGAGCCATTTCTGAACAATTAAACTCAACAGTTTTATTAAAAAAATATGCTCAACTGAAGGTTATTTATTTATTTATTTTTTTTCTTATTTCCTTTTAATAACCTGGCTCTGATACCATGTTAAGGAATATAAATCTAGAGATATAATATAATTTGAAGATATGCAGTAGAATACAATTGCCTTGGTGATTGATTGATTCTACCACACTCAACAACTATATATATATAAGTTAGAGGAGTTTAACATGAATAGTCATGACTTATCATATACGATAAGCCATGACTGTTCGTTTAATAAATCAACTTTAACAAAGGATTAACGTTATGTTCCAGCACAAATATTAAACACGAACACAATAATTTAACACAACCAACGTCATCCTCATCATGGAAGTAGGAAGTATCTTCCTCATCTATCTCAAAAAGGGGATTATCAAACGTCAAATCAGCACCCATCTCAAACAAGGAATTGTCAACCGCCTGAAAGTGGGCTAACTCATAATGAAACTCTGGGTGACTCAAAGATCTTTTGGGACAACTATCCAAGTCATAAGTTTGCTGTATGGTATCAAGCTCCTGAATCACCTCTTGAAAGAATTCAGACCTTTCCTTGTCGTCCTGTTCCTTGTACTGGCTAGAGACAACAATCTGATTTCTTGCTTTTGGAAGAGCAATACATGTGTGTTCCAAGGCACCCTGAGTAACACTGAGCTCTTTATTGAGTTTATTAATCTCATCCTCCTTTTCCCTCAATTGCTCAGCTTATTTTCCAGCAACCTGTAACAGGTAGTCATGATCTGAAAGTAAACACATATATTCTGATTTCCAATCCTTAAATGTTGACTTGCCCCCTGTAAATCTGCAACATAGGATCCAATTCTTATACCATCTTGTCCTTTATCCCTCTGAGCTTTCCTGTATAGATCATCAATAACCTGGTGAGTGCTATCACTGACTTTTAGCTGACTCTTCAAGGCATGCTTCTCATCATTGTTATTCTGGGATGTACTACCAAAAGGGTCATCCATATTGGCATTATGCATGAGTGAGGCATTGCTAAAGAAATCACACGATTCCTCATTACATGAATCGCTAAAGGCTTCCAACTGGTTATCACAGTCTTTAACCATGAATTTGTCAAACTCAGCCACCAAGTCACCAAAGTAGAACTCTGAACACTCTTCACCATGTCCGCAAAGAGATGTATTCAAAACTATATTTTCTTTATCACTAGGCTGCAATTTATCTTCCCCCTGATTAATACTGCAAACATGCTCCTGAGACCAGCCCTCTTGGCATATAAAACAAATCTGCTCTGTTCTCACTTGGTCCTTGCCCATTACTGGAGATCCTGCAACCTGTAAGCCTAATGATACTTGTTCATTTTCAGTCAATAAATTCTTGAATCTTTCAACTTGAAGCTTAATCAATTCAGCTGAGAGCTCACATGCCACGAGTGAGTACTTTATTTCTCCTCTCCAAATTGCCAACAATTCTGATTGCAATTGTTTGCATATGTCATTGCCCTCATCTAAGATCAAGGATACGACAGTCTTTATGCATGTCTTCACCTCATATGGATGACGCTTCCTGAAATTACTTAGGAGGCACTGAAATAATTGTTGAACAATTTTATCACAACCGAGATTCAACATGTGGCTGAAAATTGTAGTACTTGCCATTAACTCCAAGATTTTTACCTGCTTACCAAATGTAGAATCTCTATCATTTTTCAGTCCACCTAAATTGTCCACAATCAGTTGTAATACCTGTCTCCAAATGTGATCGGTATAAGGAGTAATAGGGGCTGTAATCCGTGTGATCTCATTGAGACATGAGGCAACTGCAAGCCTAACGTCTTTATGTGGATGATTCATAAACCTGCGTTGTACCAAGGCAACCATTGAGGGATGCATAGCCCAATTGAAAAGCTTGCAATCAGATTGATCTATCCTAGATAGATATGAATTTATCTCAGCTAATTTGGCAAGCATACCCCCCATAAATTTCTGATCCTCCAATTGCCATCCAAGGCAACATTACTCATTTTCTATCTCAATTTCCTTCCGAATATCTCTTAGTTGCACACCGTAAAACGTGTCATTGAATTCTATTGAGAATACTAGGCTTTCCAAGGTTTCCATTATTCAATTTTCTCCAAGTTTCACGCAAACGACTGAATCAAATCTTGTAACCGAGAATTGCTGTTATCATAATAGCATTTTTGATTTTTCCAATGCTTTCTGAGCAATCCCTGGTTTATACTGGTTGTAGGTGTTCAAAATAATCTATCGTGCTGTCTTGTTGGTGTCACAATGTACATGACACTCCTTGTTCAACATATAAGTTTGTGTTTAATTTCCTCTTAGAAATATTACTTTAGATTGTCACTGTTTGGCTGAAGTTTAGATTATTTTGGGACGTGTCTCCTCCAAGCAATTATTCCAAACATGCTGGGAAATTTTTTGGTATTGAGAAAAGCTTGATTCGCAGGAAATGAATATGTTTTGATTGTTGTTCCAGGCGTTTTAACAAGAGGAAACATTCATTTGCAGAGATTTACTTCGCCTTTTGGTTTGACTATCTCTTCCAAAAGAGAGGGACAAATTGGATTGTCAAATATCTTGGTAAGCTATTAATGCGTGGCTCTTTCAAATACTCTGCAGTACGACCTAACGCAGGTGATAGCTTTTTCCAATTTTGACTTCAAACCATGTTTAAGCCCATCATGCAAATGACTGACTTCCTGAGATATGTCACACTTCAAAGAGTACATTGACTCTGTTTCCAAAGTCTCTTCCCCGCTTTCAGCACATCGAACCTTGCTGACAAGCTCAATCCCAAATGACTGCTTCACAGCTTCATCATTATCTCTCGAATTTAGGGAATTTAGAGAGTGGGACAATGTATAGATAAGCTGAGTCCAACATTCCTCTGCATCCTGTTGCATGAATAAACCATTATGTTGTTGACCAAACTAGGGATACCTTTTTTTTTTCAACATAGACATCACAATATGTTTACCGCCACTTACAGAGCCATTGCTTTAGTGTATGTTAACTTAGGATATCTATAGTTGTTTTTGCTTGCTTTCTTGCATCCCATTTTTTAATGTTCTTCACTAAATGGTTTTTCCTCTACTCGACTGATTGCTTTTGTACTATTTAAGAAATAATAATACAATTATCTTTTATCATTAAGAATAATGGAAGCTTATGATATTATATTACCACAATAAAATTGGTATGTAAATAATACAATTATCTTTTATTATAAAGAATAATACTCGAGTAGTAGATTTTTCCACTGCCTGTTTGGAGAATATTAAAGTTGTTGAATAAAAGCTTGGTTATTGTATCTAACAATGTGAGGCGATAGCTTTAATGATTTTGAGCATGGGTGACAGTGCTTTTTTGATTCTTAATAAATTTCATATCTATCTCATTATGGCTGTCTTGTGGGCAATGTAAGAAATATTTTTTTTAAATAACTTATTATTATATCTTTGGCAATACTTATTTCTGAACTTCATGTATGCGTTTTTGTTCATTTAGTTTTTGACAAATTATGATATGTTCTTTGTAAAAAATTAACTATTTCTTGTAATTACAACAGGTTCATATATCCAGCTTAAAGTCACAGTATTGGAATGAGGATCAACTTAAATGCATGCTAAAAGACATTTACTTTCCATACATTCAGGTATGCTTATTTTTTGTTTTGCCTTGTATAATTATTTGTTTCTCATATAGTAAGATGAATATGTTGTTAAACATATGATAAGGTTTAGTCTACAACAGATGTCTTGAAGAACTACCTAATTGTAGTGTTATCATCACCTTTAAAATTCATATGTGAGTGGTTCATCAGGTCCCACACAAGTTTTCCTGGCGTTGCTCCCTTTTGATTAATTATTCTGTATATAATTTCATTCCATAATATAACAACTTATCATAATGCCACTGTAAAATTGTAAATAGATTGTCAATGATAAACCTGTTTCCATTCACATCTTCCTCATTGTGCAGATTATATCCTGATGTTGTGCAGGAAATCAATCCCTTTTTCTGACGATCAGCTTATGTGTGGTAACAGATATTTTCAACCCCATTATTGGGTTTCGAATTTGAATCTTGCATGGTGTCTTTTAGTGAGCAATATCTGAATCTGTTCATGTTTAAGATCTAGTGCATGACACAATAGGTAGTGTCTTTTAGTGAGCAATATTTGAATCTATTCATGTTTAAGATCTAGTAGATGACACAATAGGAAGTGCGCTATTAATATTTTCAAAAGTGTTTGTTATAGTTTGCTACAATTTAAACTTCAAACCAGTGTTGGAGTTCTCCTCCTGAAGTCTGCGAATATTGTGTTCCCTATTGTGTGTAACTGGAATGGTATTCCTGTTATAAGCTTTGCAGAGCTAGCTATGAGACTGTGCCCAAGGTTTTTTAACTTATGCTCAATACTTTCAGATTTTTGAAATGTCATGTTTCCGCCAGTTTTTGGAAAAAGATCAGCTGGTTGCAGGAATAACTGTAACATCTGCAGTTCAAGTTTTTAAATTACAATGACTGTGTGGATTGTCTAAACATTAGTTGATAGTCGTTATTAGGTGTAATCACTGCGATTTCAATCCCTGCAATTTGGCGGGTTATGAATATTAAACTCTATTTTCCTTGTCTATATTCTTTGCTTGTATATTTACCCCTATTTGAAGATGGTACAACACCTGTCTGGTATGACAGTATCCGTTGCTTTTCTCAATCTGTTAGTGCCTGGAATGATGATTTTGATATGTTGGCTTTGTTTTTCAAGATGCATGAGCCTCTTAAGAGTTATCTATTGTTAACCATCATTATTAACAATAATGGCATACTGAATCCTTTTCATATCAATTTCACATTCTAAATCGATTCTAGTATACAGATTCTGGAATAATTCAAAGATCTTGAAATGGAAATTCCTATTTCCTATTTATACAAGTTTCAGCGTACTCTTGATATATAATGTATTTTCATTTATCTTTGAACTTTCTTGAATGTGGACCATTTACTAATAAGTCTTTGATTGATCTGTTTTCCTGTATAGAATGATGGATCTGATGAAGCTATTCAGACAAGTACCCCGGTAGAATTTGAGGTAAAACTCTATACTGGTTTTGTTTATTTCTAATTTTTACAATTTAGAATTATTTGATACTGCTGACTTTAGATTCTATATCCGTATGGTTGGGGTTAGTATACAAAATGCTTGAGACTCATTTTCTTTTAAAATTTAAATTATATTACGGTGACCATGTACAACATTCATAAGTTGGTTTTTGATAAGCAAAAGCTTATAATCCTGTTAACATTTTCAAAAGAACAACCACAATAATAGTAACTTCAAAATATCAACAATTAGGAACACAAGAACATACAATATATGTGGAAACTGTTTTGGGAGAAAACCACGGCATAAATATTTGCTTATATATTAAAAATTTCCTTACAACTTTATAGGCACCAACCTATTGGAGACACCAATCCCCACAACTGAGCACCAACGTACTGAAAGATACAAATCTCTTGTATATAGTGGTACCAGCTTCTTGAATAACAAAATTTTAGACTGAAGATCAAATCTCCTTAACGTCTGCCTTATATTTGCAACAAAATTTATTTTTGAGATCTGCCTTGTAACCAAAATCTCCTCTTAAGATCTGCCTTATATCTGGAACAAAATCTTCTTATGATCTGCCATATGTCTGCAAAAAAGTCTCCACTAGATCTGATTTGCATTGCTTCAGATCTGCTTTTGTAATAAAAGGATAATTGCGAGTTTCTTCAAAGATCGTCACATACTCTTCTTATATCTTCTGTAAAGAGGATGATCACATGAAATGTGATGAGCCCTGCTGGCTCAATCTCTAACCACTCTGATAATTGACAGGGTTTTTGTTGTTTTACAATGTTTTGTACTTTTTTGAAAAATATAAACTTTTTCCTGGAAAATAAGATACAAAACATGAAATCAAAACTAACTAATATAACAGAAAATTCACCAATGGAGGTTCCTTATTCATTTTATTGGAGATCACATTACATAACTATGGCCAATATAAAATTTGTAATATAGCTTGCATGCCGAAAATGGAACGTCGAATTCAAATGCTGCCTGGTAATTATGCTAAGTCCCTTCAACTTCTGATCGCAGCAAATAAAGACAGCTGGCCGCCCAATACTGTATGATATGGAAGCATTAGTACTGATTGACTTGATCAAAAAGTCCAAAACCCTTGCTGTAAGGCTCACGTGGGTCTGAGAAAGATGCATGGCAGCCTTTATTACTCTCCAAATCAGATACAAAGGATGCGATTTATTGCCGCTGTCTTCCTTACACAAATTCACTGCCTTAATTCGGAAACTAACTCAAACTTCTCACCAAAATTCTGAATTCAAGCCCAATTATTTCTCCTGTGTGAAGCCATCATTAAATGCACAATATCGATGGATCTCTCACCATCTTAGAGTGCTGAAAACATCAAAGAATTGTCGCCCTTAAATGCAAAGAATTGTAGAAATCCCCGTTTCTTCCCAATTCCCAAGAACAACTCCAACCAGGACAAAATGCAATCATTCACATAATGAAATCGATTTCTGAAGGCACCTTTATATGCTTTCTCTCACTTGGTTCAATTTTGGCTTTTTCTTTTCATATTAAAAATATTTTATTTTTACTTACAGCTTTGACCTTTGTTTATAATATTTAATGTGCCCCCTTTCAGACAAGTTATTAAATGCACATTAATTACATCAATTGGCCCATTCACTTTATTGTTTTATAATTGGCCTTTATAATATATTTTTAATAAAGTATATGTTTATTTATAATAAAATAATCGTGAGCACTTAAAATCTCCTCCAAGGAATCAACGATAAATCCAGATAAAGACTGCAAATGTGAGACACCTAAGTGCCTTGCCAAAAGTTGTAGCTATGTGAAACTGACTTACTATAAATAGTAAGTCCCTCAATAACTGCTCCAGTCAATGATGCCAAATCTCAATACTGCCTCAAACTTGTAGCCTATAAAATACACTGTTGAAATAATTACCTTTAGCTATAAAATACATTTGTTCACTCTTATAGCCTATAAAAGACCTTGTAGAAATAATTAATTTCTATGTAACTCAATACAACCCCCGTGTGAAATTGCTTGTATATTATGCCCTTGGGTGGTCTTTCATACTTGCAAACATTCAGACCTGTGGAGGATTTCATCTTCATAAATAATTCCTTCCAAATCCCAGCTTTAAGAGCTCTGGAGTACCAAAGATGAATTCGCCAAAATAATAACTTCTCTCCCTCCGAAGTGAATTCACCTTTCTCTTTTTATTTCCTTATCAACTAGGGTGCCCAAATTAGGGTTTCATTTGGCAACTTTAGTAATTCAAAAAGTTGAATTTTATTTTATTTATTCATTCTCCATCTAGGTGTCCCATTTAGGTAAATATTTGTGACTTTATAAAATCACTTTATAACGTTTATTACTATGTCACTTTATTATAATTGTTAGAGTAAAAGTATTAATTATATTAATTAATTTTACTCCTTTCTTAAGATGTCAACACTTTTATTTTTAGTTGTTTATATTTAAACACACATGCACTAGTTGATTTAAACTTATGCACTTGTTGTTTTAAATATAAACTTGCATGCATTAGTCTTGTAATAATTTAACTAATTATTACATGCACTTCTGGTTTTTAGGTTTGCCTTTCAAGGCTTTCGATCTCCTTTATATGGATGATCCATTGTACATTCAATTTATTCATTATTTGAAGATATTTTCTTCTTCATATTTTTGAGTCAAACCCTTGCCCTCTTCTTGTCTCTACTTCCTTGTAATAGGTTTTTGTATGCAGGTGATCTTTGGGTTTTGTGGATTTGTATTGCTCAAATCTTACATGGTATCAGAGCCTAATTTGCTACAGCTTGTTCGTGTTTGAAGGATTCAGAGATTAGAAATTCATTTGTTTCAGATTAGGGCTATTTTTTTGTTTTTTATTGAAATTAGGGGGTCCCTAAATTTTGGTGCACTTTGAGCTCAAACAGACCTCACTATTGAGCTCGCAGCACTAAAAAAAACCCTTATTTTGATATAAAACACGTCAAATTTGGAGAAATTTGTATTTTGGGGTATTTTTTGGTACCAGACAGTTTGGCATGCTTCTCGAGGCAAAATTTGTACGGATTGACACGCTTCTTGAGGCAAAATTATTTGTTTTTAACACAAACCCAGGTAAAAATTTTGTTGTCAGATACGTAAATTAATATCAAAAAATTTGGCATGCAAATTGAGGCAAAAATTTGAAAAACTCTGACACAGATCCTGAGGCGCGCATGCGATTTTGATTTTTTTTTTCCATTTTGGGCAGCGACGGCCATTTGGCCATAAAATTTAAGCCCGTCATTTGATGATGTGAGCATGCATCATCATCATTTGCACCATTTTTGGGCCCTCTCGCGCACCAGTTGGTATTTTGCTCATATCTTGAGCATACGGTGTCGAAATCGAGCAAACAAGATATTGCCGGAAAGCTGGTTCTGAGCGCGATGCTCTCATGCATGTTAATTTGGTATTTTGAGTCATCTACCTTTCTGTTTTTGCTGTCGATGCCAGATTATCCTTTTTGCAGCCCGGGGGGGCTAATTTGCTCAAATTAGCTCCATTTTTCGATCCGGAAGAAGCGTTGGAAAGCTCTTCTTGAGCACCATCCAGATTTCTGCCTATTTTCATCAGAATTTTTTCAAGGTACACAAGATTTAAATCTGAATCTTTTTTGCTCTTCTCTTGATAAAGCATATCATTCTAAGCTTAGGGGTTCGATATTTGGCTTGTGGGGGGTGTTATTTTCTTGTTTCTATCAGTTAAACCAGATATTTATCAAAACAAAACCCCTTCTAAAAACAAGATGGTCGAGACCTCTTCTTGTCTAGAACTTCTGACCTCACATAATTATCACACATGGAAAACCCTGATGACACGACTTCTCCGTTCAAAAGGGCTCTGGTCTTGTTTAGATGCAGTGCAGCCAGTATTACAGAGGCCCTTTGAGATCATGCAACATCGGAACAAGATGGATGGGGCTATGGGGTTGATTGCTTTATAGGTATCAGACAGCTTGTAGTTTCATCTTGATGGGTGCAATACTCCTCTAGCTATGTGGACCAAGCTAAACACCTTGTTGGGTAAAGTGAATGAGTTCAGAACACTTCAGATTGAGGCAGAACTAACCTCTCTTGTACTTGATTCTTTTCCCTCTATTGAGGACTTTCTGATGAAGTTCAAACAACAGAGATCTTTGTTACACGGATGTGGAAAGCAAAAGACTGATAAAGAGTGCATTTATCTGATTCTGTCTAAGCTTAGGGGAAAATTTCAGATCTTCTCTTCTACCTTTCATTCTACCATGGACGCTTTGGGATCTACATTCACCATGCCCACTTTTGAGGTGTTCTGTGATCGTTTGACTAGAGAGCAGGCCAAACTTACTCAGTTGGACTCTCTAACAGGATCAAAGAACCAAGCATTGGTTGCCTAACCATCCAATGGAAAGTAGAAGCAGAAGTAGAAGCAGATATCAGATTCCTCTTCTCAGCACTCTATTGCCCCACCATCTTCTTCTAAGAAGGAGAACCAGAAGACTGAGAGACCTACATGTTCCTATTGTCAGAAGGGACCTCATGATGAGTCACAGTGTTTTCATAAGAGATTTGATGGCTATGAGAAACAAATTGCAGATTTGCAAGCTCTTCTTCAGAATAGCACTGTTTCCTCTCCATCCTCTTCTACCTCACAGGGGTTTGCTTTTCAGTCTTCTTCCACATCTTCGCAATCTGGAGAGGATTTTGGACAGGGTCATGCATTACGGGCATCCATTGCATCCCCTTCACAGGTCCCTTGGATACTGGATTTAGGTGCTTCTCACCATATGGCATCTTCTCAAGTGGTCTTCTCTACTGTTGAGGCTTCTCCCATTCCTCATATTCTCATGGGGAATAACACTGTCCTGACAGTCTGCAGGAAAGGTTCAGTAGGCATTCAGAATGGCACATTCAATGATGTATTATTTGTTCCATCTCTGTCTGTAAACCTTCTCTCGATTTATCAGATTACACATAGTGGATCAGGGAAGACAGTTGAGTTCACTATAGATTCAGTCTTCATTCGGGATAGTGCGACAGGAGGCATTGTTGCTACAGGGATAGTTGATCATTCCACCCGTCTCTACACCTTCTCACACTTTGGTCCACCATCTCCATTGTCAGAGCACAACTCTCCTCTTTTGCGAGAGCCTCATGTGGTGTAGTCAGGTCACTTGAACTTTTGTATTGTTTTTGAGATCACTGCTATGACTGCCACACCACATCCTGTTGAGGTCTTTTCTCTTCAACATGATTCTTCTTCAGCACTGCTTGACCCTCCAGCTCCATTCATCGAGCCACCAGGTGCACTTGTTGAGGATTCTACAGAGGACGTTCATCTCCTCTTTCATGATAGTGTCAGCACACCTGTCACACCACCTACATTGGGGATTCCCTTTCAGGATCCTCGTGTTTTCTCCTTTGAGCATCAGTTAGGCCTTCCAGTTTCACCTCTCATTCAGGGGTTACCTTGTTTTGTGCCTTTGTTTCTTCCACATTGGAGTTTCATTGGTTCAATCATTTCCACAGGGGTTCCATCATTCTGGGGGGGCTTTGGTGTCTCATCCCTCTCTCATGGGGGCTTGGTTGTACTTATGGTTTTGAGAGAGTCTCTTGAGCCATTTATTTTTCTGCATTTTTCTATCTCTTTTTGGAGTAGGGTTTTTTTCCCATTGGGTTTTCTCAATTTCTCCGTTTTACAGAGATTTGGTTGTGCTGGGTACCTCATCAAGTCATGTTATCAGGACCTATTTTTATGCTTTCATCATTGTAGTTTCTTTTGCTTTCTTCTTGCATTGTTTGTATCTGCATTGTTGCTCATCTTAAGGGGGGGTGTTAGAGTAAAGTATTAATTATAGTAATTAACTTTACTCTTTTCTTAAGATGTCAACACTTTTATTTTTAGTTGTTTATATTTAAACACATGCACTAGTTGATTTAAACTGATGCACTTGTTTTAAATATAAACTTGCATGCATGTAATGTTCCCAACCACAACTCAATTGGAAACATGCCTTTGTCTGTTGTTTTCAAAACAGACCGTGCGGTCTGTCGGAAGGCCGTACAGAGCCAGACAGGCAAGTTGGAGGCGGACAGGCAAGTCGGAGGCAGGCAGGCCGTTCGAAGGCAGACAAATCGGAGGTAGGAAGGTCGGAGGTAGGCAGACCGTTTGGGGGTAGACAGGCCGGAGGCAGACATGCCGAAGGCAGACAGGCAGGCTGTACGGAGGGAGGCAGGCAGGCCCTTTGGAGGTAGACAGGTTGGAGGCAGGTAGGTAGGAGGCGGACTAGCAGGCCGGAGGCAGGCAGGCCGTTCGGAGGCAGACAGGCTGGAGGCAGATAGGCAGCCCGCAGGCAGGTAGGCTATACGGAGGTAGGCAGGTAGGTCGGAGGCATTCAGGCCGAAGGCAGATAGGCAGGCCGGAGGTAGGCAGGTTGTCTGGAGGCAGGCAGGCCGGAGGCAGATAGGCAGACCAGAGGCAAGCAGGCTAGAGGCAGACAGGCAGACTAGAGGCAGGTAAGTCATCTGGAGGCAGGCACATTGTATGGAGTTTGGAAGTTGGCCGCACGGTGGAGATTGAGATGACCGTACGGGTCTGGGAGTGCTGTACGGTGGAGCAGGCTGGGTCGTACGGTGAAGTTTTAGGTCGTATGGAGGAACATGGTTGAGGCCGTACGGTGATGTGAATTGAGGCCATACGGTGATGGTCTAGCCATATGGTAGCTGGAGAGCACCGTAAGGAGATGGTTTGGCCGTACGGTGGCTGAGAGGAGCCGTACGGAGGTGGCGAGTGGAGGATACCGAAGGGTGTGTTTCGTGGTATCTCTTAGATGTTTCTATGACGTCTTTGCTTCTTTGCCAAAGATAGAATGACTTTCGAAGGCACATAACAACTCGTAAGCCAGATATGTTTACCAGAAAGAACTTATTGAATTTATTGACGGAACTTCGGATTTGCCAGATCCAATACAAGCAGAAACAAGCAGAGTAGGGTGAGGGTTGAATCCCACCGAAACTGCAACAAACCAAATAGGGAGGGTCTTTCACCTTTGAAATGGCGAAAAGCAGAATCCCAACAGGAATTCACAAATACAAATCAAATATAAATCTCAACATGAAAAACAATTCCTACGCGCTGGTCATAAATACCCCTTCGGAGAAACTCTCGAGGGTTTACAAAAGAATGCCGACATGGCAAACACCTATGGACAATAATAATAAAAATGGGCCCCCTTTTATTAATTAAAGGTCCATTTATAATATTATTTAAATTTTGGGACCAATAATTAATAAGAACTAATTTATTAAAAATGGGGACATTACAAATCCTCGCTGCCCAAAAATTGCTTGTCCTCAAGCAATCCATCATCACTACTCCAGGATTCCAAACTAAGTGCGGGCACTGATAACTGTATCCACTGGAACCCTCAAGCCGCAACATGACCATGCGCTTGGAAGGAAGCGAGAAAAGTAACTCTCCATCAAGCCTCCGCTGCTCCACTCTAATATAATTGTTGCCATGCTTAGAGTCACGAGGATCCCAATGAAACCAAACATCAAACTCATCGACGCTCAAATCCCAAGCCAAGTGCGGATGTTGGTAGTAATATCCGTTGAAAACTTTGTGTTGCTTTTGGACCATATCCACATAGTTGGATTTAGTTGGGACTAGTAAACCATCATCAAGCTTTAACTGCGTCACTTTGTTATAAATATTGTCATGCCCTTCACCAGGATCCCAACAACGCCAACCCATGAAATCTTTCACACCCTCATGTTCAACAATCTCTTCTAGTATGGGCACAGACATGGATGCTGACGCCGATAACACTGTAATGTTCTGAAGGCGATCTCTGTCCGGAGGTAAGTTTGTTAGATGTCCATAAGGCAATTTCGGCCCAAATGGAATCTCGATCTGAAGGCAAACTCTATCCGAAGGGAATCTTGATCTAAAAGAAATCTCGGCGACGGACAAAGCCTCGGCGGAAGACAGGGCCTCGTCGACAGACGGAGCCTCGGCGACAGACATAGCCTCGGCGACGAACACAGCCTCGGCAAGGAACACAGACTTGGCGACAGATAGAGCTTCGGAGATGGACACAGTCTCAGCGTCGGACAGAGCCTCGGCGACGGACACAACCTCGACAATGGACACAGCCTCGACAACGGACACAGTCTCGACGGCGGCCTTGGCTACGGACACCTCGGTGACGGACTCAAACTCGGCGGTAGACAAGGCCTCATGTAAAACTTCACCTTTATCGCCGTCATCAACTTTCTCCCTCTTGTGCAAATGAGATATTAGTTTTTCTTCACAATGTTTGAATACATTATTGACTAATCTACACGTTGCCATAGATGGAACACATTCAAGATTACGAACAACCCACAACATAGATATGATAGGTTGGGATATTTCATCCATCTCTTCAATGCACGAAATCATAAGGCTCTCCATAGCAACCAAAACCTTACTATCATGACATTCCTTGATTGTGACCAAGAAGTGATGAAACATATCATGGATCAAGTCTTGCAACTCCAGATCTAAGAGGAGGTTACTTACTTTGACATTTGCACAATTCTCCAATATTGTAGCTCTCTTGCCAAAAGGGTCACCACTGAAGTCATCAAGACTTTGAAAGTTGTCAACGATCAAATGTAATATCTCTATCATGGTGTTGTCATCATACGGTTCTCTAGGAGCCCAGATTCTCAAAATCTCACTAAGACATGCTGCAGTTGCCAACTTCATTTCCTTGTCATGGTGTCTCAAAAGCCTGGGTTGACTTAAGGCATCCTTAATTGGAGAAAGGATCCTCTGTATAAATCTTGAAGGTGATTGGTCAACCTTACACAAACATACTTCCAATATATCTAATGGAAGATCAATACCCTCGTTGAGCTCTTTGCTAATCCTTTGTAGTGCCTTCAACCACCACTGTCCATCACTGCTGGGTGCCATAGTGTGATCCAAATCCCAAAATCTCTCAATCATCACAACAGGCTGGCAAGATCACCAGCTCTGATACCATTGTAATGTTCCCAACCACAACTCAACTAGAAACATGCCTTTGTCTGCTATTTCTAATATGGACCATGCGGAGGATAGGCTGCACACTAAATCGGAAGGCCGTACGGAGCCAGGCATGCAGGCCGGAGGCAGACAGGCAAGCCGGAGGCAGGTAGGCCATCCGAAGGTAGACAAATTGGAGGCAGGAAGGTTGGAGGCAGGTAGACCGTCCGGGGGCAGACAGGCCGGAGGTAGACACGTCGAATGCAGACAGGCAGGCCATACGGAGGCAGCAGGCCGGAGGCAGACAGACAGGCCGGAGGCAGACAGGTTGGAGGCAGGCAGGCCGGAGGTAGACTAGTAGGCTAGAGGCAGGCAGGCCATCCGGAGGCAGACAGGCCGGATGCAGGCAGGCCAGAGGCGAATAGGCCGGAGGCAGGCAGGCCAGAGGCAGACAGGCAGGCCAGAGGCAGGTAGGCCATACGGAGGTAGGCAGGCAGGCCGTCCGAAGGCAGACAGGCCGGAGGCAGGTAGGCCGAAGGTAGATAGGTAGGCCGGAGGCAGGCAGGTTGTCCAGAGGCAGGCAGGTCGGAGGCAGGCAGGCTAGAGGCAGACAGGCAGGTAGGCCGTTTGGAGGCAAACAGGCCGGAGGCAGACAGGTAGACCAGAGGCAAGTAGGCCGGAGGTAGATAGGCAGACCAGAGGCAGGTAGGTCGTCTGGAGGTAGGCAGACCGTACGGTGTTTGGAAGTTGGTTGCACGGTGGAGACTGAGGTGACCGTACGGGTCTGGGAGTGCCGTATGGTGGAGCAGGCTGGGCTGTACGGTGAAGTTTTAGGTCGTATGGAGGAACATGGCTGAGGTCGTACGGTGATGTGAACTGAGGCCGTATGGTGATGGTCTAGTTGTACGGTAGTTGGGGAGGACCGTACGGGAGTTGGTTTGGCCGTACGATGACTGAGAGGAGCCGTATGGAGGTGGTGAGTGGAGGATGCCAAAGGGTGTGTTTCGTGGTATCTCTCAGATGTTTCTACAATGTCTTTGCTTCTTTGCCAAAGAATATGACTTCCGAAGGCACAGAACAACTCGTAAGCCAGATATGTTTACCAGAAAGAACTTATTGAATTTATTGACGAAACTTCGGATTTGCCAAATCCGATACAAGCAGAAACAAGCAAAGTATGGTGAGGATTGAATCCCATTGAAATTGCAACAAACCAAATAGGGAGGGTCTTTCTCCTCCGAAATGGCGAAAACTAGAATCCCAACAGGAATTTGCAAATACAAATCAAATATAAATCTCAACATGAAAAACAATCCCTACACGCCGATCATAAATACCCCTTCGGAGAAACTCTCGAGGGTTTACAAAAGAATGCCGACACGGCAAACACCTATGGACAATAATAATAAAAATGGGCCCCCTTTTATTAATTAAAGGTCCATTTATAATATTATTTAAATTTTGGGACCAATAATTCATAAGAACTAATTTATTAAAAATGGGGACATTACAATGCATTAGTCTTGTAATAATTTAACTAATTATTACATGCACTTCTACTTTTTAGGTTTGCCTTTCAAGGCTTTCGATCTCCTTTATATGGATGATCCATTGTACATTCAATTCATTCATTATTTGAGGATATTTTCTTCTTCATATTTTTGAGTCAAACCCTTGCCCTCTTCTTGTCTCTACTTCCTTGTAACAGGTTTTTGTATGCAGGTGATCTTCGGGTTTTGTGGATTTGTATTGCTCAAATCCTACAATAAGAAAGGCACTTTATAAAATAAGTGTAATTTATTTAAGTAAATCATTAAAGTTAATTAAAAATAATAATTCAACACCAACACTTGGGCCATCCAACTAAAAACTGCTGATGATTGTGGTCCCTCGGTTATGTCCAAATATAGCAAATCAACTCACAGTCTCTCCCCAAAAATAGGAACCAATAATAGGAGTTATGATTTCCAAATATATTTAGGCCAATTCAGTCTCCTCCGAAAAATAGAAACCCTCTTAATAATAAGAGACTATATCCAAACACCTGAAATGCCACATAAACCTACTAAAAGGGCCACAAGACCCTTGGATGGGCTCCCTATCCACTGCATTAGCCTATGAGATCCCTGCTGATAGGTTAACCTCTACAAAAGATAGTGACCTAGGAAAAGGGGACATATGATTGAAATGCTAAAAACAATGTCCAATTTGATGGAGGACATATCCTTTCTCGTGTTCAAGATCGATCCTACGCACGAACATCATGGTCAGGTTACTCCAGTTGTCTTCAATGTTTCAGGAGTCGATCTAGGGCCACCTAGCAGAGAAGAAGATAATCATTTCTTTTAGATGATCACTTGCAGGATGTTGGAAAGATCAGAAAGGGATAAAATGGAGAAAGAACTCAAAGGTCACATAGATGATTTGACTAATTTCTTAAATAATTTTGTTGATCCTTTTGTGTTGCTGGTGAGTCAAGCTCAAGCAAGCGTAGACCTGCCTCTCCAAATGTCGAACACATGTTTAATAAGGTACAAGAAGAAAACACATTTGGCAAACTTACAAGAGAATGGATTATCATTTTACCAAAGACCCTTCATTTTTAGAGCAGATGGAAAAGGTGTATGATAATATGCTCTGCCTCCATTTAAAGTAGCTCATTCATTCTGAAATTCATGGATTAAAACAAGATAAAGCTTCATGGGAAAAGGTACTTGCAGAGTTGAAAGAAATAGTCATGATGGACGCTGCTCATGCTATCTGATTGAAGTTTATAATGGATTAGAATTTAGAATGATGTAAGATGCACTATGTGGTCTGAGGCTTTAAAATGCAGAATTCAGCTCGTGGAGCAGTGTAGAGATGAAGTAAATTAAACCGTGAAGGAATGCAACAAAATAAATGCGGAGGTAGTCAAATTGGCTAAATATGTTGCTTGCAGATTTAAGAAGGAAAACAGTAATGAGGATACATTGGTGGACAAGATCAAAGAAGAGTTTCAGAATATCATCAAGTCTCTCTCCAACAAACAAGTGCTTGGAGGAGACAACTTTCAGAAGATAATGAATATTAGTGCTTGTCTTTATTGTAGTGTTGATCAACCTGCAAATATTCAGGTCGAGATAGACAAAATCATAGGACGAAGAGCGGTATAGGGTATTAGATTGAAGTCTATTGTCATCCTCAGGCATGCAAAATTGGCCTTGGTACTGAAGATCAACAGAGATTTTAAGGACTGACTTTTAGCATATCAGCCACCTCTTCTTTTCCAATTAAATGTGGCCCCACCATTTCAGCCTTGATGACTCTTCTCAAATGTTTTAAATATTTTAAGTTATTTGAAAGACTTTATATTTAGAAGTCCTTGTATTTAAGTGGGTTTGATATTTCAAAAGTGATTATTTTAAAGAGTTAGTCACTTAAAGATGGCAGTAACATTTTGGAGGCTTAAGTATAAATACGTATTATATGGAAATTTGAAGGATCCAAATTTTTGAGAAACACAGTACTGTGTTACCATTTTTTATAAGAGTTCTGATAATCAAAAGAAGAAGAATTTTGTTGGCATTCTCGAATATTTATTTGTTTGTGTGCAAAATGGAGTTTTCTTTGAGTATTTAATCTGTGTTAAAATTCATTTACAATTTGTTTGCATTACATTTTGTCAGATCCTTATATTTCCAATTGTCCGCTGTTATGGTTTGTTAACCTGTGTGTTATGGATGGATGAAGGCATCATTTTAATGAGTTTGATGAAAGATTCTAAGAGCCTTTGTGTTGAGAGGTTTTTTTTTGTTTATATCATATATTCAAATAGTTCTGGTTTTTCAGTTCTTTGTATCAGTTTCGTGTTTATTTTATTGTGTTGAATAAATATTGGTTGCCTTTCTGCTTTTGCGTTAAAAACTTAAAAGCATACCAAATCTTTTACATTCAAAAATACCAAAAAAGGTTGTTTAATCATAATTGGGAGCTGTACCACATTAAAATTCAGGGGCAAAATAGTGTTGTTGTTTACCTAACTGTTGGTTCGTTTGTGTTTATCTTTGTTGGGCAAATAGAGTTATTCCTTTTCTGGAATTCATGTGAAACCAAATCTTTTAACTAACAATGTGTAAAGGAAATTAGTAAAAATATACTTAAGAGCTTTTCAGTGCATAAATAAACTGTTAATGTCATTGACACTATAAAGCTAAGATTGAAATAATATTGACATCTTATGGACTTTCAACATTTTCTAGTTGACATACCCAAAATACCCCTTCTATAAGGTGTCATCATAAGTTTTAAATTCTTTTTGACACGCTCATATTCCTTTAGTTGTTTGGACATCTCTCTGAATGTCCCAAAGATGTGTCTAGATGATCCCACGTAACCTCTCTAAAACAAGGAATGTCCTGAGGAAACTGACAAAATTTCTAAAATGCGGAGGATTGTAGAAAGCATGGGATGCCACTATTGTTTTAAATTTCAATTCATGATGAATGTCAGTACCATTAATTCTCATTGTTGTTTGGTAAGAACAGATATGAGAGTTTAAGTTGAAATTTTCAGGTAAATGGCACTAATCTGATTGAGGTAGAAGGAGGAGAAGTGGTTGCGACAAATTTAGCATCTTGTATTGCACCGCCATTTGTTGTTGAGCTTCATTTTAAATGCCACCCAGAGACTGGTATACTATATGGACGTCATATTTTTAATTGATTTTGGAACAGAGTAACAAATTGAAATGATGGCTTTGTGCATTTTTCTTCTATTTTCCATGGGTACTAGTTTGTTTAAAATGAAGATGGCTGGGTCTTAACTTGTTGGCATTCTGGTTACATTGGCAGACATGAAAGAGGTTACTGTTGTAGAAGAAGCTAATGCAAAGCTCTCTTGCTTTTACTTTCCAATTATTCAGGTATACATTCATAGATTTAAGACAATGAAGTGACTTTATTTCTTATCACCAAATATTGATGGTAACTTTTCTTGTTTCAGGGGAAAGAAAGAATTGACTCAATTTTGGAAAATCTTGAATTAGAGAAACATGGTTTGGTGGAGAATTTTGAAAAGTTTTGCCGTGTTTCTATACGGCACTTGGGGCGTTTACTTCCTGATGCACGCTGGGTTAGACAATATTTCCATTTTAAAACATACGTACATTTGCTTGTTTTGAATTCAAGATTTTGAAGTCTGAACTGATATGTTGATTGTCGAACCATAACCATCAAATTTCAGAGCTGTATCTGAAAGGTCATTTGACAATGCTACTGGATGCCTTGAGAGTAAATTTTATTGAGTTCTATGAGCAGAAAGGAATGCAAAATTAGCCTTTTTAAATTTTATCTGATGCAGCATGTCAAAAAACTTGGTTAATGTTCATATCTCTTTCCTTTCTAAACAAGTAGAATCACCATAGCTTGAAGATATATTTGGTGTCTGCTATCTGGAGGATTACCCTGGAAGGAATTTGGCTGTGGTCTACTTTTAATAAGGATTAATGTTTCTATCGATACAGTTTTGACCCCTGAGGAAGACATTGACTTATTTGAAGGAATACTGATTTCTCTCTTGTGAATATCTGAGAAGACCAAAAAATAAAGATATTTTCTGTGGGATAACATTGAGAACCCAAACTGTTTGCTACTTTCCCCCACCATCGTACCTCTTCTGTACATTGTATGACCTGTGTATGCTGTATGACTTCCAGCCCCTCTGCAAGTCATACGAACCATAATTTTCTCACCAACGGTACGATTTCATAGACTTTATCACTTGCACACCCTCTGTGTCTGCACTGTACACACAATCTTTGCATTGTCTGGTTCAAATTGATTACTCTGGTCATACATTATACAAACTATTACGTTTTTGCTGTACTCTCATACTCTATTTCTGCTAACTGCCATATATAGTACACTTTCCCATTGTCACCAGTATCACATTTTTTTTTGTTATGTGCTTGGTGCCTCTATTATTGTATGACAATCTTATTCGTCCTACAATCTCTGCCTTCTACTACTGTACAACTTGCTATGTTGCTATTATATGGTTACATTGTACAAATCCCCTCTATTGTACCCCTTACTTAGACACAATTGCCTCCAACATTATGTGGTGTCGAGCATAGACAAAAGACACCCTTACTGCAGTACAAATTGATGATCCTTGAGTTTGGAGTATTCAGAAAATGCTCTAGGAAGCATTCTAGAGTATGCCACCCACGATCAATTCTAGTTTCACAATATTGGAGGGAAAAGTTTTAAATTAGTTGCTATAATTGTTTGAGGAAGCTAGGTACAATCAAACTTGTGAGTTGAGAACATATTTTTTAATACATTGTAGTTTAAGTGTTTGACATTGATGGTTGTTATAGTTTATTCTATGTTTGGTGGACAGCATCTAAGCTGCTATAGTATTTAGTCTTTTAGCCCTTCATGGTATATGGTCATGTGACTAGCATACAATTTTGATGCCTGAGTAATGAAACCATTTTTCTATTTCTGTTTGCTTACTAATGGATTTTTCATAACAGGGTCGGCTTCCCTTTATGGAGCCTAAGCGTAGGCGGACAGAGAATGCACTTATTCCACAACAGTGTTATAAGAGGGTCAAATGTTTTGTTGGTATGAATCATTGTTACTTGCTAATTGAATCTTTTATTGGTGTTCGATGATGTCTTCTTGTTTTGTATTATCGCTAACTCCTTTTATCACTAACTCCTTTATCTTCTTGTTCTTCATCCCATTGGATGAATGCCTCTCCTTCCACCATTAAAAACCTTCAATTATCTTTAGATGTCATCTGAAAATGGTGTATCGTACAAAACTCCAGAATGATGGTTGATTATTTGTTTGTGAACTGTTGTCATAAATTTCAGATTTCATTTTTTAATAACTAATCTAGGAATGACTTAATGTCATTGGGAATATGGGTTGAGATGCTGATGTAGTGGTGATAATTTTTTGGAATGAGTGCAGATACAGATGCTGGATTTGCACCTACGAATTCTAAAGTGAGTCTACTAGATATTATTTCAAAGTCTTTTAAAATTGTGTCTTGAAAAAAACTTTTATACAGGAAATTCGAAAAAATATGGTTTAACCTCTTTCAAATATTACATTTCAGAAAGATTTAAAATATCAGGCTATAAAGGACACAGTATATTTATAATGAATATTTACGAAGCTTACAAAATATGTACTTAGTAATTACAGTAGCCCAACTTTTACAAAAGAAATAAAAACATTGAACATATGGTGCAACCAATCTGTTACTCTGTCAAACCAAACATTTCAAGAATACTATCCAACAATCCAAATTGTACTTTTGATAAACATAAACTCACCATATTCCAAGTTTAGAACAGAACAAAATAAAAGCATTGAACATGTGATGCACTCAAATTTGTTACCAAACAATTGAACAATAGCACCCAACTATCCAATTTGTACTTATGATGAAAATAGAATCACAATATTCCAAATTTAGAACACAATGAAGAAAACTGACAAATGCTAATACACTTTTTCTTTGTTTTTTTATTAAACTGACTCTCTTTGTGAAAGAAAAATTATAAAATTAAAAGTGGGGGATCTCCCCAATTTCCCTATAGGACAGGGAACAGCCACACAACATCCAATGCTGTCAGTGAGAAGAGGGACACAGTGCTAGGGGGTGGTACCAGCTTCCCATGGAATATGAAATTCTTTGTACACTATCAAAAATGACACGATGATTGTTCCTACATTAATTATCTTCTTATATACTACTTGGTATCAAGATGTAGACACCTAAATTTGATCATTAAATGTTTGATTAAACTAAATTATAATAACCCTTCTTATAAAGCCAGCATATTAATTAAATAATTTATCTATATAATTATTCTCCCTTTTTGTCTATAGTCCTCCTAGGTAAATTAATTAATTTAATTTGCCTAGTGTGTCATCTCTCTAAATTAAATAAATACATTCATGTGTTAATTTAAATGATAAATCCCCTTTCCTCTATTTTGAATATAAATTAATTAAAAAAAGCCCATTTCCCCTCATCCACTTGCACATTCCTTGCGCATCCACTTGCATCATTTAATCCTCCATTTGACTAAGTAAATCACATTATCTACTTAATTAATCCCATTCCTCCTATTGGAATTAAGAAGAATTTTTAATTCCCCACTCTCTCTCCTCCCATCACATCCTCCTAAAATGCCCACTTGCATCCTAATCATCCCTCATTAAGCCTAATCACTCCCATAATCATGTGCACACCTCTAGTCATAAAGATTAGGAACACAAAGTGAACTCTTCCATCACACCATGCACATGGGCCCATGGACTTGGTCAAATGGGCTTGTCCCCCAAGTGCAAGGAATGTGTGAATGGACTAGGACTCTACTAGGTGTAGCTTCATCAGCGGTTCCACCCACCTAGTGCAAGATTCTATGGTAGATTTAAATGGTTTTCAAATTAATATTTCTTCTCTAATCCCATCAAATGGATGCAAATTAAAGATTCAATACTAATCGAAGTTAAGTGCTTTCATTCATCGGCTAACCACACAAGGCACTCTTACCATCAACAAGAGGCTAGTGGCCCAGATTTGTCGAGTCAATCAAGCAAACATTCACAATTACTTTCATTCAACTAAACTATTTGAACCAAATTCTATTCTAACAACTTGGAATGAAAATCTATTTTAAACGAGGGATGTAGATCACCATGCAATAATGCAAACTTTATTACAACAATTCACCATGTAATACACAACAACGAAGAGTAGAGCAAATTTGACATTACATTAGCAACAATTTCACAAAACAACCTCCTCCACAAATGAGAGGGGTGGGGTTTATATAGGAGCCCCGATTACAATGAATGACCAAGATTGATTTAGAATCAAGGGCCCAGATTAATCCATTACAAACCCTAATTAGGGCAAGCAAAAATATCCAATGAGAATGAAGCACCACCAAAAAGAGCCAATGAGAAAATTCAAAACTTTGAGGACTAATAGGAAGCAAGGAAATAACCTAGTCATTGCACAACTCATCATCCAGGATGTGTACTCCCTTCATCTTCTCCCTTTTAGCAAGCTTGATGAACCTAAAGCAAAATTTCTTTAAGCTCCTCCATGTCAATACTAGGAAGGCTGCCATGCTGCATCTCCATAATCTCTAACTGTTCCATGCATGTGCCCAATGTGTCATCCCAATTTGTAGTCTACAGTTGTGGATCATTAATACGAAGCATAAGTAAGAGGAAACCATTTAAGTGACTCTCTTGAAGAAGATCTAGACCTGTGAAATAAACTGACTCCAATTTCCCCATTAGCTCTTCCAGATACAACTTACTAGAAGCATAAATATCAAGGCCAAGAAGCTCCTTGATTGCAATGAGAACCCTTGAACGTGTCCCTAGGACAAGATCTTGAATGTCACCACACTGTGTGCACGCCTGCTCATAAGTAGTCTTCCTTGTAATCAATGAGAGATACCAATGGCCAAAGTCATAAACACTCACCTTGTCAATCACTCTTCTTGTACCAAGACTGATGTAGGGATAGCTCTCAATGCCTTGAGATGAGGAATAACCTTTTGTTTGATGGGCTGAAATTCTTCCCACATCTCCTCTAATCCTTGCATTTTATCCATAAGCATAGTGGTCATTTCATATATTCGAACCATTTTGGTAAGGAAAGACTTTGCTCTCCCTCTGATATCCCTTGCCCATTTCCTTACCACGCTGCAAGCATAATGTGAGTCCTGAGAAGTGGTAACATAAGGAACAAGTGCTGCATTCTCTCGTCTGGATGGATTCACATATTTATTTATTATTTCGTTCATCATCAAATTTTTCATCTCAAGATCATCCTTTTCTTTGATTAGCCTATTCATCCTTTCTCCTATAGCACTTGCATTGTCCCTCCATTCTTGAAATTCTTGATCTTTAGTTGTTGGCCAAATATCGAATGAAGAGATATGGTAATCATGGGGAGAAATCTCGTCTTTATTCCTATCCTCAATGGGGATAGCCAAATGTATAGTGTGAGAACCTGTGTCATCTCTAGTAATCTTCTGAACCTCCCTTGCTGGCCTAGATTCCCTTGCTCTCCCTATTCTGTTAAGAAATGTGTCAATATCATCTATAGGGGGGATCTCCTCTACCCTTCTTCTCTTCTTCGTGCTATTTCTAAGCAAATCGGGGACCGTAGATGAATCCAAGCCACCCTTGATCTGTTCATCTTCACTACATTCCTTAAATGTTGAAGTAAGGTCATCCCCCATCCCCTAAGTGTTGGGATCAGACTGCCCCATATCATCTCCTATATCATCTTTCAAGTGCATTGTGGGGGAAGATGGCAATATCTCTATGTTTTTTTGTACCGAATATGTGGATGAAGTCGTCTCTTGACCATCTTGGGGTAGGATCTCTATATCACCACCCTGCGCTGAATCATTGTCCATGGTCTGTATTCCTTCCTCAGATGATGATGAACCAAGGATAAGAGTAGGCGTGATCGGCCTCTCTCTTTTGTCTCCAGATTTTGCACTAGTTGTCTTGTCACTTGATGCTTGAGGTGTTCCTACCTCCTTACCCTTTCTCCTTATATTTTGTCTTGTAGCTTGAATACGCAATCCTGAGTTGCTAGTGGTTCCTTCACCATCCTTGGAAGAAGACTCTTCACTTTGCATCCTTGTATAGGTGAAGGTGACGCCTTGTTTCATCAACCTATTCATCTACTTGTCCACCCACGCCCCCTATCTATCCATGACTAACCTTATCAGAATCCCTAAATCTGAAAGTTCCTCCTTTAGTGACCAATTAGGGGGCTCAATTGACTTGCTTTTCTCATGTTCATAATTGGGGTGGATAATGCATCCATCATCTTGGACCTGGTCAGGAATAGGGAAGACACCACACTTCCTCATAAAACTCAATGTCATTCTGGACCACATCTTCCTCCTTATTGCCTCTTCATCCATGAGATTCATCCAATAATCTTCTATGTCTTCCTTGTGCTTGTATTTCATGCCTTTGTGAATTTGAATTTTTCGGAATGGATCAAAATCTTTTCTTGCCTTGTATGTTCCTAGCTGATAAAACTTTATCTCTGCACTAGCTGTTCCAGCTGCTTATAAGGATGGAAAAGACTCAAGCATCTTCTGCAAAGTAATGGTGGCATGAATTCCTTGTTTGTGCTTATCTTTTTGTATGAGGTCAAATTCTGATAGTTGTCTAACCACCTCCAAGAGAACCATTTTATTTGTGGGATACTTGGGGAGTCTGAATGGTTTTGAGGAAAATCCTTGATATAGTTAAATGTAGGGAATTGGGTGTACCAATTTCCATATTGCTCTATTAATGCAATGGCATCCTTGGACAATCTCATGCGTGTCTCCCCCTGCAGAGTGCCAGTGATACTCATCTTGAAGATATCATTGGTCCTCCTATAGCTTGCCTTCCTTTGTAGCTGCAATTTAGGATAACAATTGTAAACTTTGAATTGGTCTTTCCCATTTCCAATCTCGCCTTTGCATATGAGGCCTGGATAGTACATAGTTCTCGCTAATAGATAGATTATGTAGGAACTCATAGAGAACTATCTTGTCTTTTTTAAGTCTCTCAATTGTGCATCCAAGTTATTACTTATTATCCCTGCCCAATTGATCATAATCTCTCCCATGGCAATCTCTTCTATGAAGTAGAACATCCAAGAATCAAAGAAAACCCCCTGAGGTGACCCCATTACCCTGTTGAATATAAAAATTAAGTCACTATACTCCTCCTTGAAGTCTTCACTTGCCAACCTCTTTGGCAATTTGGAATGATGTCTTCTTGGCTCATTGATCCATTTTTTGTTAATTATGTCCATACATGCATCAGGTTTTGCATCAAATAGTCCTTTAGTTTTTTCCTTGGTTTGAATTTGCATTCCGGAGTGGTAGGGAATCTCAAAGGTCTCTCTTACTGCCTCATTCAGAAATGCAAACACTTTGCCTCTGGCCTTGATGGTTCTAGTGTCTGAATCATAGTTCCTCGCACATTCAACAATGAGCTCGCTGCACTGAATTGCTGTAGGGAATCTTGTTGCCCGATAGAGTCCACACCTGACTGTATTAACTACTATCTTTGAAGGCCAATGATCTCTCTCTCCATACATTCTCCTTCTCAATCCCCTCATATCAAGATGCTCCATGTTGGTATTTGAAACCTTTCCCCATCTGGATGACATTTAGGATTTTGGATAAAAGCCTTTGGACAACTTCTTAGTCAACACTATCATCGTTGCAAATCCTTTTGGCTGTGCCATTCCTGTTATGATGCTCGAAGTTAGTAAATCGTAAGAAAATTATTGAGTTTAGATCACGAAAATGTTTGAATTTATCCATGGATTAGATGATGAACTTCATATTTTGTTTAAATAACTAATCCAAGGAAAACATTAATCAAAGTGCCAGCCAGAACATCAAGACATCAAAGATCTTTAATATTTAGCCAAATTTATGAATTCTGATTTTCAGACCAGTCACGCCAACACCTTCAAAATGGTCCTAATAACTTATCAAATTAACTCCAAATCATAACCTAGGACTCTCTCTTGACCCTGGAAACATACAACAGTCCAAACATGACAGCAGACTAAATACTTGGAAAGTTTGAACTTCTGAAGACAAGTCTGCAATTTTGTTTTAATCCCTCTTAAGATGATCCCAGAATTCCAAACTAAGCAAACTCTATGTCCATGGACAAATTGGTGAATAATGAACAAAATGATCAAGCATTAAAATCAAGTTCATGATCAATAGCCTTCAAAAGTTTTCTGAGGACAAGCCTGAGAATGAGCTGCAATTGATCCAAACAATGCCCAAAACCTATGCACCATAATTGTAATCCAAGATTGGAACCTAAGCTTGCATTAATCTTTATGTTAGAACAATGATCCATCACTTAGAATAATGAAATCTGAGCCTAGCAAAGTTTTGTTGCTCTGAAGACGTGCCTGCAACTTACTCCCTCGAATGACTTTCACCTTCAAATTTAGTGTTTCTTGCAAAAGTTTAACCTCTTAGCACTCAGCACTAGTCTTTGGGATGATCTTTTCAGTTGGCAAATTATGGAGATTTTCTCTAAAATCGCCCCTGTTTGGAGTTTGAAGACAAGTTATGTTTCAGACTTCGATTGATGGTTGAAATGGCACTCAAGTCACTCCCCAAAACCTGCAATCAATTCCTAATCAGAGTGCAATCTCATAACAAGCGCAAGTTAAGTGAAAAAAATTGAATTTCCAGGCATAATTTTCAGACCTTTGCTCATAGCTGTCTTATCACAGCTCCTGGATGCCTGAAAATAGTTGCAAACGATGAGGAAATGGCAAGGGAAGACTCAGCAATTAAGTTTCGATAGATTCAGTGACAGGATGATTTTCTAGAAATTTAAAAAAAAAATCGCAACATAGAGCATTTCTCAGATTTTGGTCTGAATATTCATACTCTCAGCCCCCCTATTGCCTTCAAAATTCTGAGATAAAGGCCTTCAAAACAACTTGCCATGACTCACACATGAAGTTCCTTGCAAATACTTTTCCACAATTTCTCAAAAAAAATCGCACCATAGGAGGGGTTTTCAGAATTTGTGTCTGAAAATACCTTGTTTACAGCCTTTGTAATAGCTTCCTTAGTCACCTTCAACCCCTCTTCAATGGCAGATATCTTCCTTCTTCACCTAGACTCCAATCACCAAGGCTGGATCATGCTTCCACTTGACCTCTTGCTTCAGATTTTGGCAATCTTAGTCTTTGTTCTTCAAAGATATTCATGGCTTACTACAACAACAATCCCCTTTTTAAATGTGTTTTTCCCTCTTAGTTACTTTCCACAAGCAAACCTTCTATAAGATTCCATTTTGACTTTATTACCTTTCCCCTTTTTATTTAACTAATTAATTAAAAAAATAGGCCAACAAGGGACAATCGATACATGCATGTATTCCAAGATTTGGCTAAGTCGACAACTTCAACTCCATCCATGTCATTTTGTTCACATGCATGCTTCATCTTTGGAGTGAGGACAAACATCATTTCACACTTAGAAAATTTTGGCCTTGATTTGACACCATAAAGGAGAAATTCGAGTCTTCTATGGACAACCTTGGCACTTTAAAAAAAAATCCAGCTTATTAGCTTTGGAGGGAATTTTGACCCTAGTATGGACAATTCCCATACTTAGAAAACATTTCTCGCATCACATACCTTCAAGGGGAAATTCGTGAATAGCTTGGACATCTCTTGTACTTAAAAAAATATTCACATTCCAAGCATTCAAGGGGACTTTAGGCCTTAGTTTGGATAGTTCTCATACTTAGAAAAATTCCCACATCCATACTCTCTCTAAGGGAAAATCATACCATGTCCGTACACTCCAAACACTTAGAAGAAATTGCTCACCTTCAATATTAGCCCCCTGGGAAAAATGACCCATGCTTGGACAAATTTGACACTTAGAAAACATTTGGAGTCCGCTCTTGCCTTGTAGGGTAAAAACGACCCTAGCTTGGACTATTCCAATATTTAGACAAATCTTCAGTTTCTCTATCTAATCCAAGGGAAAATTGACCCTAGCCTACACAATTTCCAATCATAGAAATTTTTTTAGTGTATGCACTTAGTCTTGGGGGAAATTCGACCCTTTTCTAAACACTTTCTAGACTTAGAGAAAGTTCAAGCAATTTTCACCCAAAGTGGTGGAAATTCATAGTATGTTTGGATTTTCACCCCAACACTTAGAATTTAAAAAAAAAAAAGCCAATTAATGAAGGGAAATTCATGTAGAGTCCAGATTTTGATCAAAATATGAAAGGAAATTCATGTACAGTCCAGGTTTTGCGTATTTTTATTAAAAAAAATGATTTTCCTTAGGATTTTGTTCATGTTGAATGTAAAAAAATTCAATTTTATAAAGGTTTTAAGGCCCTTATGCATGGAATATGCCTTTATATGGAATTTTGGACAAATTGGCTAGCCAAAATTTATATACGCCTAGAATTTTACATTCAACCTATTATAATGTGACCTCGACAAACTTTATTCTTAACATTCCCACTTTAAAATCACAACTTGGCCACTTGATTTAAATACCACCCCGCAATCTTTTAAAGCACTGGATTGCCAAATTTGCCACCTAAACCGAACTAAACTAATGACAACAAATAAAGGAGGGGGGGCCAATTTGCAATGGGGTGATGGTGCGAAAAGGTCACAACAAAACTCCATGTGACCATATGATGGCAGCATTGGAGACTGAGGAGTACGGTATGGTGGCACTTCTTTCTTGTGTAGTGGTGACCAGCCAGGGCCATATGGCGGCAAGCACACTTCTGACAATATTTCCTCCTGTAATACTTGCCACGTGTAGTACCGTGTTAGGGTCCTTTCTGGACTGTACAGTGGTAGTTGAAGCATTGTCCAATGAGCTGCAGAATTCGACAAGCCTGATTTCTATATGGTAGTGGTAAGAGTGTGCATGGTGGCAAGAGAAGCAGTCCTTTGGGTGATAAAGTAGACCCATGACCGTACGGTGATAATTTGCGTGCAAAGTGCACTTGTACGTACAGTGTCAATCCTAATTGTCATATGGTGCAAAAATCTTCTGGCAATGTTGATGAGGCTGCATGCGGTGTCAAGACTAGGAAGTGGAAGTTGTATGGTGGCAACAATAGGTACCGTATGGTTGAAAGTTGTCCGTATCATGTCTAGATTCCGTGCGTGTTGTATTCCCTGTGAATTTCGTACGATAACGGGTAATGTAAATGTCATACGGTGGTAGAATGTTGTCTTGTGGATGCATACAATAGTTGCTTTTCAACACTTGAATCTTTTCCTTTCGATCTCTAAGGACTTTTTTTTTGAAGTGAGTTGCGATATTCTCTTATAACTTTAGTCTCTCCATTACATGGGATTTTTGATTTTATTTGCTCTTATCCAGAGTTGGATGTTTTAGTTTTCCTTCCCTTTTAGTTTTTTTTTCTAATTCTTTTTGCCTTATTTTCCCACATTTTTCTTTCCTTTCTTCTTTTTCTCTTCTTTCGAATCTATGCCTTTGTATTTTTGTAAATATATTTATCTTAACTGGTGATGTTTGTAGCATCGCTCAAGTAAATAATATTGACTATATGATTATTATGAGAAATGATTTATTATATATATACATATATATATATATCAATATATATAATAATTGATATTACTATATACATTGATATATATGTATATATAAAGTTAGATTATAATTATATACATTGTTACATTACTATATACATTGATATATATGTATATATAAAGTTAGATTATAATTAGTCTCATAATAACTAAATAGTTAAATTGATAAAATAAATATTATTATTATTATGTAAATATTAGAGAAATTAATATAATACTCAAGAGATATTATATATATACTTGAGTATTATATATATATATATATATAATCAGAATTGTCATTATATTAATTACATAATAATTAATAGACATGTCACATGAAGGGACATGTCTCTTCTTGACTCATTCTCAATATAAATGCAAGATATTGTTGCATTTGGAAAACACATAAAAACATACAATGAGATAGTGCTATTACATTTGCAATGATCCTAAAACCTTAATATGGTATCAAAGCCAGGTTGCAAATGTAAGAGAGTAGTTTGTTGATGGTGAATGTGTGACTGTCACAGAAAATAGTCTCAGTACGAGGACCATATCTCACAAATGCACCGTTGGATTTTGCTGAATTTTGGATATGTTGGTGATAAACAAATTTAGATGAATCTCACCGGAGTGATTGTAGAGTAAATGTCAGATTCAAAAGTTATGACCAACTGTGTACGGGTCTATGCAAAAAATCTATAAAAGAGCGAGGTTCCTTCTTGAAAAGCCTAACCACTTGAAGGGAGATCCGATCAAATTGAAGGTTGTCATAGTGTATAGAACCTTTGGATATTCAAGACAGGTCATGTGAAGAATTATAGTAATGATCTATTAAGATAATACTGAGGGGGGGAGTGAATCAGTATTACAACACTTTAAATTAAACTTAAACCAATTCTAAATAAACCATATGAATGCTGAAATGAAAAGAACATAAACACAACTCATGACACCATTATTTGTTTTCGAGGAAACCTTGGCCAAGGGAAAACCTCAGTGGGGATGGTAACCACAACTATGTACTAAAATATAAAATCCCTGTTAGGAGCTGAGTATTACATAGTACATTTCCTTGTTAGAGGAATATCAACCCTGTTAAAGGTATACAAAAACCCTGTTAAAGGTATAGTGAGCTTACAGCTCTTACGATCAATAATTCAGTTACAAAAGTGTTCTTCAAGAATGAACAATACAAGCATCTGCTATGCTTTGATAGTTCTAGTTGTAATTCACAATAGCCTTTGTCAATCACCGATCTCGCATTTGCTATTAGTCATCACCGATATCCCAAATTCGCATCCATTTCTTACATCTCCATTGCTTTCACAAAACATGCTATACTCATATATATTCTGCCATCTAGTCCGCTCTCAAATACAATACAAAACATAATAATTACTAATGCAAACAATAAATACTGAGTCGGCGATCTTGTATTACCAAAGTATCGGCAATATACAATCTTTATCTGACTTAGCATGTTACCATCCCATCTATCTTTCCCTTAATCATCGCGACTGTTCATATGCTCTGTTTTGCTGTTCCTCTGTCATTGCATGCCTTCATATCACTGTAACTTACTGATATCAACACCAAAACATATGCGACCTTGACTGAAGATCATACATATCCCAAAATGTCTTCCTCTAAGCTTGCAAGCCATCATATAGCATATACTGTCTTCGCTGACCAAAACAATACTGTAGTATTCTATAAATCTGATTTTGTACTTACTCATTTTCATGATTGTGTCTCTAACACTCATGCTCACTTCATGCGATCACTAAAACATAACAAATAATGACAACCCTCAAGTGATCCATAGTGCTCTCAAAACATCACTAGCCAACATGTTCGAGAACGACATCATTCTGTTAATTTGCCTGATATTTTCTATATGGGCTCACCTTCCAGAATGAAATACTTGAAATTTATAAAAGATAAGTATTTCATGTTTTATTAACGTACATAATTTTTTGAGTTTATAATTCATGCTATACTATTGGTTGGTAAAATATTATATGCTTCTATCATTGGTATTTACGGTCGAAATAATTTAGTGAGCTATTTGTACTCTCTCTCTGACATACCTATAGGACAGAAGCACAAGATAATTGCATTCAAGGGAGAAAGAACTTGATGCTTGCAAACAAATTGATGATTGAGACTACATGCAAAGGGAGTTTGGTATTTCAAAAGAGGTCAATAAGTTGATAAACTTGAGCTTCAGGGGGAGTAGATGGTTCAGTCAACTTGTGACAATCTTGATCTTATTGATTGAGAGGGAGTTCACTATTGAAGGTGAAACATTTATGAGGTAAACTTGATATAATTGATTATAATACTAATGAATCATGAATTTTTTTAATGGGCCTACCCCCTGTGTAAATCAAGAGGAAATGATGACTTCCAAATGGTTATCACTTGTATTTGTAAAAGTTATTGTAAGGTGACGATCTTACAATAACTTGGCCTTCTATTGTGATAGACATCTTGTGATGGCTGAAATCAATCATAATAGATAGAACTATCTGGATAGAATAGAAGCTTGTGGATAGAATCGCCGATTGAGGCAACCCACATTAAAGCTTGAGAAGCTTGTGGATAGAATCGCTGATTGAGGCAATCCACTCGAGAACTTGTGGATAGAATCGTCGATAGAGGCAGTCCACACTAAAGCTCGTGAGTTTGTGGATAGAATTGCCGATGGAGGCAATCCACACAAGAGCTTGTAGATAGAATCGCCGATTGAGGCAATCCACACAGGAACTTGTGGATAGAATCGTCGATAGAGGCAATCCACACTAAAGCTCGCAAGTTTGTGGATAGAATCGTCGATGGAGGCAATCCACACGAGAGCTTGTGGATATAATCGACGATTGAGGCAATCCACCCGGGATCTTGTGGATAGAATGGCCGATAGAGGCAATCCACATTAAAGCTCATGAGTTTGTGGATAGAATCACCGATGGAGGCAATCCACACGAGAGCTTGTGGATAGAATCACCAATGGAGGCAATCCGCACGAGCTTATGGATAAAATTGCCGATGGAGGCAATCCACTTGAGAGCTTGTGGATAGAATCGCCGATGGAGGCAATCCACCTGAGAGCTTTTGGATAGAATCGCCGATGGAGACAATCCACACGAGAGCAATTCATATATAGAGACTATGTTTCTATTGATTACATCATGAGGATGATGCCTTTATTGCTTCCATTATATGGTTGATGTTGTGAAGTGTCATAAGTGTTGATATTGGATTGATTTATCCTCCCTAGCTAAGAGGGAGTGTTGATGTTTGTAGCATTGCTTAGATAAATAATATTGACTATATGATTATTATGAGAAATGATTTATTATATATATACATATATATATCAATATATATAATAATTGCTATTACTATATACATTGATATATATGTATATATAAAGTTAGATTATAATTATTCTCATAATAGCTAAATAGTTAAATTGATAAAATAAATATTATTATTATTATTATGTAAATATTAGAGAAATTAATATAATACTTGAGATATTATATATATATATATATATATATATATATATATAATCATAATTGTCATTGTATTAATTACATAATAATGAATAGACATGTCCCATGAAGGGACATGTCTCTTCTTGACTCATTCTCAATATAAATGCAACAGATTGTTGCATTTGGAAAACACATAAAAACATACAATGATATAGTGCTATTACATTTGCAATGATCCTCAAACCTTAACATTAACATGTAGACTTTGTAAAAAGGAATTCAATTTTTGCTTTTCTGGTTGTTTAGTCAGCTTTTGATTGCTCTTTCTATTGTTTTTTCGCTTTTTGTCTTCCTTATCATCCTCCAAAGTTCTCTTCCGCTTTGTTCCCTTTTGTTCCACGTCAGATCTAAGTTTGTCTTCCGATGCATATTGCCATATGGATGTCTGTGGTGGCGTCTTGTAACATTCATTGTCACAACAAGTTCTGAGGTATTCCAACTCAAATATTTTGTCCACTAGAGGTGTGGGTCCCACCTTTTTTAACTTCCATTGATGTACTTGCCTTCGTACTTTGGTACCATATTTGCTTCTTCGCCATTTACAGTTGGGGGTCTTGTTGGGTTTAGTATCACTTTCTATAATGCATTTGGTCGGGGTCCGTACGGTGCTTCTTTCCCTTCCGTTGCACACTTCTAAATGATTTGATCTACATAGCCATCTCCTTTCGAGATAAACAAGTCATCCTTCTTTATCACCATCTTCAAGCATGGTCGAAGGGTAGCGCCATACTCCTCTAGGTGGATCTCCTCTCAAGTCTTCCTCGTAGACCTCTCCGTTGACTGCTTGCATCTTCTTGCGTTATTCTTCAACCTCTTCATCAATGTCATAGGCCAGAAAGCATTCTCTTCTCCCTTCGTAGGGTGCCTACTATTTCTAGTATTTCTTAATTCTCACCCACAGAGTTGGTGGTTTGAATAGTGCATTTGTTAGGTGCTTATGCACTTGGGTATTGTAACTCCCTCTACATGCTTCCTGGCAAGTCGTTCCTCTGGGGCCATCATGGGCTTGGCCTAGTCAAAGTTTGGTCTGTATGGTCTTTCCATGATTATTGGGTCTTCCTCAATCTCCATATCACAGCCAATTGTCCAGTCTCCCTTGGTGTTATACCCCAACATGTTGATTGCTATAGCGCGCATTTCCCTCTCCTGGTAGATTTTCATCTTGGACTTGTTTACTAGGTCTTTAATAGGTTTGTCGTCCAGGGTGGTAAGCTTTATAGCTCCATTGTTTCCCACCTCTCTTACTTTTTAGGGTCTGAGCCAGTGGACCTCTAACTTGCTTGGTTTAGTTTCGTTACAACCATTATATTTCAAAACTAACTGCCTTGGAAGAAAGTTCATTCACCGAAGGTGTTTGTTGTGCCAAAATTTCCTCTGACGTTGAGCCACCTTTGTAGTCCATTGTGTTGCGATTTGTCGTTCATCCAACTTCAATAAGTTAAACAATCGTTCTTTTAGGTTCTCCGTATCTCCTAGGCAATTTTGACTACCACTTTGAGACTTGGTACGATGTATTCTGCAGGTACCACAACTTCTTGTTTGTTCATGAGTTGGAAGGGTGTGTGTGCCTAGTTGTCACTTTGTAGGTGTTTATGTATGCCCAGAGTACGGCAGGACGTCTTTCTTCCCAATCCCCTTGTTCCACTCCATAGTTATTATACAAAATTGACACCAACACCTTATTCATAGATTCAGCCTTCCTATTGGACCGAGGGTAGTACGGGCTTGACAAGTTATGGAATATTCAAAATTATGTTATACTCCAAATTACTTGGTCTACAAAATGCACTCCTCGATCACTAGTGATCGATATGGGTATACCATATTGTGTCACAATTTTCTCATAGAGGAATCGAGTTGTGCTAAGTGCGGTGTTATACGAGAGTGCCCTTGCCTTTGCCCACTTTGTTAAGTACTCAGTGGCTACTACTATATACCTGCATCACTGTGCAACACTTACCTTTAGAGGTCCGACAAAGTCTAGGCCCCATCTTTCAAACAACTCCTGGGGATGAGGGAAATAATGGCATGAAGTCTCTTTTCGATGGCTTGCTTGCCCTTTGGCAAGTGTCACATCCCAACACCCACTCTCGGGCATCAGTCTACAGGGTTGGCCACCACAACCCTATGAGTGGCACCTGACGTACGGTGTTGTTGGGACCAATGTGCCCTCTTGCGAGCCCTTCACGGGACTCCTTCAGTACACTTGGAATGTCTTCCTCCATGACACACTTGCACAGTACATGGTCGGGTCCCATCTTGAACAACAACCCGCCGATTAGTTGGAATGTTTTACTTTTCAACTCTAACTTTCTTCTTTCACTAAGTGGCATATCTCGACAGAATGTTAAGTAGACAAATATTGGCTGATATGCTCTCATACCACGAAGGTAGGACTGTTATCTGGAACAAATGAGCATCTGGAAAGTCTTCGTTCACCCCTTCGTCAGGCTCTCCTAATTTTATTCTAGACAATTGATCTGCTATAAGATGGCTCTTTCTGGGACGTACTATAATTGTGAATGTGAATTCCTGGAGTAGGAGCAGCCATCAACTTACCCTTCCTTGTATGACAGGCTTGTTTACCAACTACATCAATGCTTGGTGATCCACATATAATGTAAAGGGAGAGGCAAGTAGGTAGTGTCAAAATTTTTGGGTGGCGTACGCCACACCTAATGCCTCCCTTTCCGTCGTATTGTAATTCCTTTCAGCTCTTGACAACAATCTGCTTGCAAAAAATTATTGGATGGTCTAGTCTTCCCATGCTGGCTTGTGCAAGCGTGGCATTGATGGCATAATTTGAGGTGTCCATGTGTATATGGAATTCCTTGTCCAAGTCTGGATATGCCAGAATAGGTGCACTTACCAACCTGAACTTGAGTTTTCTGAATGCCTCTTCTAGTTCGGTTCCCTGGGTGAATGGTTCACCTTTCCTTGTCACCTTTTCCAGTGGGAATGAGATCTCTGCAAATCCTTTGATAAACTGCCTGTGATAGCATACATGTCCTTAGAAGGACTTCACTCCCATCACATCCTTCGGGCTTTCCATCTCAATGATAACCTTTACTTTATTGAGGTTTGTCTTTAATCCTTCCTTGCAGACTATATGGTCAAGTAGCTTACCCTGTGTTACCGTGAATTGACACTTCTTTAGAATGAGTGCTAGTCATGCCCGCCCGACATCGTTCTTGTAGCACTATGAGGTGAGTTTCCTTCCCACTGTATATGGACCAATCATCTAGGAAGGCCTTGAAATTGCCGATTCACATCTTGTCAAAAATGGAATTTGATTGTCAAGAAGGTGGCAGGTGCGTTGCACAACCCGAAGGGTATCTTGTTGTATGCATACACCCCGTCTTCCATGACGAATGTGGTCTTCTTCAACTTGTCCTCCTCGGTGATACTAATTCGGTTGTAGCTCGAGAACCCGTCCATGAACGAGTACATCTCATGCCCTACCACTTCTTCTAGTATGTTGTTAGTGAACGAGATTGGGAAGTGATTCTTGATCGTGACAACATTAAGACTTCTATAATCTACACAAATTCGGATCTTGTTAGTTTTCTTCTTTAGAGAGACGATAATTGGCGATACCTATTTTATATTCAGAGGGTATGGACTAATCAATGGTGAGGTCCTCTATTCCATTATGGCCAACCTTATTACGTATGTTATCCGGGGAACCTCCAACCCAGAGACCCCTAAGAATAGTCACTCATGTGCACTTTGAAAATAATTCCCATATTTAGCATTTTCTCAATTTGTTTTTGTACCTTCACCACATAGTTTTTGTTGAGGTGGTACGGTCTCTTTTGTACAGGGTGTGCACCAAGGGATTTTGGTGGATGCACAACTTAGGTGGTACAACTTTCAAGTCCTTGTAAGTCCATGCAAACATGTCCTTGCATTCCAAGAATATCATGAATGTCACTGTCTTTAGTACAGGGTCCCAGTCATCCCCGATAAGGATCATCTTCAGGTCATCCTCCTTCCCCAAGTTCACCTTCGCTATGCTCCGGTCCTCATATTTCACCACCTTATCTCTTTCAAATCGGTGGGACAGGGTATCATCCACCTTCACCACGCCTTGTATTCACCATACTCTAGAGGGTAGGTGTCCTCAAGGATGGCAAACTCTCACTTGCCCAAAACTCACCAAGCCCTGAAAAAGATTAGTCGGGAAAACTCGGCCAGTTTTTGGAAAAACTCGGCAAAAAACTCGGGAACTTAAAAATAGCATAAAATTTAATTAAAAATGCATTTTTTTTGCAAAATTCTATGAGAAGATGCATCCAATGAGTTAATTAATGAGAAAACAAAAGAAACAAGCTAGGTGGAATTCTAATGACTGGAAGCAAAATAGTAAACAGTTTCTACAAAACTGGTATGAATCTATGATGCTTGATAATTGATCAATGCCAAATGTCAAAGTCTTCATAACTAGGTCTTAGGTAGTCTTTGTTGGTGGCTGTTTTCAAGTCCCTAGGTCCGACAAATGAGGTTTGAGTGATTTTGGCCTGTTGGGAAGTTGTGTCTGTCTGGGATTTGGGCGAGAGCTAAGCTAAGTTTGTCGTAGAGATGGGGTCGAAACCAAGTGATTTGTGATAAAACGAGTTAAAACCCTTTGGGAATCCTTTTGCCAGCTTCAGTTTGACCTTAGAAAGCGATGATGGATTGTGGGAGGTAACCCTACTGAAGGCTTGCTGAATCCTGAAATTTGGCTAAGTCTGAAATTTTTCGAATCTAGAATCTGCATCTTAACTCCTATGAAGCTGGAACCTATCCCAAACATCCTAGAAGTATGATATTTTATAATTTATACAAATATAACTTAAAGTTTAAGAAATTAAATAAATCAAACTTATACTTAAATGTTATATTTGTATAAATCAAACTTATACTTAAACGAATATGCCTTACAATGGCTTTGAAACTCAATCCAACTCTTCCCTAGTCGCCAATGAGACAGCAAAAACCAAATGAAATAATAAAATGGCATTTTTTTTGACTTGCAGCTGTATATGACAAATGCGGGCGAGTTTTTTTAAAAAACTCGCCGAGTTTTAGCAATAATCGCCGAGTTTTTGGGCGAGTTTTTTAAAAACTCGTGGGCTGGAAAATGGCGAGTACTTAACCAAGTTAATCGCCGAGCTGGAAAACTCGGCGATTAATCGGCGAGTATGCCATCCTTGGGTGTCCTCTTTTGTTTCAACCTCCAGAACCTCCAACATGTTACAACTTGGATGGAAAACCTCATAATCATCCATCTCGCAGTGGAATAGTCCATTGAAGGAACTAGTTTCATCCTCCAAATAGTTACCCTGTTTTAGTACTGCTTCGTTGTTGGGATCCGTCTGTCCTTTCATGTCGAATTCTTCCCCTTCAGACTTGGAGTCTGATGCCAATTCTTGACTTACTTCCTAGCTCCATAGGGCAATGACACGCTTCCTCCCGTTGCTCTCAATAGAGAGTGTGTTCTTTTTCCAATTGTGATTGACCTTTGATGTGACGAGCCAACCTCAGCCAAGGAGAGTTTTGTACCCCTTCTTTTCGAGTAAGATGACCACGAAGTCGAGGAAGAACTGTTGGGTCTCGATGACCACATTCTGGGCCATCAGTGTTCTAATTGGTTTAATGTTGTATTGGGCGACACCTACTGAATAGAAGGTTGGTAGCTTCAGTGTTGGTTTGCCCAAGGCCTTCCATGTTTCCTCTGGAAATACATTTATGCCAAATCCACCATCCACAATGGTTTTGGTCATTGTAAACCCCATAGTTTCCATCTCGACCACTGTTGGGGTCCTTTCGATGCCGATTGCTAACAATATTGGATCCGTGGTACCATTTGTAGAGTCCTTGTGTTCCTTATTTGCCCGGTTGTTGTTGCTAGGCTTGCCATTACCTTGACCAACATTGCCATTATCAGCTACATTGGTAATGTCTCCGGTAGGTCTACCACCCATACTAGTACAGTGGCTTGCAACATCTGCTATATGATATTTGCTTCGGATGTGAACCAATGAGGAGTACTGGCAGTACCATGTGACAGTTTCCGTTCTTCCTCCATTGCCCGTTCAATATCTATTCTCACTTCCTTTAATCTTTCTCTCTCTGTTGGAGGGTCAGGGTACATGGATTTGTTTGCTTGGAACCTTGTGATTGCGAGAACTTCCTCTTTAGGGCCTGTGACGTCTGTCATGTTAACTCCCTTCCCCTTAGGGTAGTCAGCATCCTCATGGTTGCCTAGACCACACTACCTACACAACATGCTTTTGCCTCCATGCCTGCTTTGACAGTCCTGCACGAAGTGGCCTCACTGATTGCATCTACGACATTGTATCAAAGGCTGCCCCTTCGTGTCATTCTGGATGAGGCTCCTTGGTGTGTTATTATTGCTATTATTGTTGTTTCCTTGTCGGTTGTTATTGTACCCACCTGGCAAGGCATTAGAGTTTGTCTTTTGGTGTGGTGTGGTACGCAGAGTTGTTTGCTCTCCTCGGGAAAGGAGCACTTGTGTCCTTTTTGCCTTTAGGATGTACGAGCATTCCTTAATGGAGTGTCCCAATACTTGGCAGATGTCGCAAAATGATTTCTTTGGACAATTGGCCTTGATATGCCCTTCACTTTTACACTCTGTACACCATAGTTCTTTGCCCTCCATCGTTTCCTTTTCGGCCCCCAATTATTTCATCATCTGCATCAATTCCTTCTAGAGTGCCAGTATGGTCCGGGACTCCTCCTCATTGTCACCATCCATACTATCATCGTCACTGATTTTTTTCTTCCCTTTCGATGTCTTACTTTCACTCTCAATATCCATCTCTCAATTGTAGGACTCTGTATAGGAGGATGGGGGTACTACTTTCATTTTCTTCCGAAGCGACAAGGTCAGTGCTTCAATGAACCATCTCTTCTTTAAGCCGTCTGCTGGCTGATTTTCTAATATACCAATGAGTTCGTTTAGCCTACGATAGTAGGCCGTACGGTTTCATTCTTCCCTTGCTTTGTATTGTGAATTTCTGCTACCATTTTATCATCATCCTGAAGTAATCTGAACTCTTCTTGGAATGCTTGTTTCAGATTGTCCAAAGTGCTCTTGTCATCAGTTGGCAGGTCCGTGTACCAATCAATTGCGACTCCTCGTAAGGTAGCAGGAAAAGCCTTCAACTAGTGGTCATGGTCGTCTTGGCCATTAGCTTCCCATATGGTTATGCATGTTTTACAGTGGCGAGATGGGCCCTCCTATCCATCCTTACTGAATTTGGGCAATTTCTGCTTCTTTGGGGTGTTTACCATTTTCCTCGTATGGTTGGCACCGTGCACGTTATTAGACTCGGGTGGGTTGGTTCCTTCTCTGTGTCACTGTGCTTCTCTCGCACCTTCGGCTACGCACGAGTCCTCTACCCTTCCACCTCCGTTGTTCATGCCTTGGTAACCTCTCTTTCTAAGATTTAATGTGTTATAGTGATGCATGACCCTTCTATTTAGGGTGTAGCGATGGGGAATTGAGGCATTGAAACTCTGAAAGAATGTTTACATTGATTTAAAATGGACCGGTTTACTTGTTTAAGGCTTAACTTAGTGGATCTGTATTGCAGGCTCTTTAAAGAAGCCATTAGACTTTTGAAGCATGCCTTTCAGTTCAACCATTATTTAAATCTGTAAAGTTCGATTGCTGGAAAAGTAATTTTTTCTAGAGATAATCTAAGAATTTCTTAAGTGCTGTTTGTTTGGTCATCTTGCAGACTGATCTTGCTCACAAGCATCAATTCACTCTTGCATTAAAAAGTCTAGGGCGGAAACCTGATGCTAGCTGTCCAAGTAAGTAGCTAGTTTAGGAAATTATTGTCTTTGAATTGCAATAATCTTATTTATTATACTGGTAGGTCTAAAGATTACTTTTGATGTGGTCTGTTTTTAGCTGTGCATGTGGATATAGAGAGAGATAGTAAGCCACTGTCACTAAATCATCTGGATAAGGAATTTCAAGAGTGGCTAAAGGCAATGCATGAGAGTTTTGACGAAGAGGTGGAGTGTGGTGATGAACAGGCAGTGTTGATTTTAAATCCTAGCAATGGGAGGGATCTTGGCATTTCACATAATGGTAATGTGAATTAAGGTGCTGGTTGTTGGTCATCTATTTTATTGTGTGCATCAATATCAAAAGCCTTACCTTGCATTAGTTCTTTCTTTTATACAAAAAGACGTACATAGTTAAAAAATTGAAATAGAAGGTTCATTAAAGGTCGTTCAGGGTGCGATCTAGCTTCTTGGGTTGACATTTATGGTTGTTGAGTTCTATTCCTTTTAAGCAAATACGTATCAAATCGGTCTTATAGATAAAAAGGCAGTCCCTGTTATGCAATGTGATTATGTAATTTGTTGATGTAATCTTTGCTCCTCAAATCTTACAATAATATTTATAACTCTTATATTTCATGTCAAGCATGATGTATTTTTTTCATTTTTCTGTCCCAGATGATTCACATAAATAGGGCCCTATGATCAGTAAATATAGTTAAAATGACATCTATGGAATCTTTTGAACAGATCTTTCTTATTTCCTTGACATCTCTTATAAGCTAATTTTTGTCAAACTTATTTTAGAGGAAGAAAATGAAGTTTCCATTCTGTAACATGACTCTGAGTCTGGAAGGTATCTGCTGGAAGGTTTACTGCTTAGGTCTTGTGATAATATTAAGATGGTGTTCTATTAGGCTTCCCTCACAGATGGTAAACACCATTATATGGCTGTTTGTCTCTAAGGATTGGGAAAAATTGAACTTTGTTTTGTTTTCTCAAGAATTTGGAAGTGAATTGAATCAATTGATAGATGAGACTAGCAGATGATTCCAACCTTTTGCTGAATATCCTTACCTGTTTTTCACAACCGTTAGTTTTCACTTTATATATTCTTATCTCATATATAATTTACAACATCACATGGTAGTTGGTCAATAAGGATAGAGAAAACAAGCTGATCGGCTTTCTCAGATTTTGGAAGTGGATTGAAGAGACTGGTGCAAAATTAAAATATAACTGATTTCAATTGTGTGCTAAATGCACTTCTCCAATCTTTACATTTTGTGTTTCTTAGAGTTGCCTTTCTTTTCTTGTTTCCTATAGTGTGATTTTATCACTTCAAATGGATTATTGATAAATGTATTTCATAATGCTTTGGTTCCTTTGCAAGGGAAACAGAAATTGTGGAGTATCAATAGACAAATACTTGCTCATTTAACATCATAATGCTATTAGTATATTTCCATTCATCTATATTTGTTGTATCCAGTTAGGAATGCATTTGAAAAGTGAACTCGAGGACAATGTTTTCATATATCTACTTTTTAATTCTTATCAATTTTGGACTTTGTTAACCAATAATTTCCTTTAAATTGGTCTCCACAATTTAGATGATTAATCTCTCATCTTTGGTTTTGTTGCAAATGATTATGAAAACATTTTTTATGGTCCCACACTGATGAGTGGGGAGTAAAGAGTGTATTTGGGTTGGTATCCTTTGTGTCTGGCTTTGGTTGAACTCATCTCTGAAATTGCTGGGAGTTATTCTGTGCTTGTGATTCTTCTTGACATGGAGTATACCTTTCCTGGTGCATCTTTCCTAATCTTCTTGGCACAAGTTTCCTTGCATGACCTTTCACTCTTAGTTTGACCAGCATCAACAAAGCATGGGGTATATTCGTTGGGCATGGAAGATTGAGCTTAAGTATTGATGCATGTTATTGCTCTGGGTTTGGTCTGAATGTGTGTTGTCCATTTGAGGTTATTCGGTTGTAGAAGAGTAGCTGAACATGGATTTTGGTGAGTGAAGCTGTAATGAAGTTACAAGCTAATATTTCTATATTCTTCATATTTATGGTCTACATTCTTATGTAATTCTGAGCAATATTAATAGCAGAAGATATTGATATATGCTTTCATTTTGGGATCTTTATTTTTTGGATATTGTTTGTTAGAATATTATCTTGGAAATTTTGTTAATAAGTTGTATATCTGAAACTGCAATTCTGAGCTAGAGTTTCCAATCTGAAACTGAATGCCTAATCATTGCCAAATGCACTACAAGCAAATTGTGGTAAAAATATTCCAAGGAAAAACAGAGAATTTGGAGGGAAATCAGATGGGGTCTTTGTAGTCGTATCAGAGCTGGTTTTTCTTCCAGCCTGTTTCTCATGAGTGAAAGAGAGAAGAGATACTATCACAGAGAACAAAGGCGAACCAAGTGGCAGCCTCCACAGGTTCCCGAAGGAGAAACTCCTTCTGGTATTCTAGGATTTCACTGCGACTCATCTTCTAGCAGTGGTATGAGTAATTCAAACTCTATTGCATGTGGTGGTGAACTGAGAGAAGTGAACATGGGTGACACAGATGGGGGAGATCCTGTGATGAATCTTCTAAATGAGTTTATCGCAGAACAGTGTATGGCTCAGGTGAGGATTTGATGGCTCAAAACCATGTAATCAACAATAGCAACAACAACAACAATAACCATAGTGGAACCAATGGAGGAAATAATGGTGAGGGTGATAGTAAAGTGAATAATAGGACTGCAAATTGGCATATTGGAGCATCTAATACTAGACTATTGATGCCAATTTCCCACCTAGATCCCAACCATAAGCAGGAGATGAACTTTACATTAACTGATTTACAAAATCAGTTCACACAAGACTGGAGGAATGCAGGTCCAAAATTTAAGACTGATATATCTCTTAGGGACTATATGGACCTCAAAATGAAGCATTGGCTTCATACGGGAGGTAGAGCACATAATATTGATCTGCAGAGAAAGATTGGTAAATTATCACTTCTGTGCTATGACAGGCCTCTTAAAACTACAGCCGAAGCATGGGTTTAGAAAGTAGATACTTTCTTCTAGTTTAACCCAATACCGGAAGATGAGGTCATACCATTAAAAAACAGTTCATAGCTTTAAGAAGAGGACTGTTAAATTAATAAATACATCATGACGGCATTATAACAGGAGTATAACATGACAGCATTGTAACATGATTAGAACGTGACAGCATTTAGAACATCAGCAATAAATATATCATGACAGGATTATAACAGCAATTACATTGATCATGAAAGAAGTGACAGAAGTGAATGTAATATAAAAGAAAGAAAAATAAATCATGATTCAAATTCATAGTTGGTGATAAAAGTTATATAACAGTTAACATTAACAGCAATAATTTGAATTTCTCATTTCATTGTTCACAAAAGTCGCAAACTTCAAAATTCTTGATATGGTATTAAAGGTGCATTTGCCAGTCTGGTATCTCTCTCTCTCTCTCTCACACACACACACACACACATTCTTTTATATATAGTGCAGTCCATCTGCCGTCCTAAAAAGAAAGCACTCAGACTGCCATCCCCAAAACATATCTTCTGTCATCATGCCAACCCAGTCCCTGAAAGGTCATGGAGCATAGATATAAACACGACTTAAAAAATGGAAGAAAGAATGTTAGTTTTCAGTTTATTTTCTTTTTTCTGAAGCGGTCTTGTTTGGAACACTTTAATATCCCCATTTAGGGATACTAGGGAAAGATTTCAGAATTTACAATCAAGGGCACAAAAATTCAGAAAATTTATTTACATGTAAAAACCTCAATTAGTCTCAGATATTATGTGAGAATCAGATCTGAATTTACCACCTAAAGAAAAAGTTTTCAGATTATTTTCTGATTTTGGAAACATACAAGAAGAACCTTAAATATCTTCTCAGAAATTTTTAGTACTGAAATACAGAAACTTCTCTTACATTAACTTACATAAAATAGAGATAGATGTGCCTTGCCCAGAAGTCTGCTGTCCACAAACAGAAATAAATTATAGGGTTTATATATACAAAACATGTGAAGTTGTCCTTGAAATGATGGCCAAGTTATAATGCCCAAATTCAGGGTTTCAAACCCTAGTACAAGTAACTACAAAGGCCCTAAAATGTAGCCTCCAAATCGAGGCACTCAGGTTTTGTATAAAACCGGTTAAGATTTTCTGCTCCAAATGGTGAAAATGTCTTCAAACAACTCACAAATCTTTTTAGATAATCATGCTCCAATCTTGGGCAAAGCCCTAATTGAATGATGATGACCAGCCTCAAAATCGCTGCTCTAGGGATGGTGAACAGGTCTACCCAAATCGGAAAATGAAATCAAACTCTAGGCTCCACAAAATCACCCAATTTGTCCTTTAGGTCAAGTTGCTCTCCTTCTTCAATATGGTGCTCCAAATCTAGGCTGAAACTCCTAGCAAATAATAGCCCAACTCACCAAATGAAGAAGCCCTAATATCTGATCTTCAAATCTAATGTTGAATTTCTGCTCTTTTCAACAATCGATTAACAACGTAGCACGGATAGATTCCTGTCAGAGAACCTCCTATGGATGTGGTAGGTTTCTGTCCAACTTAGTGAATTCACAAGGGTTTTTGTCCTTGGAATGAAGCTGAAACCAAGTTGCAGCCAAAAGGAAAACTTCCACAAGAAAAAATTGACTCAATGATGCCTCAAAAGTGAAGATAGAATTCCTAATGAAGATGTTGTGGAAGTTTCTATTGAAAAAAGTAAACATTTACTATTTTTAAATGATTTTTATTTCCATAAGGTGGCTGCCCCATAATAGGGAAACAAATTTGTTTTTTATTTTTTTATTTTTTTATTTCTTGACTCAATGATGCCTCCAAAGTGAAGATAGAATTCCTAATGAAGACGTTGTGGAAGTTTCTATTGAAAAAAGTAACCATTTACTATTTTTAAATGATTTTTATTTCCATAAGGTGGCTGCCCCATAATAGGGAAACAAATTTGTTTTTTATTTTTTTATTTCTTTTCCCCACTTAATTAAATTTCTAATGAAGTCACTTTTATAATATTTTACTTTTTAATAAAAAGTCACATTTTACTTTTCAATAAAAAGCAACATTTCACTTTTTATAGACAAAGTGACTTGCTGCGTACCACACCTCTTTAATTATTTTATTAAACGGGTACATTACAGACCTTTCTGCCACATTGCCTGTCTTCAAGCAATTTTATGCTGGACCACCAAGATCCCAAACTAGTTGTATGAACAACTCTATATCATCTGCGGCTTCACTCTGATGCAATCAGCATGGCTGAAACTTGCAACTCTGCCAGTCTTAAATCTTCTCACTATTTTCCTGATCAATAAATCCCAAATTTTAGAACCATCATGTCTTCTTAACTCCATGCTTGTCTTAACAACAATAAATTGATCAACAATATGCTGTATACTCATGAGTTTTTGCATGCTCCAAGCTGCCTATTGTAGATGCACAAAAGATAGGAAACTCCACATGGAATGTCATACCCGAAAAGTCTCTTGCATCAATTTCATATGTTGTAAAGCTGCCTAGTCAATTTCATCATGATTGTGTATAACCTGCACCATCCTTGCTGCTGTAGCTACTGGTTCTTCTTCTATCAAAGTCTGGACTATTATCTTCTTATCCACCATGATTTCGAACTCCATCTGTTGGAAATCTTGAATGTACCTCCCAAAAGAGTACATCCATTAAATTCCTAATATGACATCAAAATCATTAATCCCGATCCCACTGTAATCTTCATTGATGGTGTGTAGTCATCAAACTCAATGTTCATCTGTGGTATCCTCTTGTTGTGTCTCATCTTAATTCCATCAACCATCATGACATGGAATTTTAGAAAATCTTCTAATGGCAATCCACTCTTAACTAGTTAACCACCAAACTATCACTCACAAAATTGTGAGTTGCACCACTGTCCACCAAACGTGTCACTTGCTGTCCATTCACAGTTTCTCTCACCTTGAATGGTTGATACTTGGGTATTCCTGGAAGTAGGGCAGTAGCTACATGTCCTAAGGCTGTGTTATCTTGTTCTTCATTGCCACTCTCTGAAGTATCATTGATGGGGTCATCATTGTTGGATTTAACTTCTACGTAATGCATTTTACCTTTCTCAAGGCATATATGATTCGGTACCCATGGCTCTTGACAATGGAGTAGAAATTCCATGTGGCGTGCTCTCTTAATGGCATTGGAAAGAGGAGGATAAAAAGCTTTGACCCAACCCCTAAGAGGTAGTGCCAAACCCTCTATGAACCAAGCAATCAGCCTCTTCTGAGTCACATCAGAAACCATTACTGACAACCGTTGAAATTCTAAAATGTATGCATCAAGTGTCCCCACCTATTTCAACGAGTTAACTCTCTTGATTGCGCCTTTGAATCCTTACGGTCAAACCACTCTATCAATGTAGTGCAAAACTGATCATATGAAACAATTGCACCATTATCCTGTGTTACTAATCCATGATACCACCACTTATGTGCAACTCCTTTAAGGTGAAGAGTAGGAAATTCTCCATCATCTGATTTAGATCGAGGTAAGTATCCAATTTCTAAACCAATCTCTAGTTGTACTCTTGTATGATCCATCAAAGCTGGGTAAGGATAGATGACCCGACCTTTTCTGCGACTCATGTTTAACTTACCTTGATTCCATTGTTTCTTCTTTGGCTTTGTGTTTAGTGATCTCCAAGTAGACTCTGAAAGTTATTGCTGCATAAAAATCTGCCCACAAAGTTTGATACTTAGCCAAAATCTTAGCATCCTTGTTATCTTCAATGAGTTTGTCTTGCGTAGGCCCATCCTCTGGAATAAAAGTAGGCATGAAAGGTCCGGATAGTGATGAAACTGTAGGTCCATTGGTAGAATGTGCTTTGTTCTTTGCAGCTTTGCTACATTCCTCTCTATCTGGTTTGCACTAAAGTCTTTCCATCTATTGTGTTATGAGTCAACCGACCTAGATAAAGATTGCTATCGGTTAACAGTTTTAGCATTTCTGAAGACATTTGTTTGGTTTTTTCGTCACTTGATGATGGTGGCTGATCATTTCCAGCCATTGTTCTTGTCAGTTTTTCCAGATTATTTTACCTTTTGCATGCATGCAAATCAGCCCCAACAGGCTACCAAGTCTTGCATCTCTGATACCACTGTAGTATCCCCAAATAAGGATATCAGGAAAAGATAATAAATTCTACAAACTAGAGCACAAAAATATTGAAATTTTATTGGTATGTAAAAACCTGAATTACAGTCACAGATATTATGTCAATGTCAGATCTGCATTTACCAACTAGAGAAATAGTTTTCAGATTATTTTTAGAGTTTAGAAACATACAAGTTTACAACAAGCTTAATATCTTCCCAGAAATTTTCAGTACTGAAATACAGCAATTTTCATTACATTGTCTGAGATAAAATAGAGATAGATATGAAGATTTTAATACCCAACTTGCCCTGAAGTCTTGCATTCTACAATAAAAAATTAACCTGCAACTCTAAATTGAGGTTCTCAGGTCTGCTATAAAACCTGCCAGGGTTTGCTGCTCCAAATGGTGAAAATGTCTTCCAACAACTCACAAATCTCCTTCAGATAATCATGCTCCAATCTTAGTGCAAAACCCTAATTAAATAATGATAGACAACATCAAATTCACTACTCCAAGGATGGTGGACGGGTCTGCATCAAATCTGAAAATGAGATCAAACCCGACGCTCCACAAAATTACCCAATTTGTCCTCTAGGGAAAGTTGCCCCCTTCTACAATTTGGCACTCCAAATCTTGGGTGAACCCCTAGGCAAATACTAGCCCAATTCGCCAAATGAAGAAGCTCTAATATCTGATCTTCAATTCTGACATAGAATTTCTGCTCTTTTCACCTATCAATCAACAACAAAGCACAAATAGACCACAGAACCCCCAATGGATGAGCTAGGCTTCCGTCCAACTCACTGAACTCACAAGGGTTGTCGTCCTTGGAATGAAGCTGAAACCAAGTTACATCCAATAAGAAAATTTTCACAAGAAGAAATAAACTCATTGATGCCTCTAAAATAAAGATAGAAGGTCTTATAAAAACCTTGTGGAGGTTTCTAGAGAAAAAGGAAAAAAATACTATTTTAAAATAATTTTCACTTCCATAAGCTGGCTGCCCCATATGAGTGAAAATGAATTTAATTTTTATTTTCCCCACTTTATTTCTAATAGTCACTTTTATAATATTTTACTGTTTAATAGTCATTTTTACTTAAAAAAAACAATATTTCACTTTTTATAAACAAAGTGACTTGCTGGGTCACACATCTTCAATCTTCATAACCATTTCATTCAATTATGTTATTAAATGGGGACATTACAAACATATTTCAGTTTTTCATTTTTTCTCAAACTTCACTTAATCCCAGATTTGTATCGCATTGCAGTTACAAAGTAAAATGTAGACAATTAATGCAGAAAACGGTGATTGAATAACCTAGTTTTTTTCATATGCTATTACCAGGCATCAGATATGAAGAGTTAAAGGCTTGAAATAAAGAAAAGAAATGTAGATAAGTATTGCTAAAAAAGAACGGTAAAAATAGTCATTGGTTTTGAAATTTTCTAATAACAGATTTAAACTTAGTGTACGTGATTTAAAACAAACCCTATGGGGACCGTTACGATTTGATGGAACATAGAGATTGTAAATTTTCATGAATAGGACATTGTGGTGTGATAGAAAGGGAAGAACATCTCTTGATGGGTTTTGGAGAACACGGTTATGATAACTATTTAGGGTGTTAACTGACATGAATTATTTTGATCTTTTAGTGATGCGAGTGCTTACTCAGATACGAAGGAAAGGACAATTATGGAAGGCTTGTCAAAGAGTAAAGATTATTAAAGGTGCTCCTGCTGGGAAGGATCTTTATGCAACTTTGGAGTATATCCTGTGTGAGGGTTTAGAAGGTGATCCAGGTATGATTAATTATCATAAATACATTCATTCTTTCTATATCTGTAAAAGATTATAGCGTGATGTATGTGTACCGAATTTCCAATGTTAATGAGGTTGGATTTGATATTGATATTTTACTGAGATTTATTTAAATTAACTTGAGATTGTAACATCTAGAAACATTTTCTGTATTTCAGGTGAAGCTCGAATGATCTGCAGGTTCTTCTCCTGTTCCTTAATGCCATTCACCTAACTCTCACACAGTAGCACAGTGATTTAAGCACCATCTTCGTAAATGTGATATATACAACATGCAGGCCAATGGAATGCTCTGAAAACATGGGCAGCAAATTAGTACTCGGCAGTGGAATAGCAAGCTTTGAACTTGGGGCTTCCAAATCTTTTCCCCTGGAATTGATATCGTCTGGAAAGGTAAAGCCTACAAGGTTGTTTTCCTCGTTGTACATCAACCAGAATTCTGTATAACACTCAGTAATATACTAATTTGTTTGTAAAATGATATACAATGGTCTTCTTTTGATTGGCTTCAGTGTCTGGCTGTGGATGAGGATATATGGACAAAACAGCTTGATAAAAAGAGGCTCAAGTCTCCAGATACTATTGAGATATTAAACAAAGAGCAAGTACAAAAATTTGATGTTGATAAGGTGAGGGATATTGTGCTCATGTTCGATAACAAAACAGTGATTTGGTACAATGTGACTGAACTTTATAAAGCCTTACTCTGTTTTTTCTTGTAGTAACCAAAGCTATAGCTGTTTGTTATAGGATAAGAGTGATTGTTTGTGTAAATTGAATTTGGGTATTTCTCTTAAAAGTAGGTTCTTTTCAACATTTATATTGTTCGAAGATGTGATGTAATAGAACATAAATATATATTTGTTCAGATGATATCGACATAATAAATGTCTTTAGGATATTTCAATCTTTAGGATATTTCAAGAGTTTCTAGTTTTAGGTCATGCGTGTTTTCTGTTTCAGGGATTTGACTTACCAAAGGGATCTCCTAAGGAAGTAACAGTTAAAGCAGGATTTGAGTTACCAAAGGAAATTATTGCTATCGTAAGGCCATGTTCTTTTATTCAAGATGGTAAAGAAAAAATGATAGATGGTACAGACCAAAAATATATTGTCAAGGATAGCATGGAAATGAGGATGGATATTAAAGACATCAGAAAAAATGGTTCTGAACCAGAAAATTTAGCTGGAAATGATGTGAAGTATACCATACAAACAAGGACTTCATCTCGGAAAGGAGTTCATGGATTGTATTGCTTCTCGATGGAAGGATCCCATTTATTGGAGATGTTCACAAAAGCAGGACGATACAGATTTACATTTTCTCTAGTAAGCTTTTAATTCTGATCATTTCATATCTTGAATACTGCATTTGGTGAAATATTTTCAATTTAGTTTAAAAAATTATGAAGCGGAAAATTACACTTTATAGTAATAATTTGAGCTCTCATATATTTGCTTAAATTCTTAATAAACTAAATTTATATTTATATTTAATGAATAAAATTTTAATATTTTATTAAGCTTCTAAAATTTACATAAATTGATATAAATAAAAAATTATAAACAATAGAATTTTTAAAATTTGCAATAGACTCAAATCAACAGGATATAATATAAATAATAAATGTAAATGATTAAAGTTTACACATCCTTTTGGACTAGTTGATGACTATGCATAAGAATAAATTAGAATGCCTAGAAAAAGTTAAACTGCCTATAAAAAATGGATGATTATGCTCTAACACTGCCCAGAAATCATATGGTTGCTGATGTAGGAAAACTAAATGATGCCTTCCTTATTTGTTTGCAGGTTTATTTCTTTAAGCCAAATGAATTCTTTTATCACGTTTGTGGATTTGTTTTGTCAATTTTAGTGATATTTGCATCAGATTTTTAAATTTAAAAAAACCTGAATCTTGAAGTATATGGTATGACTGAAATTTTTTGTACGGGCGAATATGGTATTTGACTCCTATCCATCCCATACCTATCATATATGTACTGGTTATAGCGATATGCATGTCTGGGGAGGGAGGTGGGCACATCTTGGAACTTTGGTAATGTGTTATTGATATGCACAATTTTGAGGCTGTGTGGTAAAGACATTATGGAAGCAACATTCGGTGCATACTGCATCTTTTATAGTTATATGCAATCCTTTTAATATATATGTATATATAAATGTATGTATGTATGTATTTATGTATGCAGTGATGTTATAATTATAAGTGTTTAGTGGGGACACCTCTCCTGAAAACTTAACTTTGTAGTTAGAGAAATCCAACTATTAGCTATAATTTAATTATATTATACTTGGAAAGATGAGTATCTCTTTGTTGGGTGTATACAGTTACTTTTGGTAGTTGATGATGCTTGGAAGTTCTCGGCATATGTCAACTATTTTGTATAGTTTTATTGTACTTGCTAAAGGGACAGCATGCTATTAGAATTCTCTAATTACATCTGTATAATTGCATTGAAATGGAATACATTCTGATATCTTTTTGTAATTACTGGAATGGATTTCTTATGGTAATTGGTATTTATCTATATTGTTCATCATGTTTACTTTGTTATATGCAAAGCATATTGAATTATGCTGTCGAATGTTTAGATATCCCCTTGCCTCAAATTAGTCAACATGAAAATAAAAAGAAAAAAAATGCGTAAGGGGTCCATGAGGTCTCTCACATCTCTTGCTAAATATCATGGTGCCTTTAACTACGTGGGTCACCCACTTGAAATTCACAATTACATGTGTTTATTCACATTTTTCGTCAGAGTTGAGAGGAGAAAGAAAGGGAGAGGAAGAACTTAAAGTGATACAAATGGAAAAGCTGATTTTGATGTTTATAGCCTAGCTGCTATTGTAGGAGTTCTAGCTATCGATTGTTTTATTTTTTTTCGCTAAATTTGTTGTGTGACCTCTATGCCTATCATTGGATATTTATTCATTTTGTAGCTTTGGAGCTTACTATCACAATGAGAAAAATGAAAGTTATAATTCCATTTTTGCTGCTACTGTTGAGTCAGGGAACATTGATTATTGAAACTTAATTCTGATGCACTATGCACTAGTTCATTCATCGAGCATGTTATTTAAATCCTCACCTTCGATGCTTCTACCCTGGCTTCTCTCTCCTTTAATCTTGAGGCCATGAATTGTTGTACTATCACTGTGCATTTTGATGATGCAATTCTCTGTTTTGGTTCATTCCAGCATTCTTGGAAAGTTGGAAGATTTTTAAAGAATGCCACCTTTATCGGATAGGAATTTTGGTAGTGGCAGTGAGTTTAGGAGGTTAGATCAATGCAATGGTAGTTTCTGGATTGAGTTTTGACATTTTGGGAGTTCATGCTTTTTCAATGTGTTTTTTCTTTGGAAAGCACTAATTTTAATTAAGTTTGATATTCTAAGAACTTGAGGTTATTTTAATATTAATGTATTTCTTAAATTCCTCTGGTTTTTTGGGGGCTGTGTATTGGTTAATTTAGTAGGATTTATCTATTTTGATTTTGTTGTGCTTTAATTGTCTGTAAAATAAAACAATATGTTTCTTAACCTTTTCCAAACTTAATATTTTATCTTTCGTTTCTATTTTTAACAACTACAAAGCTTCTTTTTAATTGAATGGGATCATGAACATTCATACCTACTTTTTACTGTCACTTTTAGATTCTGAATGCAACACACCAGTAACAGAAATTTAGGAAGCTTAAAGCTGTAGAGATGATTACTAGGTAACCAGAATAACCTATTTGATTATCATTGACAAACAATCAAATTGATGCTATCTTGTTCCAGTGTAACTGGATTATTGTCCAAATTAATAAAATTGTGCACAAGTTCAGTGTGTGCGTTAAATGGTTTTATGGAAAAACTTAAAGCAATAATTCTTGCTTCAGTGGCCAGATTTCTTTGGTTGAAATCATTTGGGAAGAATACTGTGTCAGCATTGCAATTTTGCAATTAAAATTCCGTTCCTTGTTGAATATAAGGAAGTATGCTTTTGTATCTTTTTAAAAGTATATTTATATTAAGGATGATACATGTTAGTGCCTCTTTTCAATCATCCATCATTGTGAATAGCTAGTTCAAAATCAAGTGAAATTTGTTTGTACCATGCATTAAATTGGAATATGAAGGTTATTTTTATAATTATGATTAAATGTTTCAATTTTAGGTGAACGGTTCAGATGCAAATCCATTGTGTACATATTTTGATTTATGTGTTGAGGCATCAGACGAAATTGGGCATTGGAAACTAAGTAATCAATTGTTAGAATCAGACGGTGCTGAATTTAAACGGCTTGAAGGAAGGTAAGGAAACCTTGTTATAAAATTTCATTCTGGTATTGTTGTAGCTTTACATGTCCTGATAGGTAAACTTCAAATCTATCATTTCTGATAACTTTTTCGTTTATGGATGTTTCCTCAACAAAAATGTAAAGGAATTCCTATGTACATCACATCATCTCCCATTTGGGTTAAATAGGTCTGCTTGCACTTCTTGCTTGGACGTGAAGGTTAGAGATTAATCTTTCATGTTTGTTGCTTTTCGATAATGTCGTTTATCATGAACAAAATCGCCATTTGGATTATCATGTTTAAATGCCATTTTAAACTCTTGCTTATCAGAAATATTACGATAGATTCCAATGTGAAACGAACTGGTAATACTTGTAGAATACATGGGTGGCATTGAAGATACATTCATCCTAAGCAGGGGAGCATATTTGATTATGTTAACCTATGATTGCTGATTTCCATCAGGTTTATTGAATAGTATTATTTTTGCAAATATTAAATGACCTTAGATAGATTTACTTAGATTTATTTTGCAAGAATGTAAATCAATCATTAATTTTGACGAATTATACTGGCATCAAGCTTGGAAATATATAGAAAACTGCAAGAGGTTTATAGACAGTTTCACAGGTTTACTAAAAAATTAGATGTATTTCAATGTGGAAAAATGCGAGTTTTGGATATGAAAATAGACTATGCACTTGAAGACAAATGATCATAAAATTGATAATGCTATATGTTGTGATTAATAATGTCATAATTCATAAGCTAACAACATAATTTTTATATAAAATAGTGATTTGTATTTTAATCTAAGCTCTAAAATTTTTCATATGATACACAAAGTGAAATGAGAACTTCACATCAAATATATAATACCAAGAATGTTGTGTAATTTGATATGATATCATCTTAAGGTTGCTTGATGATGCATAAAGGATAATGATGAACTTATATAGAATGATGTATAGTACTAGAGGGATAAATGAGATAATATTGTTTGTATATACATACAAGATTTTCTGACACTATATTGTTGGTGACATAATTCAAGATTGGGATCAAAGAATTCTTACAAACAAAAACTATACAAAATTAGTAATTGTATGCTAACAACTCTTGATTATATGCTTATGCTTTATATGAGAACTGAAATTTCTTGTTTTAATTGTCTTTTGCTAATTGCACACATATGAAACTAGCTAGGGAAGACTTTAGAAACCTCCATTTGTGGAAATTATTGAAACATATTGTAATGTTTCTTTTTAGATTTCCAATCAAACATACAATTTATTATGTTACTAACACATGAAACATAGCTGTAATGTCCCCTGTCCTGTCCTCTGGGTTTTGGGACTGAATTGTTTTCATTGAATTGTAAAAGACTTCTTTTTTATCTATGACTTACACTCAATTCTTAAATTTGTCAGAAATTAGTGTAGGGCATAATGACAATATTCATAAGGGAAGTTGTATCAATGCCAATGTGGCTGTATCTTAATGCTATGTAAGGCCAATGTCGCCTTATCTTTATGCCATGTAAAAATGATATCGTCAATAATTCTGATCAAATGGCGTTCCCTTATGACTGAAGTAATGACCAATACACAATCACTATAATAGCAACCCTCTTATGAAATATGTAACCATTAGGAGCACCACAGTTTCTCACTTATCTATCTTTCTTATGAAATGTTATCCTTACACGTCTCTGATTGATACGCCTATGTGTTCTTGTGTCACCAAGGGTGGAATCCTTCTAATTGAGACTGCAATAAATATATAATGATCTTATTATAAATTTCCTATCTGCTGATTCTTATAAAATCTCCCATTCGATGATAGTTATTATATTTCTTCCTTATACACAGATGTAACACTAAACCTATTCCTTGATGCCAATTGACTCTTCCTTCTTCCCTGAACTTCTCCTTTGGTGGGATCAATTCCCATTGTTTTTATTACATTCCCAGTTTCCATGATTGGAGAAATGGGTTTGATATCCCTAATATATCTTGCAAAGTTGAATAATTGCATCCTTTGATAGTGAAGAGACGTATCCTTTTGATCACTTATTTTCGTAAATAACAGTTAATGTTTTTGAGCGCGCCTTTCTACTATTAGTGGTTATTTGCTTCTTAAGTCAATTCTGGTTAGTTTGTTATATTGCCGACTTGTCAATATTACAACATTGCTTCCCACAACTTTGCTGACCAGCGATAATCTTGATTAGATCTGCTTCTTTGTTTGTGTCTTCTGATAGTCTTGTACCCTCTGAAAGTAACAATGATTACTGAAGGAAATCCTCTATTGGCCTACCTACTTGCTATGATACTATCATTTTACTCATAAGTTCTTTTATATCTATGTCTTTTGTCATATCAAAAAGAACTTATTATCTTCACTCCAACCGTAAACTATGCTGTAAGTATTTCCTCCTCCCATTGACTGGTTTGCAGACTGCAGTCATTTCCTCTTGCACTACAAATTTTTCTTCCTGCGTATGTTTTTTTTTGTAGCTATCCAACTCTCATGATATTGAGTGACTATTTACATCCCATGCTTGAAATGAGAAGCCGTGTTTCAAGAGACGTCTTTATGATTATTCATCAACGTCTCCCTTCTTGTGCTAATCATATCCCTAATCACTGTCTTCTGTATAATCCTAATGCTCCTTTTAGTGCTTTAATAACACTATTTGTAAATGAATCACTATCCATGCAATAGTCTCTGTTTCCACCATTACTTGTAGATGTAATTATTTTGGAGTTTCATAGTCATTGCTCATCTTATCTAATTCCAAGTAATATGCGATGCAGGAATAGAAGAGATAAATTTATTCATTAATATATTTAATGTATTTGAGAGATTAAAAATTATTATTTATATGTATTTAAAATTATTAAGATATCTTAAACTATTATTTATATCTATATCTATGTATTTATTAAAATATTATTAATTATTTATATTATAACTACATTATATTATATTATATATTTATTTATCTTTTTTTATATTTTAACATTATTATTTATTTATTAAATTCTATTTCATTATTATTGTTTGTTTAATAAAATTTTACTATTTAATCATTATATATCATTAAATCCTATTTAAAAAACGGGGACATCACAATAGCGCATAAACAAATTATTGAATAGCAACAACATGAAAGTAAATGATGAATTTCTAGATTTGATATTCATTAATTATAAGTGCTTGTAGTCAAGCCGCATCATGTAGTCAAGTCATGCCGTGCATCTTTGGTCCAAGTGACTTGATTTATCAATATGTTTAAATAGACCTCTCATCTGAAGAGGAAACTTTACAAAGAGAAGACGAATGACTTCACATCCTTGGTCCTGTTGAATTATAGCATCGAAATGATTGATATATTTATATTAATCTATTAGTCGATTATATATATATATATATCTATATATATATATATCTATATATATATATATATATATATATATATATATATATATAAAATTGATAATATTAAAGGAGTTGTTATTGGCTGGTATTAATTCAGTCGATTCATATTATACTCGGCTATGTATATATAATGAAGGGTTACGGCTAACTACCTTTCGGTAGTTAACGTAACATATCATATACATATGATATGTTACGTTAACTACCGAGAGGTAGTTAACGCAACAATGATTGACATTATTAAGGGCTGCAAACATTACGAAGGGGTGCGTAAATGAATTGAGCCATCTATATGTAGACATGGCTCTACGTGGCTCAAGCCATGTAGAGTAATGTCTCTACGTAGACGTGATCCTCCGCCTTGATATATATCTGTGTTCGTATGCTGCAAAGAAAGCAATTAATAATGACAGTCTTCTCTCTGCAGTCATACGATCTACTATTAGTATTCACTGCACAACATAATATATATACAAACAACACTTATTTATAAATTAGATTTCCTCTGTCAAGATCCTCTAGTTTAACAGGTCCAAGTGACTTGATTTAACATGTTAAAATAGACCTCTCATGTGAAGAGGAAACTATACAAAGAGAAGACGAATACCTTTACATTGAAATGGACAACCACAACACCAAAAATGTAAGTGTAGATTAGGCTTTTGCATGCCACCACAACACAGAATAAAATATTCGAAGTGTATCTTACCATTTCTTGTTAAAAGGAAATATCAAATGCTGATATGCTTGATCAAGTGAGATGACCCCAAGGTTATCTATGTTAGGTCTCCACTTTCACTTGGATAGGCTCAGTTGATATGATGTGATCTTGCTGGTAATTTACTAGGGGACTTATTCAAATGTTCTTGGACAACCAATGTAACTTTCTCTCTCACTATATAGGATTTCTCCTATAGGCTTTCCAAATGATAGGGCTTTATATTCTCTAAAGACTTTATGGCACTTCAATAATACTACTAAACGGCTTTAAAACAAATTGCAAAAAAATTAGGGCTTAGAGAGATTAAGCTAAGAACTTCTAAGGACAAAGATAATATTAGATAGAGAGACTAGGGCTTAGATCCCATAAACTAATTTTTGCTTAATTATACTACCCACTATTTACTCACTATGGTTAATGCTTTAATTTACGGAGTACATAGAAGTACATCAATTAACATATCCAATATAGTAATTTAGAAACAACACATCAATATGGTAGAAAGATATAATTTTATTGTCAACCTGTAATGTGTACAACCATAGTGCCCAGTTCCCGATACAAGCCATAAATATATAGCATCTAATGGTTTGTTAAGAATGTCAACAACCATAAACTAACAACTACTTGAGAATTACAATCGATTACATTGCCATCTATTAAACAAAACATTTTTTTTTAATCGGCAAAATTGCTACCACCATTAGCCCTCCTAGAAAAGAAGTTTTCTTTTAGAGGACAAAACATAAAGGAGCTAATGAACTACAACATCTGCTACTGAGTAGTAGGGTGAGAGGATGTCCTTGGAGTGGTTGCACCGAAAAGCTGCTGGCGAAGGAGTTGTAGATCCCACTTTGCTATCTTCTGCCTCTCGTGTGCTACCCTCACCATTTGCACGACCTCCATCGAGTCCTTTGTACTCTTGGGCTCTCCACTCACTGCTGCCAAATGTTTCTCCATATCTTTGAGATCTACCTCCTTCCCTACTCTAATTGCCCTCTCTTGCGCCAACTGGTCCTCCAAGGTCTCTCTTTTCTTCCTCTTGTTAGTGGGCAGTTGCTGTTGTTGATGCAATGAGTGCTAAGTGTTCTATTCATTCTCATGAGAGATGGGTTCTTGTGAACCAACTCATGGAATGAAATGACCCTAACCGGCCATTTACTGATTCCAACCAATAAATCTTAAGCAGATTTATAATAAACAATAACATGCAAATAACTAGAAGATATTCTGAATAACCAGCAGATTTATTCATAAAACCAGCAAGTACAATCTTATGAAATTAGTCAGAAAATCGGGTTTGTATTATACATCAGCAATACAATAACCACGAAATACAATATCCAATCCGAAATACAGTAAAGAATAGTAAGACTGGATGAAAGGAACCTGATAAAACAATGGCGAACTCTGAGTGAATCCGCACTAGGATGAATCGGGTTTCCGTCCAATCCACCAAGAAATGCTGAAGGTTTCCGTCCTCAGATTTCTAATTCGATAGTTGAAGCTTCTCGAACTCTCAAAGAGAAGTAAAATCTATATACTGAAGCATGCTGAAATGACACTCTCAACCTCCTCTTATGGCTGCAGCTGTGACTCTTCAGTTTCCCCACTGTGACTCTTCATATTCCCAAGTTCGTCTCTTTATAATTTCACTTTAAGTTACTTTTTGAATAATTTGACCGTTGAGTAATAAAGTGAATTAATTAATAAAGTGAGGAAATCATCCGGCATTAAAACGGAAGCCCAAACGAGCTTGGATGCCATCGTGTGATAGCTCGCCGGAAAGCTCTCGACGAGATGCTCCAATTCCACTACTGAAAAGCCGAGAATTCAAAACCCCCTGTTGACTTACTATAAATAGTAAGTGCCCTGGAAACCTGCAGAAACTACATCGAATGGCCTGGAACTGAAACCACCTAGGCCGATCATCCCCTCGAACACTGCCACACCATGGTTAGCCCTCTGAGCCAAGGTGAAAAGGCTAACAATTTGGCACAATATAATGTACCCAAAAAGGGGGACATTACAATCATCCCTTCCCGGAGATTGCTTGCCCTCAAGCAATCGGTATCTGTAGCAATCAAATACCTAGATCCCAAACTAATCTCAGGGAAGCTGCTCCACCGACCTGTCGTGTGTAGCTGACATAGTCATTAGGCTCCGATTTGTGAAGCCACTCTCTACATAACCAAACAGCAGCCAAACCAATGCCCGACTCCCAACTCACTGCAAGATCAATCGTGCCCAACTGCTTTGTGCTGTTGTCATCTATAAGTAAGGACTCAACCCTACTGAGAACCTCACTCCAACTGGGATCTCCTGCACCTCTACCGTCATGTGCTGGAGAAAACCAAATCTCTTGTCGATCAACCCCAAAAATGAGAACCAACAGTGAATATGCCCCTCCTAGATCCCACAAGCAAAAGTGCCATACATCTTCCCAGCCGACTGAAAAATCTCAGTGCTCACTGTCCCTACTGAGTGACATAACGGAAGTATCCATCTGCCATAAAGCTGCCCCTCTAATCTGTAACCTGAACCAGTAACTGCGCTGAAGAGGCAAACTGTCAAAATCGCCAGAGAAGACTTCCACTTGCGATGCACTGACTATCTCTGCTGGAAACCCCAAATCAGTATAAGGACTCCATGACTGCCTCTCAATGCTCGGAGTCATATAAAGTATACCATTGTGTGAAGAACTCACACCAGCCAGCATAGGCAACATGCCAAACTTGATAACCCCATACTGAAGAAGTCCTACCTGATCAACATCCTCATCGAGCGGTAATGTAGGGAAAGAAATAACTCTCATCATGCCACCAAATATAGCTACCACTCCTGGGCTACAGGTACACAAACCATACTGCTCGTCAACTGAGCTCATCCCACTACTCCGTTCTGACGACCAAGGCTCACCTCTGATAACTGCCCCTGGGTCCCACACCTTGCAACCAATCTCGTCCTCCTCCTGGGAATAGGAAGTATCTCCCTCAACTAACTCAAAGAGGGGATTATTGATAGTCAACTCCGCACCCATATCAAACAAGGAGTTATCCATCATTTGAAAGTGATCTAACTCTTTACGAAACTCTTGGTGACTCAAAGATCTTCTTGGACAACTGTCCAAGTCATAGGTCTGCTGTATGCTGTCAAGCTCCTGAACCACCTCTTGATAGAATTCAAACCTATCCCTGTCATCCTGCTCCTTGTACTAGCTAGAGACCACAATCTGATTCCTCGCCTCTTGTAGAGCGATGCGAGTATGCTCCAAAGTGCCATGAGTAGCACTAAGCTCCCTATTGAGCTTATTGATCTCAACCTCCTTATTCCTCAACTGCTCAGCATAATTCCCGGCAACTTGTAACAGGTGGTCACGGTCTGTAAGAAGTCTCAAATATTCCGACTTCCAATCCTCAAAAGCTGTCCTGACTCTCTGTAAACCTGCAGTATAGGATCCAATCCCTCTGCTGCCCTGCCCTTGATCTCTGAGCTGTCCTGTATAGATCATCAATGATTTGGTGAGTGCTATCATGGTGAACTAATGTTGCAATAATAGCATCATCGCTAACTTTCAGCTGACTCTTCAAGGCACACTTCTCATCAGTGTTACCCTGAGATGCACTGCCAAAGGGATGATCCATATCCGTGTGATGCAAAAGTGAAGTGCTGCTAAAGAAGTCACATGACTCATTACCGGAATCACTGAAAGTCTCCCACTGGTCATCACAACCCATAATCTTGGAGTTATCAAACTTCGCCACCAAATCACCAAAGTAGAGTGCTGAACACTCACCACCGAGTCCCGAAAGCGGGGAAGACTCAACTGTAACGTCTCTATCACTAGGCTGCAATTTATCTTTCCCTTCATCCATCTTGCAAACATGCCCCTGTGACCAGTTCCTCTGGCATAAGAAACAAACCTGCTTTGCAATCATTGAGTCTTGGTCTATCATCGGAGATCCTGCAACCTGTAAGCCTAATGATGCCCATTAGTTTTCAAATAACGAACTCATGAATCTTTCAGCCTGAAGCTTAATTAATTCAGCTAGGAGTTCATATGTCAAGAATGCTCTCCTTATCCCTCCTCTCCATAATGCCAACAATTCAAACCGCAATTGTTTGCATATGTCGGAGTCCTCATCTAAGATCGAGGATAAGATAGTCATAATGTATGTCTTCACCTCATCTGACTGACGCTCCCTGTAATTGTCAAGGAGACACTGAAATAATTGCCGAATCATTTCATCATAACCCAGATTCAGCATGTGATTGAAAATTCTAGTGCTGGTCACTAACTCCAAGATTTTTACCTGTGTACCAAAGGTTGAATCTCTGTCATATTTCAGTCCATCTAAGCTGTCTACAATCAGCTGTAACACCTGTCTCCAAATATGCTCGGTGTAAGGAATAATGGGAGCTGTGATGCGAGTGATCTCACTGAGACATGAGGCAACTGCCAGCCTAACATCTCGAAGTGGATGTTTCAGAAACCTGCGTTGCACTAAGGCAACCATTGTGGGATGCCTGGTCCAATTAAAAAGCTTGCAATCAGCTTGATCTATCCTAGATAGATAAGAGTTTATTTCGTTTAATTTGGCAAGTATGCGGTTTTTCAATTTCTGCTCCTCTAATTGCCAACCTAGGCAACATAATTCATTCCCAATTTCCATTTCTTTTCGGACATCTCTGAGCTGGACACCGTAGAACGTGCCATTGAACTCTTTTGAGAACACTGGGCTGTCCAGTGACTCCATGATTTAACCTTCCCCAAATTTTACACACGGACTGAATCACTGTTGCAACGGTGCACTGCTGTTATCACAAAATTAATTCTGTTTATTCTGGCTGAAGGTGCTCAAATAGTTCCTTGTTGACATCCTTATTCAAAATTTCTCACAAACTGGATAGTCTAGTATTAAAATGATATTTCCCCCTGATTACACCCGCTGAATGAATAGGATTCACTTATTGATAATGTCTTGCAAGTCTGTAAGTATGTGCTAATTTCTGATGCAAATTTCTGATCTTTAAAACTCCTTGATTGATGCAATTATCCAGGTGGGTCTCTGTTGGAATTTCATAACATTCTGAGTACTGACGATGTTCGAACAGGTGCCGATGGTGTTATTTTATCGCTGCACTATTCTGTGCTATTCAATTTCACCCAACAGTTTGTTCGCAAGATCTGTTCTGAGGTTTGTGTGATGAACGGTCCCAACCTGGTCTCAATAGAGTCTTTAATAATATCTCTATATACTGGCATTAATCCCACGATTAATACTAGAAACTATAGTTCAATCTCTGGTATGAAGCTACTCTGGTATGCGTTGTGTATTCAGTGTATGCTGTTTATAGGTCTCTTGATCAGTGCATACAATACCAGTCACCAAATGGTCCAGACTGATCTTATCCTCAAATATGCAGGCTTGCGTGCTGTGTCTGGATGTATCTCCAACCACTGCGTAAGGATATTTTGGTGCGTGAGTTCCCCTTGTTATCAAATCCCGCACCCAGCCTGAGTGTATTTCATCGCTTTAATTCATCCATACATGGTATCGAATGGACCCGGCTTTCATTGTCATTGAACAACAGTAAGAACAAACTCAACCAAACATAAGTTTGAAAATGTCAGACCAGTCATGTTGCATAGTGAGTTCAATATAGTGAGCATCCGATACTTTAACTGATACAACTGCATACTACCATGTGCGCTCAATCGTTATACAACCCGTGTTTGCTACTGATGTAGTAAGGTATTACTCATTCATCCGCTTGATATAATGCCAGCACCTTAAAACAATATGACTCCCCATGCGTGATAACTCTTACATGGCGGCAAGTCTCAACACTGTGCAATACATATGCTCTGCTCTTTATTTACGGTAGAGAGCTCTTCTTTTACCAACTATTGTCGGCACTGAGAATGATGGTGTCGATGACTGTGGAACCCGACCAGTATTGTTACTGCTGTGAGAGCTCTAACCGGTCACTCCTTATTCCCTTTAGACTTCCCGTGCGCTATTGCTATAGTTTGGTATCACCCGTTAGACTCGACCTGGTTCCTCTACTCGTATCCAAGCTGCCAGAGCGAACATACCCCGCTCTAAGGCGTTTATGCTGGTGTGTGGGGATTTCAACGGTGCCTGGTCTAGCACTCTGGCGTGCGGAGAGCTGGGTGGGATATCCCTCCTTCTGTGCGAGTATTCTTCTAGCTATGCCGACGTGTGTCCAGAGGTGGTATACAACCATTATCATTCATAGTTGGTCACACAATCTAGGTACCTCCTTATCTAGTATGACCTTTCTGACTTAGACATGTAATTTTGGTTCATGTTGATTGTCGGTCGCGTGCATCTTGCACTACACCACCTTGGCCTAGGTTTATCAATATAGTAGCACTATCTCGTGCTATTAGATTTCACCACCCTTACTTGACTTTGAGTTTAATTTCCTCTCTTTGTCTTAACAAACAATATCAGGCTTTATGCCATTGTTTACTAACATTAAGAGTCTTATGACCTTCAAGGGATGGTGAACCACTAACAAGAAACTACTAAGTAGTTAACTAACTTAATGGTGAAAATGACCCTCTAGGGAAAGAGACCCCTAACAGACAACTATTGTTTTTGATCTAATTATAATTTGTTATGCATGATTTCATTCTACTAGTTTTCCATATTGTTGAGGATAAATAATCTTTCTTGCATTACATGGTTATTGTTTATCTTTCTCTCTAAACTGTCTTGTTTTTAGTTATCAGTGGTGCTGGATTTAATCCTGGTATTTAATATTTGATTCATGTAGAGTATTGATAGAATGCCAAGCATAAATAGAGATAAGTGTTCTTTCCTAACATGCATGCTACAAATTTCCTTGATTTGTAGAATAATTAGAATTTATTTCAGGTTCTTGATTTTATATACTCCTTGGTTGATCACCATGGCAAGTATTTCATATTGAAAGCATATGATTATGGGAAAATTGACAACATTTGATCTTTGAGAAATAAACTTCTTATGGACAGTTATGCTATCGATATCAGATAATTGAAGAATTATGCATTATATATATGTAGATTAGAATGCATTCGATTGTTGATGACATGCTCAATGCAATTATATTTCATTTCACGATCAACTAAATTTATTTCATTTGATAAACATTCATAACAAAATGGAGTAAAATCAAAATCACTTGCTTGATCAACAAATCGGAGATGAGTCTCCTTGGTTTGATACTATAGCTACGATGGAATGATCGCAGAGATCCCCACCCACCCTCCCTTAAGATTGCAGATGAATGAGATTGGTCCTTGAGGATTGATACAAGTCTATGCTTAATGAAGGAGAGACGATTGAATAATTAATAAAAAACAGATGGTTTGTAGAGATGAATATCGTAATAGTTTTTGAAGAAAGTATTTCACAATAAGAAGCTGCTAGAGAGAGAGCCATGGAGAATCTCTCTCATCAATGATTTCCTTTTAATATTCCACCATGAAATAGAGTAACTCTTTGCATGTTATGGTGGCAAGACGGAGGAGTTACTACCTCCGCTACCTTTCAATATTGATTATGCAATTCAGCTTATAGCCTTATAATTTGAACTTGAGATTAAATTATACTTTACATTAGTGAGTATATATATATACTTATATATATGTGCTCGAGTTGCATAATTACATATTCTTATGTATAATAGTATATGTATGCATACATTCAATTGTAGGACTTATGAATGTGTGTATGTATATATGCCCATTCATATACATATGTATATATTATCAGGAACCTCATGAATACACACATACACACATAGGTAATCATGAGGTTATTACTTTTAAGATTGATAGAATTAACTGAATTTCTCAGATTATTTATCCAATTCTTATTAGCATAAAGATGAATGTTCTTTTTGATATCGATTAGATTAATTTAATTAAAAAGGTAAAGAAGAGAAGGGTTTCCTAACCCCACCATTGAACAACTAACCACCAATGACTACCACTTGACCTTATGTTTCTAGTTTACTAGACGACCGTGGCTACTTATCTGTAGCTTTCAGGCTTAGATGACACCTGTAAACCTTCTTTCTATTTGCATCCCTCTCCCTGATAATACTCTCCCTCCCTCCTTTTGAGGGGTGATCCATCCTCCTGCATACACTTGGACACAAGTTAGTTAGACATAATCTTCTTACTATTCTGGTTTCAATGTAATAAACATTAATTGCTAGCATAATGCATCAATATAATATACATAATAAAAATATTTCGACTAATAATATCTCATCTCTAATTAAGTAGTTAAAATCAGTTATATGAAAAATTTATGGAGGGATGTAACATATTCCCCCCTTGTGAATAGTCGTCCTCGATGATTAAATGTCCACTTAATTATGTATAATTGTTTGTAGAAATAAACATCAGATAGAGTTCTTCTTTAATCATGATAATAAGCATGAGATGGATAGGGAAATTTCTAGATGATTTCATCATAATCCTCCCAAGTAGCATTTCCCCCTACATACTATTTCCACTAGATCTTGCACTTTTACGTATACAGAGGTAACATACCACAAGCACCGTGAGTGGCTTGGTCATGATCACCACTGGATCTTGCATCTCCAAGGAGTTGCAATATCCATGTCCAGTTGTATATTAAAATTTGCAATAATGTTTGTGAAGTGCACGTCTCAGAGGAATGCTATAGCAATTTCTAGAGAACTAAATTTTTGAAGTTTGCTGAAGGTTTGCTTGCTGATCAATATAGAAATTACAGACCAAAGTTTTACAAGTAATAACAAAATAGTTCTCAATAACTTCATTTATTCATAATCAGAATCACAAGGAAATTTAATTAAAGACTTTGCAATCAATTGTTCATAAAAGACTGAACTTTAAGCATTGCATAAAATTGGGACTTGAGCAGAGTGTGTCTACAGTGTGACCTTTGCTTTGAGTACTTAGATTATTATGACGTAAAATGAACAACAAAATAAGAGATGAGCACCTGGCTAATGGCGATTCCTCACAAGGATGATAATAGACAATGTTTGATAGTTCCACACTACTCTTCTCAGTAAAATGAGCCCCCAACAACTTGAAAAAACCAAATGATACCAAGTAGAAGCAGTTTGTTATCTCAAACACAGGGATTTCGTGCTCAGAATGCAGTCATGCAATACCATACTTGTTCACAGTTAATAACCAATACGATTTCCCCAGTCCAACATTAGTTCGGTAACAAGATAACTCTGTGTGTTAAGCCAACCGCATGCACTAACCAAAGACACCTTCAAGTGACTGGAAGCAGCGCAACTGATGCCCAATACCACTTCAAACACAAACTATGTATGGTTTCCAAACCCGATATCCACAAAAAACAATATGGGCCTCGTTCAATCTCAAAAAATCTGGAAATAATCAAATGATTCCATCCTTCAATATTCTCTATTAGTTCAACACCTCGTCAAGTCTTGTATGAACTTGCTCTACTTATGCGATTGAATTATCGTCCAAATCTCACAAATTGAAGGGGTTTTGTCCTTCTAGTTGCGATAACAGAGTGACTAGCAAATTCAACTTCCAACTTTTTTCTTCATTCGAATGTTCCCTCCATGCAAGAATCCACAGGGAATAGGCATTACATTTAGAGGGTCATTACACAAGGTGGCATTCAAAATATTATTTTATTAAAGTGCGCTCCAACATAATTAAGTGAGCCCGGTCTTAGGAAATAGGTGTCGCATAAAACAAGACTTCACTCCATAAAGTATAAAATTGAACTCCACCAACGTGAGAATAGAATGAAGTAAATTTAATACCACAACACCAAGGCTACCTAAGAATAAATGTAAATTGGGCATTGAGTTATTAGAACTCAATTAAATACCATATGCCAAAGTGACTGCCTAGCATCCCTTGTATCTTGAATTAGGCTACCAGGATGATGAGTAGACTAATCATGCATCAAAAGGGATCGGTGATGAGAAGGGGACATGATAGTCCTCCCCTCCTGGGATTGTTGGTTGTCCAATAATTGTAATGCTGGATGTTACAGAATATTTTCATTTTCCCATGTCGCATCCTCGACAGGTAAGGCCTTCCTTCATAATAAATATCCTCTAATGGTCCTGTTCCTTAACTGCTTCTCCCTTACTTCCAACACCTGTGATGGAACCAACACTTATATCCCTTCCACATCCCAAGAGGGCCATCCTGGTGATGACACAATATGCTGTCCAATAGCCTTTTTGAGACAAGAAATGTGGAAGACATTGTGAATTCGGATATCATTCGGTAGCTCAAGTTCATAAGCCACCTCTCCAACTCTCCTCACTATCTTGTAGGGGCCATAGAATCAGGGTCTAAGCTTCTTTTAGCCACTCTTCTTTAATGAGCTTTGCCTATATACACCCTGTCTCTGATCTCAAAAGATCTCTCAGTCTCGTGGTGATCAACATATATCTTCTGCTGATTCTATGCATGCTTAATATTTTCTCTAAGAGTTGCAAGGATATCTTGCTGATCCTCTAACCAATCTTTTGCCAAAGGGGCCCTACTATCTGCCAAAGCCAAATCCAGGAATTGATGCTCTTTTTGCACCCCCAAAACCTTGTATGGGCTGGGTTGTTTTAATTGTTTCAGCTTCAACTTCATTACCATCTCTTTATACACAATATTGTCTTTGCTACCACTATCTACAATCACTTTACAACATTTTCCACCAGACTTAAATTTGGTTCTAAACAAATTTCTCCTTTGAACTGCTTCAGCTTCTACCTTCTTTGGATTTGACAAAATCTGTCTCATCATTAAAGATTCTGCATCCTTTGGATTCTGTCCTTGTCTTGAAGTTTCTAGAACTTCATTCTCTGCTTGGGCAACATGAATTCTGACTTCTTTTCCTTCATCTCCACCTTGTTGTATCCATGGACATTCAAAGGCTCTATTTCCGATTTCTCAACATTGGTAGCATATGCCAGTGAAGTCTCTTCCTCTTCCTGTCCCAAAATTTCCATGTCCTTTGAGGGAGTCTCCTCTTCCTCTAAAATATCCTTCACTTGTTGTTTCTTGAGTTTATGAAGTCGCCTGAGAGGTACCAACTTCATCTTGTTTCTTAGAATTTCCTCTTCCACCACTATTTTGACCTGTACCATGTGTATTTTTGCATCTTCCTTGTTATTATTTTGTTGTTTTCTATTCAGTTTCTCTTCAACCTCCAAAGCATATTGATAGGCCTCTGCAATTCAAATACATTGAAACTTGATCTACATTATCTACTGCATATCATGCTCGTATACTTCATTGATTAGATTGTTTTGTGTACTTTGACACTTGTTTCTCTTTGTTTCAGATTCTGAAATTTTCAAAACAAACTTATATGGTAGTCTATTGGCAGAAATTCTGCCTTCAACTTTGTTACCATTCATGATTTTATTTTATCTTTGCCTCTTCGTTGTCTATTAGTTTGCAAATGATCCCACCAAAGGGATGCATGACCTTTCAACTTTGTATGTGCATACTTTATCTTTTTATCTTCTTTTGTATTTTTAAATTCAAAATATTTCTCCATTTCAGGGACCCAGTCCAGCAACTCATCTATAGGTTCAAATTACCATTATAGTTTGGAGGGTCAAAACGAGGTCTGGTGTTTACTGTAGTTGTGACTCGAATAAACCTTTCCTCTCCTTGGTCGAGCCCAAGTTGATCTTGTTCTTCTGCTGCCTCAACGTGTTCATCTTTCTCATCACTTACATCTTCAACATGAATACCTCTATGCTGTGATATTTCAATTGCTTCCAGCTTGGTGGTTATTCCTCTCAACAGCTCCATCATGACAGTGTTTGCACCTCTTAGTGCTCTGTGATGTCCCCTATTTTTAAAATTGAATTCAATAAATAATAATATTGTAATAGTGAATAAAATATAATATTAGAATAACAAAATAGCAATTAAATAATAAATAATAAATGATAATCAAATAAATAATTGTAGTACAAAATATTATATATTATTATATATTATATTATCCTAATATTATAAATATTTGATAGTATCATATATCAGAATCAAAATATAAATATTATATACTTATAGTTTCATAATATAAATATATATATTGAATCATTTGATACATTACATATATTATCATAATATGTATACTTGGTATATTAATATATAAATATGGAAATTATATATATAAACATATGTTATAATATAAAATATACATTATCAAACAAACAAATAAATAATTATTAAATAAATAAGATAATTATAATAAATAAATAATTATAATTATAATATACTTGAGTAATGTTATATACACTAAAAGTCTCTAAAGGCATGCACAACTAATAGTCGTGATGCGTTGACCATCCTCAAATGTTGGAGAGAAGGATCCGATCAGCACTATTGATAGACAGTCAGCAGTTCCTATCCACACAGGTAGAAGTAGTATATGAGCCAAGTACAAACATCAAACACAAGGGATTGCAGAAAAAACATAATCATAGCAGACTTGACTCAGCATGTCATAAACACTCAGCACCAATAATCCAATCGGCATTTTATAACATAGTCCGCACTTCCTCAGTACGGGAGATAGGAAGAAGATTAAAAGTTAGTGAAGAAAAAAGTTCAGAGGACATTAAAAAACCAATGCCAGATGACACTTATTGTTGGCGATTCATGGAAGCTTTTTATGGTTCAACTGGTTATGCTAGTGTAACATATATCTGCTTGTGATTTACATGCTTGAGTCTAATCTTGAAAAGGCGGGCATTTGTGAGTCTCTAGTGTGTGTAAGAATTTCAAAAAGATGGGCCTGAGTTGTCTCTATATGCGTGAGATTTTTTGGTAATTGTATTCCTTGCGGTAGCCCGTGTACCAAAAAAGGAGTTGTCATTAATTCTAGGAGAGTGTTCTGAGCCATTATCATTCCTAGGTAGTCTTTGAGTCAACGGAGGCATCTAGTTCTACCTGAAGCTGTATGTTCATCTTGCAAAACTCATTCACTTAAATATCAACATTTTACAAGTGCAAATTCATTATGACATCTCTGTTGCAGCATTCTTTGGTCATTTCAATATTATATGCCATTGTTTGAAGTTTGAATAAATGTTTGCTTAGTAATGTTTAATTTCGTATTGAAGGTTGTGTATTGCTGAATTTTCTAGACTGAGACAACTTTTAAGAGCTAGTTAAAATGTTCAAATTATGTTAGTGAGAATTATGATGAAAATTTTGAGTTAGAATTGGCAAGGAACATTACATGCTCCTCTTCCCTTACCGCATCCTTGTGCCATTTCACAGAAGTTCTCTGCAGTTGTAGGTCTACTCTCTCCTCTTCTTATCCACAACAAAAATTACTTTAGAACTTCTTTGTTTTCACACCTTCAATTTTCTTCAAACCTGCTCCGATACTACTTGGAGCAGTCGTGCTTGGGGATATGCCTGAACACGCAGCAAGAAATCTCACACAATGATTGACAAACAAATTGCAGCAATTAATTGAATTTCAACAACACAAAAACTTGAATTACAACCTATGAAACACGAAGAGATGTTTTGCCCCAAAAAAGAACTTAATGTCTTGCCTTCAAAAAGAACAACCACCAAAATAACTCTCCAAAAGAACTCCATTTCATTTGAATTCAAATACATATATATACACGAGGAGGGAAATGAATAGTGAGGAGGGGAAAGTGAATAGTCTTTCCAAGTTAAAATTGAAGAGTTGCAAAGAAATCCAACAGCCCCAAAGAATACAAATTTAATATATTTTTTTTATTTTCTGATTTTAATGCATTGGCTGTGTTTGACAACTCCTGATAACCCCTGACTACTCTGAACCACTCCTTACAGCTCTTGATGGCTCTTGACAGCTCCAGACAATATAGCTCAGAATAACCTCCAAATTGTATCTGGATCACTGCTCCTGATGACTCATGACAGCTCGTGAAACCTCCTGATTACTCTTGACGGCTCTTGATTGCTCCTGACAATTGAATCCAGACAAAACAAAAATTGAAACCAAAACCATTTTTTTATGATGAGGATTGCACATACACCTGGATGCTCCTGCATCAGTTTTTTTTTCCCTACCTAGCTGTTTTGTCCACATTATGTTCCCGGATTTTTCTATCACCCACGTTTTTTGATCTCCTCATTGGTGTTGGATAGTCATGCAGATTTATTTCCCACTTGTTCATCCACTTGCTATTCCATTTCTTCCAAGTATTTTTCTTAAGTCTTAGCTCCTAAACCTCGTTGATTCCTTGTGCTCTCTCATTAATGTGTTTTATCATTGATATAGTTTGGATTGATTAATCATTAAACTATAAATGAATTTATACTTTATACTATGTTATTTTTGTAAGTTTTTTTTCGGACTGGTAGTGATTTGTTTGACGAGAGATTTTGTATTACAGATATGTTAGAGACAAGTTGATTATCATCAATAGAATGCTAAGTTGCCGGTTTGGGTTTGGGTTCGAAGAACCGGTTTGCCGATGCAACAAAATTTTGAAATGATGTTCGGGTTCGTTAGTACAAAAACATGTAAAAATTATATATATATAGATAGCCTAGAAGCTTGAATTAAGATTAGAATGTCACATAGTATCATAAAACCAACAAAAACACCATAAACTTGTAATCATGGCATCATATCAACATCAAAATATTAAAATAATTATATTGAGTTCAAGCATCATTATTTTGACTTTCAACAATTGGAACTTTATACTAGGTTTCAATCATCTAATGGATTATCTAAATCTTCTTCATCATAATCATCGTCATCATCAAAGGCATTAGTTGATTCAAAAAGTGTGCTAATGCCAATGGGATCATAGCTGCACCACTAACATTCTTGCTTTCCAAGTCGTCAAATGCTTATTACTTTTTCACTTTACAGAGAGCTTGTTTGTTTGTAATGAACATCCTACTTGAAAAATATTAAAAAACTAGCTTGCAACTCCCTTCACCTATTGAAGATATTGTTTAATGTTGAAAATATAATTTATCACTATAGAGTGCTTGCAATTAAATAGACGGGGGTCGTTATCAGCAGTTGGATACAAAAATTTCATTGGAAGAAATCTTCAGGGCTAGTTTAATTTGATGTAATAATTATCTGAAGTTAAGCAAATTTTGTTTTGTAATGTTAAAGATCTTATTCAAAGTTTGTAGTAGTTGTTTCCTGCACTAAATTATGGAATGTTTATCAATGGAAATGTTCCTGGTTCACTCTTGGTCTGCCTAGGTCTGCCCTAATTCGACCTGGGTTTGGCCTGGACGAAGCAACCTGCCTGGGTTCGAATCCTGGCTGAACCCACAGGTGAACTGGACCCGAACTAGGAATCAGTTTGAACCCAACCCTGGTCTGGCCATAAAACAACCAAACTTGGTAACATAGGTAGAATCTAATGATAGAGATCTATTTTTAGCAGATGCTTTGTTTGAATTGAAATGGCTCCGACAAAAAGATAAGTAGTGACATTTCTGTAAACAAGGAGGACATGGACATTGTTTTGTGCGACACATTAACAATCCATAAAGCATCGTCAAAATAGAAATTAGAAATTAGGTTTTGGAACCATTAGCACCTTAAATTTATAGCAACTATACATAGTTTTGATGTTGTAACTTGTAAGTTTATGTATTTGTGTCTTGTAATTTTTGTGTTGTTACTGTTTTCGTTGAGTGGGAGAATATAGATAAAATTGAAAAACATCATTCTAAGAGGCAAATTTTGTTTAACCATGTTTGTGGTTATGACAAGCGTAGAATATAGTATACCATTTTCTTTGTTTGCAAGGTAATACTATTGTTTTATGGGTTAGAGTTAAAAAGAACGGTAAAATGCTACTAAATTATTGTGAAGGTTGAGAATGTCATCATTTTTATTTTTTTTGCAGGCTTGGGGTTGAAATTGGACCAATCTATATCTCATGTTATGATGTCTATTCCAACCGAATTGCTTTTAAGTCCTATCCAAAGGTTCAAATACAAGTTCGAAAGATGGGAAAGCCAGTGGGAATTGAGATAGAAAGTGCATCTGGAATTTTAACACCAGATAAAATGCATATGCAAGTGGTATGCTTGTGGGTGCTGTTATTTAAAATGAAGAACTTTCATTTGTACATCTATTCCTAATTTTTTTTAATATTATTATCTAAAATGAGAAAGTAAATTGTAGGATGGGCTTACATGAAAGTTGAATATTGAATGCACTCTTGTCCTATCATAGATTTTTAGTACATTTATTGAAGAAACATTTATGCAGTGTGGACAAAACTTTTCTTAGAAAAGCATTATAATTTCTTCCTAAACAGAGATATAGTTTTAAATATAGTTTATGACTTGCTGCAGAAAATATTGTTAGGAGGCAATTTGGATAAGGTGCGACCTAGTTTTGAAGCATCTTTAAGAGTTGGTGTTAAGGAGCCTTGTCATGCTGAAATGCCAATAACAGGTAAAATATTTAAATTATGCTTGACTGAAAATTTAATGAGGATGTAATTATGTTTGCATGTGATTAAACATTGCTTCATTTCCATATTTTCCTCCTGTTCACATTATTTCAAAGATAAGGTTGTTGCCTTCCTCAGTGTTACCAGGATATCTATCTAAAGTGGAGATCTTGAGTAAGCAGGAATTGGACAACTGCTTGCGCCCAGAAAATGTGATTCATGACTTTGAAGTGCAGGTAATAGCTTATAGGACTTTGTTTAGCATTGACATACTCAAACTGCAAGAAAGGAAAAACTTCGGTGCCTTAAATGCAGCATAAACAAATTTCAAATTAATATCAATATTTAGAACATTTATTTTTACTACTATTTAAGTATTGTTGTGGATGGGATGAGTTGTAGAAGAGTGATTTAAAATGAAGCATATGCTATAGTTAGAGTTGAGATGTCTACATTGAGTAATTGTGTGTGAAGAACCGGAAAGGTTCTTCCTAAATATTTATAAATAAATAGGAGATAACTTCAACTATAACTCAATAATCATTATGCAAGACGAATTCTGAATTTTTCAATCACCAAACTTACAATAACCAAATCAGACAAATAACATCCTTTTAAACATTCATTATTGGAAACCTTATATTCAAGCAAATTTTCATAATAAACATATTCCGTAAAGTTCAATAGCCACCTGTATCACTGTAATTTTCTTCTGAAGATGCCACGTCTCCACACAATGTAACCGCCTCCCTGTTTGGTGTCACGACTTCATGAAATGAAGCTGCCATCTTGAAGTTTTCCACACCTGACTGCCCAGAACTGCACGTACATAGCCCAGAACTGAATGCCTGCCCAGAAAATTGCAAAATGCCCCTGCTATGACCTTCACGTGATCAGAAAAATGAGAGTCGCAGCTCTCCCTTGACTCACGTGCCTATGCTGGTTGACGCAGGCAGAATATTTTATTAATTTCGCTGCCAATTAATATGCTTCCCTTCTAGTATTAAACGCAGCATGAAAGAATAACAGCCTTCCCTTAATTCGATATTTCCCTCTGCCTGGTAATCACGTTATCAGAAATTGGAGATATATCAGCCCCCAAATTAATATTCCAGCTTCTCAGAATGTTGAATTATCAATTCAATATAACAACAATCACCAACTACAGATTCAGAATTCTCACACAATCGATATACAACAGCATTGAATTGTGAACTCAATAAAAATCCGCTGTAAAATTCACCACTGACAGAAGATGGCTCAAATTACGAGAGAGGAATCAGTCCTCGAAACCCTAGCTAGGTTTGTCTTCTCCCCAAATTCCAAGAAATAATAATGATTGCATAAGCTCAGAAAAGTGCTTTTTCGAGTAGAATATATAGGCTTTTTGGAAAAAGCACTTTTTAATATTTCCACTTAATTGGCCTTTTAAAAATAATCTCACTTTATAACATAAAGTTATAAAGTCATAAGTTATGAAATGAAATCAAAATAATTTAATTTAATAACACATTTAAAAATATAAGCCACTGAACTATCTGACTGCAATCAACGAACTTCTGACAAAGCACCAAGTCCAACTGCCTAGCTAAGAATAGGCACTGCCTTGCCAGAAATAGCCACTGCTAAAAATAGACTTACTAAAAATAGTAAATCCGTCCCAGTAACTCCCAGAGACCCTCAAAACACACTGTCAGCTCACGAGGGTCACATTGATGAACTGACTATGCTCAACTGCAGAGACTTGCTAAATCGGGGACATTACATTGTGTGATAAAATTCTTTTAGAATTAATCTTCAAGCTTTATTAACATTCACAGCAAAAACACATAGGCTTGTTATATGCCAAAATTACAATATTCAGAAAATATTTCAAAATCTTATGATTTTAACGTGATTGCTAGATTGGAAATGTATAATCAACTAACTAACTTAGGGTAATAAGTTATAATTTAATATGTAAGAATTTACCTTGGTTACTCTTAGATAGGTTTAAAACTTTAAATTGAATGTGTATGTATTAAAACCTGATAATATGACTCACTCTAAGTCTAAGACATATACTATACCCTAATAAATCCTTATCACTCTTCCAAACAATAATGGCATTGGACTCCAGGTTCACCTATAAGAAAGGGAAGAAGCTTAAGGAAAATTGTAGTGACCCTTATGTAATTGATTAGGGTTTGTCTAACTTCTTAAATTGCAAGGGACTTCTTTCTATCTATAACTTGTAAATAATTCCTTAATTTGCCACAAATATGTGGATTGGATATGATTTGTGAATGTGTATAGTATCGATAATGTTAATTTAATGAATTAGACAATGTAGGTATTGATCAATGTAGACATTCGCAACTTAAATATGGATGAAGACTAATCTGTGAGGGTTATATTATGATATGATTTTGGAGTTGATAATGATATATTTGTTATATGATCGAAATTGTCTTTGATCAACAAATATCAACTATATAATCGTTATGAGCAAAATGCTTCAAACCATAGTTAAAAATATTGCAAATGATTCGACGATAAGATGTTTTATCACAATAAGTTGGGCGTGGCGATAAAATACATAAATTTATTGCCGATGAGTTGGGAATTTATCGCCAATAAAATCCCAACTTATCAACCGATAAACCGACGATAAGCTGGTTATTTATATGCCGACAGTCTGCTAATAGGGACTGCCGACCCAATTCAAGTTCATTTTACATTTTGAGAGTTGTAAACTCTTGTTTGAGAAGAAAAAAAAGGTTTCAAGGAAAAGAAAGGTGATTTGCAGAAATCTAGAGCATATAAAAAATCAAGAAAATGGTATGCGCCATAGAGTTCTGTGTGGTTCTCAGGGTGCTAATTTGGTCTTCGCGGCCACTGCCCCTTGAATCCACTGGGGCTATTGCCCCCAAACCCGCACAAGGGGCGCTGCCCCTTGACCCTTGACCTTGCTCAAAAAAAGGACGTGGCTCTGATACCAATTTATGGTCCCAATTGTTGCTGAGAGGGGAGGGGTGAATCAACACCCGCTAAAACTTGAAAACACTTTTAGATCTAAAGACGATTATTGCATGCAAAACAAATCCTATAAAAGAAATAATTAACACAAGATCACAGCAGCATAGAACACCGGATATATCATGTGGAAACCCAAACGGGAGAAAACTACGGCGTGAGTAGAACTCACAAATTTTGCACTCTTCTGAAGTGCGCCCTATGAAAATCCTTCTCTGTTAAGGGATTACAAACACATTGTTAGGTGCAACCTAGTTAAGATTTAAAATAAGGCATGTTAAAGCCTGCCTTGTCAGAGGACTTTAGAACATTTCCTACCTGTCACCCGGTTAAGGGATTTGATACAAGGTGGTGCAGGGCACCAAGGCACTCCTATGGAGGCATGGGTGATAGGAAAGGGTAGATAGGAGTTAGGATCCTTTTGGGGTCCTTGGATGTAATAAAAGACCAAGTGTGAGGTCAATTGGCATTTAGGTGATTGTAATGTCCCCGTTTTTCAGACTTTTGGGATTAGCTTGGTTTGGCAACCCTCGCAAGCTAATCACGTGATCAAAGGGGGTCAGATTGCGGAGTCAGTGTTGGGATTCCATTCTGGAGGTTCAAATTACTAGATTTGCTCTTCGTTTGGGTCAATTTGGTCAACTTACTATTTTTAGTAAGTGGTATTTTGGGTATGGCCAGGATTAGTAGGGTGTCTGCACGGGGTGTCAGATGTTTCAGGATAGAGTTTTAGGGGATCTCCAGTTTGAGTTACTTAGTATTTATAGTAAGTCTATTTTTAGCAGTTGGCTATTTTTGGCAGGGCAGTTGAAGTTTGATGCTCTGGTGTCAAAAACGAGTTTGTTGCAGTCAGTGGGTTTTGTTAGTTTAATTAAATAACTTTATCACTTTATAACTTTAATGTTATAAAATGTTGTGATTAAAAAGCCTTTTAAGTGAAAAAAGTGAAGTTGAAACTTTTTCCAAAAAAGCTATATATTCAATTCGAAAAAGCACTTTCAAGGAGAGAACGTTGAGCTTCTTTTGGTGTTGCTGAGGTTTGATATTTGGTCTTCAGTTCTGGAGAGAATATCAATTACATGCTGAATATTTGTAGAGATTTGTTGATGATAATCCCATTAAGATTTTATATTTATTCTGGAATCTGGTAATGGTTCAAAATTTATGTGGAATTTGTGTTTGGTCTTGAACAAGTGGAGAGAACAATAAATTTTGCTACCAAGAAGTTGCTGATGTATAACTTCATATTGAATTCTTTGCTGAAGACGGATCTTTGAAGAATTCTGAATTTGTAGGAATCCGTACAAAATTCTTTACATCCAGGGCCGTACGGAAATCTGCCAGTTCTATACGGAAGTCTGAACCGTACTTGTTTGCTGCCAGCCATAGGTGTTTGTTTGTTTGCATTCGGAATTGCCAGTGGTGGGTGTGTATTGTGAAGGAGGTTGAACCGTTTCATACAGCCAATGCCACATTAGTGATTAAGTCTTAAGCAGATTGGAAGGCTGTGTCTAATGCTGACGTCTTTTTTTTCATACAGCCGGCCGTCATCTACAACAGCCGTATCACTCATCAAGGTGCCATAATTTTTTAATGAATGTTTAAATCAGTTTTGGTTGATGTTATTTATTTAAATTCCGATTACTTCCAGGTTTTCGATAATTGTTTCTTAATTTCAATTCAATGGTCAAAATTGCAAAAACATATAGGTTTTGAAAATTCATTAATTGTAAGGAATCTATATTTCTTGAGAAGAAATTTATCAATTAAGGAAAAGACCCAGAGAGGCTCATCACAGTGATCTTATAAGCCAAGTTGCTCAATTGGACCAAAAGGTCTAAAATGTTTAGATTCAATGATTTTTGATAGGATTTGGTAGTTTAGGCTTAGAATGGATGGGTTAGATCCATCTAGGCTTTGGTAGGGCCTAGTTAGAGCCTAGGAGCAAAAATGGCAAAAGTTGCAATGCAACTTTCAAAAGTTGCTTGACAACTTTGGAAAAGTTGTCCAAATATTGTAATTCGGTTGAGAACACCTATTCAGGTGGTTCTAACCGTTGGAATGGGTTTAAAATCCTTTTTGAATGATCAACCAGGAGGTTAGATGAGATTGTATTCGAAGGTTTGAAGATTTAAATGAAAAACCTTGAATTTCTGGAATTTTGAGCGATACCAGTGAATTGTATGGCCCCGTATGGTCTGGTAATGGTTGCACAATCTTTGTTTGAGTAAGAAAATTGTTTAAGTGATCGAATGCTTTTGGTTTGAGTCCATTTGGATTCACCAGTCGAAAGTTGTGTTGAATTTGGCTTGGGTGGCCCTGAACAACCCTGATTTCTAGGGACTTGGAGAAATGGAGCCCTAACTTGCTTTTCCACTGGTGGATCCTTATGAAACTGAGGGGAATGCAAGTTAGGTGTATGGTGTCAAGGATTCCAGAGGCTAGAGGTGAGGAGAGAAGGTTTGTTCATTTTACCAGCCAGCCCTAGGTCAAACATCTTTGTGTTTGGCCAAGAAAGAAGTGGCTAAGTGGGGACAGTCGATGCAAGAGACCCATAGGACCCTGCAAGTTGTTGAATTTGGTCGAGTAAGGTGTGATAAAGATTTCCAAAAGGTTTAGGGGTCTTGAGAACCCATTCTATCCATTTTCCATTGAATTCCTAGTCTTAGCTGGCCAATTAAGCCTGTGAACCTAGTGAGGGTTTGGGAGTGCTGGATTAGGATCAGCCTAAAAGCTTTTGGGATCTTTAGGGGTTTTCAAAAGGGTGTTTGGATCTGTGTTTAGTTTCCTTGGTTGTCAAGGAGTTTTGGGAACTAAGGACCAAAATCAAGGTTTGAAAGGCTACAAGGATTGTAGGCCTAAACAAAGAAGTTGGTGTTGTGGGTTAGTAGGATTCCTCTTGGGTGTGAATCCTTACTTGGTTAGGTCTCATAAACCAATCTCCACTCATTGTTGAAGGTGGTTTGAAGCTATAAGGGCAAGTGCCTTATAGGGCTCATCAGGAGTGTGTACCCGAGTGTGGGTAAAGGATCAAGAATTGATCATAGAATCCATTTTTGTGTGGATTAGGGTGTTGAAAACCTTTGTTTTGGTGGTTGGTTGCATAGCTCTGCATCAAGTGGTATCAAAGCCACCAAGGTCTTGATTGGATAGTAGATAAAAGACAAGATGTCTAAAAATGAAGAAGGGGAGAGAGATTCCATTGAAAATCACTAATGTGGAGTTGGTTAAATTGGTCAAGGAACAAATGGCAGAGAGCAGGGCAGTGAGAGAAGAGATTAGGATGATAAAGAGAGAGTTGGAGAAATTGAGGTGGAAAATGGATAGATGAACACAAGAAGAGAGAGTTGGAGAAATTGAGGGGGAAAATGGATAGAGGAACACAGGAAGACTCCGAGGAAGAGGAGGAAAATGAAGAGGAAGACCTATGGCAGAATAGACAAGCCCTACTAGAAGACAAAAGAGTCATGCTAGAGGGCCTTGAAAGGGTAGGAAGAAGAGACCAAGATTGATCTCCCTTTGTTTTGTGGCAAGCTAAATATGGAAGATTGCATGGATTGGATCGAGGCCCTAGACAATCACTTTGAATGTGACAGTGTACCTAAATGCCATAAGATGAAGATTGCTAAAGCCAAGATGAAGGGCTCTGCCCTTAGTTGGTGGAACTTCCTTCAGACTGAGAGGTTGGATGAAGGTAAGGAGGCATTAAACACATGGAAGAGGATGAAGATAGAGATCAAGAAGCAATTCATACCAGAGGACTATGAAGTCCTAATGCACCAAAGGTTACAAAGCCTTAGGAAAAAGGACTTGGATGTGGGTGCATACATCGAGGAGTTTCACAAACTGACTCTAAGGGCTAAGGTGACTGAGAGTGAGAAGCAAAAATTGGCAAGGTACTTGAATGGTCTCAAGTACACAATCCAAGATGAACTCACTTTGTTCAATCCCAAATCAGTGCACTTTTGCTTCCAAATGGCACAAAAGATTGATTGAGGAAAGACAAAGGAGGAAGGGTGACTCCCAAAACAAGGCAAGAGGATCCAACAATAGGGGCAGAGGAAGGTTCAATGGGTGAGGATCTTTCAATAGACCCCAAGGGGAGACTAGTAATCAGGAAAATCAGGAAGGTGAAGCCAGTCCTAGAGGAGGCTATAGAGGGATAAGAAGTAATAGTCAAGGGAGATCAGGGGAAACGACTCCAGGAGTATTCACTGGAAGATGTTTTAATTGTAATCGGATTGGACACCAAGCCTCAAGGTGCCCTAACAAGATTGGGAACAATCATCAAGGAGGGGATAGGAGGGTCCAGCTAGCCCAAGAAGATGATACACAAAGTGTACAAGGAGCCAAGGGAAATGTAGATCCGGAACAGGGAGAGTTCCTCATGTTCAACAAGACTTTGTTGAAGAATCCTCCAGCCAAGGAGCCAACACAAAGGAAGACTATTCAAGACCGCATGCAAGGTGAAAGGTAAAGTTTGCAAAGTAATAGTAGATTCAGGTTCAACTGATAATCTAGCTTCCATTTTTATGGTAGATAAGCTTGGATTGAAAAAGTTACCTCATCCTAACCCATACAAAGTATCATGGTTGAACAAGGAACAACAAGCTTTGGTAAATGAGTAGGTGCATGTGGAGTTCAGGATAGGAGACTATCATGATAACATCCTCTGTGATGTGACTGATATGGATGCCTGCCATCTATTATTAGGGAGGCCTTGGCAATATGATGTGAATGCACATCATGATGGGAAGACAAATGTCTATGAGATTTCCAAAGGTTGGAATGTAGTTCACCATGAGACCCCCGCCAGATGATGGAAAAGAGACTCCTCAAGCCAGCAACAAGCTAGTTGTAGGGGAGAAGGAGTTCATGAAGACAATAAAAAAGAAAGACACTCCATGCTATGCCATTGTGGTAAGGCCTAAGGAAGAAAGAAAGGAGTGCAGGATAGAGAAGGAAGAACCATGGAGGAAAGTGGGACCCAAGGAGGTGTAGGAACTTCTAGGGAGGTATAAGGGTGTAATTGCAGATGGCAAAACAGAGACACTACCCCTTGTTAGAGATGTAAGTCACTACATTGACTTCTTACCTGGTTCCACACTTCCCAAACAAAGCAGCATACAAGCTCACACCTAGTCAGAATGAAGAATTAGCTAGGCAAATTGAAGAGCTCTTGAGTAAGGGGTTCATAAGAAGGAGCATAAGTCCTTGTGCAGTGCCAGCCTTGTTAGCCCCAAAGGAGGGTACATGGAGGTTATGTACTGACTCCAGGGCTATAAACAAAATCACTATTAGATACCGGTTTCCCATGCCAAGAATGGAGGATTTGATGGATTGCCTAGGAGGGGCAAAGTATTATTCTAAGATGGATTTGAAAAGTGGTTACCACTAGATCAGGGTGAGGGAAGGAGATGAGTGGAAGACAACATTCAAGACCAATGAAGGGTTATTTGAGTGGATGGTGTTACCTTGCAAAAGACCCTATTGACCCAGAACCGCTTGATGAACCCACGGTATAGGCAGCACCCATAGCAGGGGCTTAAGTGGATATATGGGTAGAGCCTCTAGACCCTGTGCCAAGAGCTTTCCCAACATCCCTCCTAGTTTAATAACCTGTCGATTCATTTGCCCGGATTCAGTGCTTGTTGTTTACCTTGACTCAGTTGTTCCAGTCGAGGAAGCACCAGTTAGAGTTGGTCCACCACCAATAATAGGGCGAGGCATAGCCATCATTTGGGCGAGATAGAAGTAGAGTGAAAGTAAGCTAGGGGGGGGCAGGGGTGGTAGCAAAGGGAAGAGCAAAGCCAACAGTGGACCGGGGTGACCTTCACCAGTCAACCGAGCATCAGTTTAAGCAGATCCAATTGCATGCCCTTTGGTCTCTCAAATGCACCAAGCATATTCATGAATGAGGTGCTTAAACCATTCATTAACCATTTTGTGGTTGTCTACTTAGATGACATTCTCATCTATAGTAAGAGAAAAGGAGAACACTTGGAGCATGCGGAACAAGTTTTGAAGAGATTGCTAGAGGAGAAGTTGAGGATCAACTTGGACAAGTGTGTCTTCTTGCAGGAGGAGTTGATATTCCTAGGTTTTGTCATCTTGAAAGGAAACCTCAAGATGGATCCATCAAAGGTGGATGCCATACTAGAATGGCCCACTCCAAGGACAGCAAGTGAGGTAAAAAGTTTTCATGGCCTTGCTAGTTTTTATAGAAAATTTATTAGAGGTTTCAGTAATGTGAGTGCTTGCATGATAGACACCATTAAGGGAGGCAAGAAATGTCAGTTTGTGTGGACTCAAGAAGCTGACAGGACTTTTGAGTTTTTGAAAAGGAAGGGTGGCAGAACAACCTATCCTAGTGCTACCAGACTTTGGTAAAGTCTTCACCATTCAGTGTGAGGCTAGCAATAGGGTGACATGAGGAATCCTAAGTCAAGAGGGCAAGCTTGTAGCCTTCTTTAGTGAGAAACTAAATGAGGCAAAGCAAAGGTACTCCACCTATGACTTGGAGATGTATGCAATGGTTCAGTCCCTAAGGAAGTGGAGGAACTACTTGTTGCCAAAGGATTTTGTTGTTTATACTGATAACCATGCATTGAGCTTCTTGAATACACAGGAGAAGTTGAATCACAGGCATGCAAAGTGGATGGAATATCTCCAATCCTACACATTTACAATCAAGCATAAGAAAGGGGTAGCAAATAAGGTTGCTGATGCCCTTAGCAAGAGGAATCTGGCCATCCAAGAGATGAGGTTGGAGAATGCGGGATTTCATTCCATCAGGGATATGTATGAGGAAGATGAGGACTTCAAGGAAGCATACCAGGTCTGCAAGGACATGACAGGGTAGTATCATAGCACTTTCTCTGACTATATGCTGCAGGAGGGACTACTCTTCAAAGGTAGTCAGTTGTGTATGTCTAGGGCATCACTTAGAGAGAACATTGTGAAGGAGAAGCATTGTGGGGGTCTAGCAAGCCATTTTGGATTAGACAAGACACTAGAGCTAGTAAGGAGATTCTACCATTGGCCTAGGATGCCATCTAATGTCAGGAGATTTGTGGAGGCTTGTATGGTGGGCCAAAGAGCAAAGGGCAGGTCTTCTAATGCAGCTCTCTACACTGCATTGCCCATTTCCAAGAGGCCTTGGGATCCTGTCAGTCTAGATTTTGTGCTTGGGCTTCCTAAGACCAAGTAGGGTTATGATAGTGTGTGTGTGTGGTGGTGGACAGGTTTCCTAAGATGGCTCACTTCTTGCCTTGCAAGACTAGCCATGATGCCTCACATATTGCAGGGATCTTCTTCAAGGAGATCATAAGATAACATGGATTGCCTCTATCCAGAGTCTCAGACAGAGATCCCAATTTCCTTGGTCACTTTTGGAGGACCTTGTGGAAGAAACTTGGGACAGACTTGGCCTTCTCATTTGCCTACCATCCCCAAACAGATGGTTAGACCGAAGTAGTCAGTAGGTCTCTTGGCAACCTATTAAGGTGCCTAACCAAGGAGCATGGCTCAACTTGGGATTCAGTTATTGCTCAGGTAGAGTTTGGCTATAATGATTCCATGTATAGGAGCACAAGACAAAACCCTTTTCAGATTATATATGGCACGCATCCAAGGGGTGTGATGGAGTTGAGGGAAGTTAATTCCATGGAGAGGAACAGTGCTTAGGCCAGTGACTTTGTAGAGGTCATGAGGGATATCTACAAGGAGGTAAGAAGCAGGTTGGAGAAGGTGATAGTGAAGTATAAAGAGGCTGCAGACAGTAGAAGAAGAGATCTCCAATTTTCAGTAGGAAATATGGTGATGGTTCACCCGAAGAAGGAAAGGTTACCCAAAGGTAAACATAGCTAGTTGATGATGAGGAAGATAAGTCCTTTCAAAGTTTTGCAGAAGTGCGGTCAAAATGCTTACAAGGTTGATTTGCCATCAGACATTGGGCTCTCAAACACCTTTAACATCTCTGATCTCTATGCTTATACGGGACTTGAAGTGAGGGATCTTAGCGGACAAACATTGCCCAAGGATGATCATGAGACCATGAAGGCCCTTCCTAAAACCCAAACACCTGAGATTGAGTATGTTTTGGACAAGAGGGAAGGTAAGAAGACCAGGAGGCAGGTCTACCTTGAATAGCTCATCAAATGGAAAGATAAGGCAGTGGAAGATTCTAGTTGGTTGACTGAAGTGGCAATTCAAAAGTTGGGATACTGGGTATCCACTCTACCAACTCAAGAGACTTGAGTTTTATTGGCCTAGGGAGTATGGTGTAGTGCACCAAGGCACTCCTATTGAGGCATAGGTGATAGGAAAGGGTAGATAGGAGTTAGGATCCTTTCGGGGTCCTTGGATGTAATAAAAGACCAAGTGCGAGGTCAATTGGCACTTAGGGCATGTTATAAGCCAAGTTGCTCAATTGGACCAAAAGGTCTAAAATGTTTAGATTCAATGATTTTTGATAGGATTTGGTAGTTTAGGCTTAGACTGGATGGGTTAGATCCATCTAGGCTTTGGTAGGGCCTAGTTAGAGCCTAGGAGCAAAAATGGCAAAAGTTGCAATGCAACTTTCAAAAGTTGTCCAAATGTTGTAATTCGATTGAGAACACCTAATCAAGTGGTTCTAACCGTTGGAATGGGTTTAAAATCCATTTTGAATGATCAACTAGGATGTTAGATCAGATTGTATTCGAAGGCTTGAAGATTTGAATGAAAAACCTTGAATTTTTGGAATTCTGAGCGATACCAGTGAACTGTACGACCCCGAACGGTCTGGTAATGGTTGCATAATCTTTCTTTGAGTAAGAACATTGTTTTAGTGATCGAATGCTTTTGGTTTGAGTCCATTTGGATTCACCAGTCGAAAGTTGTGTTGAATTTGGTTTGGGTGGCCTTGAACAACTCGAATTTCTAGGGATTTGGAGAAATGGAGCCCTAGCTTGCTTTTCCACCGGTGGATCCTCATGAAACTGAGGGGAATGCAAGTTAGGAGTATGGTCTCAAGGATTCCAGAGGCTAGAGGTGAGGAGAGAAGGTTTGGTCATTTTACTAGCCAACCCTAGGTCAAACATCTCTATGTGTTTGGCCAGGAAAGAAGTGGCTAAGTGGGGACCGTCGATGCAAGAGACCCAGAGGACCCTATAAGTTGTTGAATTTGGTCGAGTAAGGTGTGATAAAGATTTCCAAAAGGTTTGGGGGTCTTGAGAACCCATTCTATCCATTCTCCATTGAGTTCCTAGTCTAAGCTGGCCAATTAGGCTTGTGAACCTAGTGAGGGTTTGGGGGTGTTGGATCAGGATTAGCCTAAAAGCTTTTGGGATCTTTAGGGGTATCCAAAAGGGTGTTTGGATCTGTGTTTAGTTTCCTAGGCTGTTAAGGAGTTTTTGGAACTAAGGACCAAAATTGGGGTTTGAAAGGCTACAAGGATTGTAGGCCTAAACAGAGAAGTTGGTGTTGTGGGTTAGTAGGATTCCTCTAGGGTGTGAATCCTTACTTGGTTGGGTCTCATAAACTAGTCTCCACTCATTGTTGAAGGTGGTTTGAAGCTATAAGGGCAAGTGCCTTATAGGGCTCATCCGGAGTGTGTACTTAGGTGTGGGTGAAGGATCAAGAATTGATCCTAGAATCCATTTTTATGTGGATAAGGGTGTTGAAGACCTTTGTTTTGGTGGTTGGCTGCATAGCTTTGCATCACAAGGGATTTGTTAATGTCCACCCAAATACTGGGATTTGACTATTGCAATTGTAAGAGAGCAATAGAGGGGTTGATCCTTTGAAATGGCTTTGCAAAGCCTGATAAGATCACTGTTTCATCTAGTGAGATTCATCACCAAGCACCATAAGAATGGTTTCTTTAGGTTATTGTGCTTCCTTGCACACTCTCTTCATTTTCTTCTTCTCTTCTCCTTTTCCCGTACCGTAGCTTTGATTAGCATACAGTTTAACTCTTTCTCTGTGGTAGAGTGAAGGCAAATGATTTTCTTCACTGACTGAAGAATAAATAGACTACCTGTTGAGCGTGGGACAAATCTTCTCGCTCTTTGCTGTTGCGATCTCCGTGAAGATCTCCTTGTGATCGATCATCCAGTCATGTGAGTAAACATCAGATGCATGAGATAAGCTTTCCCTTAATGGAAGATCCGCCATGAATCCGCCATTCAGTCGTGTGTTAGTCTTGTAATGGAAACATCAACTACGTGTCATATACTTTCCCGTAGAAGAAATTTCTCCATGATTTATGCAATAGATCTTGGCAAAAGAATCTCCTTAGTATCCTTCAACTGTGCCTTTCACCGGTCTTTTCCATAACAGAAAATCCCGCGTGATTTGTGAAACAAATCTTTGTAGAAGAGTCTCTTAAGTGTCCGTCAACCGTGTCATTGGTTATCGGTTTACTAAACAGTTTCTCTTGTCACCTGTTCCCTAGTATTTGGACAATCTTAGCTTAGTCTCTTAATGACATCAACGACAACACCACTTTACCATGTATCGGTTGCATCCTGTAATGTCCCCTCTCTCTCCAATAGGATTTAATATTAAATAATAAATTAATAATTGAATCATTAATAATAAATTATAATATAATTTATTATTAATATAATAATGAAAGAAAATAATATAACATTTTATAGTCACATTATTAAATATAATAATATAATATATTATTAATACATTAAATATAATATCATAAAATATAGTATATTATTGATATAATAATAATTAACATGTGACTAAATGAAAAAGTTGCAATGAAGGGAAGGTCGCGACCTTTCCTTAGCCCCTCCTCCGCATACTTAATGGAATCAGCAAGAAAACGATATGATGGCACCAAAGACAATTCCAGATATAAACGTGTTAAGGAGGACACGAGGATATAAATATATGGGGGGTAATCATAGCAACTCTACCGTCGCCAATATAGGTTGGAGCGAATATGAATTGGATACAATCATCCAAACTGATGCCAACAAATAAGAAATGATTTCAAACAGTCACAGTCAGCGTACAAACTTTAACTCACATATATGGTTGACAACAATCCGAAAACCATAAGACGGTAGCTAATTTCAAACAAGAGGGGACGGTGGACTAAAAACATCTCACTGTGATGTACCCTCAGACTTTCCGTAATAGCATATTAGAGAGAAGTCAGCATATAAATATTGCTACGTGTTTGATTAACTATGAAAGCAGTCACCATACTCATATTATTCGTAAGAAGGAAAGATGGCATCTTTATTAAACACATTTTGTACCCAGCGATTAGTTTCATTTTAAAGGAAAGACAAATTTAATTTGTCTTATTCCGAAACTAGAGCAGTGAGTGTATTTGGCTCAGGCAGCGAACTACAACATGGTGCGATTTGGTAAGGAAAGGTAATTAAGATCATCGTAATCACAAAGATTAATACAGAGAAATCAGGGGCAACAACATATAGGACCTCCAATATGTTTCAGACCTGATATTTCACGAGAGATTCATAGTTGTTGATCAGTTACACATTGTGATTGATTATAAGATTTATATAGTCGGCAGGCGTTTATCAAAAAGGAGACACCCTCATCTTATACCTACATATCACAATCATCATTGTGAAATCCAACTCTTGCAATCCACCAAGAGTGATAACATTGTGTTAAGATTCTCTTGATTAAAGATATTGTCATTATACAACCACATTAAATGCATAGGTTAGCAGCATTTAAAGAGTTAAGAATTCTATTGCAACTCAGTTATACGAAATGGTTTCAAAATCTTTGAGTGGTTAATGGAAACACCACTAGGAATTATCTCACAACTTTGATCATGTCTCAACTCTTTGTTGATGGAAAGTGTACCTGGATCCCAAGCTTTGTTTTCAATCTTATCACATGGTTCCGGAGTAGATTTTTTATACAGTTCCAAAAGAGGATTGTCATAGGTGCTATTAGCTTCAATCTCAAACAAAGGATTATTTAGAAGTTGAACTGTTAGTTGCAAACTTAGACTTATCTATTTTCAAAGTTATCATATTTAATTCTTTGGGATGATAGTTATAGGTTCATGTGTGTAGCTCAGTCTCTTGTTTTCTTCTATTCATTCCTCCACCTTTGGCTCCTTGAAATGTTTCGTGACTATATTCTGATTTTGTGGTTCTCTTAATTCTTAATTATTTAAGGATTTAGCCTTTTCTTGTTCAGGATAAATCTATGGTCTCATGACTTGCAACTGTCAAACTCTTCATATTCTATGTTAGGTAGAACAACCTTCAGGGCCTTCAATGTCGTTTGTTGTGATTCTTGGTTAGATGAGTGTGTGGGTGTGAAACTCTATTTGAATTGCAATATTTACTTTGAACATTTATCTCTTTTGCATCTAAGTGTTCATTCCTTTGTTTGATTTTCCATAAATTTTCTCTTGTTTGTGAAGCTATCATCTTTGCGTGCGTAACTTTTTCATTCCACTCTTCACGTAGTACTAAAGTTCTTTCCACGCTTCAACACTAACCATTAATTTTTTTGGCTATGCTGGCCATTGTAATGTCCCCTTCTCTAAAATGGAATTTAATGATAATAATGTTAAAATATAAGACTAAATAAACAAATAAATATAATTATAAATAAATATATATAATTATATTTATATTGATAAAAGTTAAATTAATTTAGTAATGATTAATAATATCTAATAGTATTAAACCATAAAATAAATAAATGAATAATAATATTATTCAACAATAATATTATAACATAAATAATAAATTTAACATATACAAATCTAATATTAATATAATATATAAATATCATTATTATTGTAATGTAATATTAACAATAATTAAATATAGATAATAATAGCAATTTATAAATATATCAATTAAAATATAAATTAATAAATATAAATATAAATAGTTATAATATAGGATATATTAACTATTATACGATATGAGAAATATCTTATATAAAATAGGATACAAATGACTCCTCAGCGGCACTCATCACAGGATGATCTAGTACGGTCAAAATAACCAGGAGAGTGGTTGACAACGGTGGATAGAAGGGGAATCAAGTAAATATGAGGGGTATAGAACAGTAAGCATCCATCGTGGTTGCTACCGCAATAACCATTGAAGCATCCATCATTTGACGATACCAACACCGATTATAATAGACATCGATAACCTATAGCGTGAATTGGTATTATCAATGTTACGAAGATTATGCACGGTTAAGTACCAATGGAAGAATTGAGATCTTGATATATACTAACAATTACTCTTGAAAAGGACTAATCAGAGTTATTGGAAAGAAATCAATTGTTAGAAAGAGACAACGGATGTGTCTCTTGGAGATGTATAATCAATTTACAAGATATAAGAGGACAACCGAGAAGATGGGGGTAAGGAAAGGAAAGAAAAAGGAGGAACACTCACGTTAATATAATAACAGTAACTTCATGTTTTAGAGGAACCATATACTACAGACATAATATCACTAAATACCATTTATATTCTATAGATACTCAATCTGATGCTAGGGGAATTGATATAACCCTAAGACTTGCGTGATCCCAGATTTATAAGGATAGAGTAAACCATAAACAATTTTATCTTGAATACATACTCGTTGCAAATTGAGTACGGTGGATTAAGATATATCATATTCAAAATATTTCACAACAAAGAGGAATGAATTCATCGAAGTTACGAGTCTTCATACAGGGACAGCTATTTGCAAAGAATTAGTCACACACTTTCACTTGAAATAAAACAGTAATATTATATGTTTAAAGACTGAAGTACATATATACATATTCACTTGAGAAAATCAAATAATCAATTCATTACAGCATTAATCACAAAAGAAGCAGGGTAAACACCAAGTAATTTCACAAGGGACATTTAAACCCAATTCCTCATTGGAAGCCTTTAGGGCCCGTTTGGTTGCTGGAATTAACCTGGAATTGGAAAACGGGAATTGGTAAAATTAAATTCTCAATTCCAATTCCATGCCTCAATTCTAATTCCAGGTTTCCGAGGAGAATTGGCTGAATGCTCATTTTGGACCAAAATTAGAATTGACCTATACTAGTTCACCAATTCCTGTTTTCTAATTCTAGGTCAATTCTAGCAACCTTAAGTAAATTGAGGAAGTTTTTGCTGGGGGATATTACAGCCATAGCTTCGTCGAAGATGTTTCTCATCTGCTCTTCTGTATCCATTAATGCGACTTTTCTTTGTTGTTTTCCTCAAGGTGATTATATTTGATGCACAATGTATCTTGTGATTTATTAGAGATATTACTCTTCTTATCCACAATTATTGGCTCACTTGTGGGTGCCCTATACTCTTCAAGAGGTGAAAGGTGATAATGAACGACATTTTGATTGAGATGGAGTAAGGGCAAATTCATAATCCTCATGAATCATTTCATAGGTGATTGAAGAAGCACTTGAAGGTATAATTATCTCTTTATTTTTGAGATGTTGGAATCCATTTTGTAATGTACGCAAATTTTGGGAAAATAAATAAATAAAATTAATTATTCTTAAGTTGTCCAAATAAATTAAATATTAAAAGGGATGAGATTATTTTGATTAATTTAATTAATAAGTGACTTCAATAAAAAAACAAAATAATATTAAAAGTCACTTTATTTAATAAGTCATCCAGCTTATTATAAAAGCTATATGCCATGAAGGAAATTCTAGAAGGTTCACGAAATTGCTATAAATGGAGGGGTTTGTAATGCATTCAACATGTTCAGATTGTTACTGAAATTGATGAATTTGTTTGATGCTTTGCATTGGGGAATTGTTGAGGACAGAAACCTTCAGTGATTAGAAGGGATGTATTAAAACCTGGTTCTTCAAGGCATGGATTTGCAACTGAATTCACACTTGTGCCAAAACCGCGAGGGTATCTGTTGGAGACAAAATTTGCAGCAAGTTCCACATTGGATGTAGATTGCAGAGCCTACATTGTATGCATTAGAATAATATATTCTGGTGGTGATAAATTTGGTGCCGAAGTATATATATTCTATTTTTAAATAATGATGTTAGTTTGGTTGCAAGATGTGTGCTTCAATCACTTTATAATGTTGGGACATTAATGCTGCCGAAAATTAATTACTTAAAGTTAAAGATCTAGGTGATTATTGGGTTTCATTATCTCATGCTTTAATATTTACTGTTGAATGTTAATACTACCGAAACTTTGATACCTGGCATAGAGAAAATTGTCTTAAGGTGGGTCCCAATTTTGATTTTGGTGTTGTGACGATAGTTGTATATATATTCAGGTGAGTCCTTTTTAGCGGGGTTTGAGAAATCTATTTGAAAGAAATATCGTGGTCTTTTCTAAAGTTATTGGAGATTATTGGAAGAATCTTGGAAATCATTTAAAACTTATAATTCATGGATAGGCTATATTAAATTACAATTTAGTTTCTTGTTTTAATAATTAGCTGCCAATAATTGGTGGGGTTAATTAATAAACATTGATGTTGAGATTTATAAACAAGCTTCGGTATCTGCTTGTGGGAATTTCTCTTATCTCTTGGCCTGGGTTGTAGTTGAATAGGGAGTTGGTATTCAAAGCTGTTGTGGATTCGTGAGAATAGTTCTGTGTTTCTATTGTAAGCCAGACTATTACTGTTTGCGGAGGTTACTTGTAAAGAGCCTGGCTGGCTCTTAATTGCAAATTAATTTTTTGTATATTTGTTTTTTGCAATTTTTTTGTATTTTCCGAATATATAATTTTTTAATTTTCTCTGAATATAAAATAGAACCAAACAGCAATTAACTATTAACTCCAAATGCTCACTAAATTAACCACTATGAGTGCTAGCAATGTTCAGTAAGCGATACATGATTTATTAATTCAGATTGGTACCTTGAAACAAATCGCAGCATGCCTGGAGAGGTATCGCAGCCTCAAAGAGTGACTCGCAACTTTCTGGAAAATTGACGCTAGCAACATTTAATGTTATCTATGCATTGGAAGCTCCTTGCGTGACAATTGGTGAAGACAAATTGGGACGGCAGCCTTCCCTTAAACCTCACACAGCTGAAAGAATGATACGCTGCCCTCCAAATTGAATGCGAATTCTTTCATAACCGTACGGCCTCCATTAATTCAAAAACAACATACAACTGCCAACACATTTCATTGGTATTGAGAAACCAATTCAAAGTATAGGAATTCTTTTGAAGAAATTGACGTTTCTTCAAGACATTGACCAAACCCTTGTGCTCTCCTCCAAATTCGTTTTTGACAAGTTTCCATAAACATGATATAATAATAAAATGATTGAGGAATTTTGAAATCCTTGAAGGCTTTATAATAAAGCATTAAAAACAAGGCTTCCTCAACACACCAAGTGTCAAGCTTCAAGTTCACTCATTTCACTAATGAGGCTTCAACAACACACCATCAAATTAAAACATTAAATCTCATAAGTTATTAATTAAGCCAAGCTTAATTTAATAACTTCATATGCAAGAGATCTAATTGAATGCTTTTGACACTCGGCACCCTGTGCCCACACTGCCCTGCCAAGAATAGCAACCAAGCCAAAAATAGACTTACTATAAATAGAAAATCTATCACAGAGACTGTCTATATTGACTATTAGCTCACAAGGGTCGCGATGATGAACTGACCAAAACATCCTCCTGACTCCTGCTAAAACAGGGACATCTCATTCTTTTCTAGTTACGGACAATGACATGGTCCCTTTCCGAGAGTGTAATTTGCAGGAATCATTTGGAGCAGTTTTGGGCTGCATTATACTTAGAGTGGGCTTCAAACCCAGTGAACTCATTCCTTCAAGCGTGGGTATTTTCACTCTGTAGCATGAAGGTAACTTATCTACATGCGCAGCTGTTGTACCAAATACTGAGAATTTCAAGTGTTAAGAGCGTTGCAAATTCTTGCGCATAGTTGGATGAACTATCTATATGCTTGAAGGGAGTTCTTTAGTAGCTCATGAACATCTTTCATGTGAGTGAAACCCTTGCTATTGAATGCTTAATATTAATACTTGCAATAATCCGATATTCTGTCATTGTTGGAAATAAATAAATAGTGATTCTAAAACACTACATATTTGATGTATTGTGTTCTGTTTCTGTTATGATTTGGTATAGAAGTTACACCAACTATTTGATGAAAGGTTTGAATACAAAACCATTGATAAGTTGAATGTCAATGCGAAAAATTAATTGAAAACAAACCGGGTTCTCCTTAAAACTGTTTAAGAAAATCACAAAAAGGAAAAGTGAGAATTTGGGCAAGATTCTTTTAGGGGATCTTACACGTTTCCTTGTGTCAACTTTCTCGAAATACTAGCATGAAATCACAGGCAGTTGTAAGCTCCTTATTAGCATTTTATTGAATTGTAATGTTTGGATAGGTGATTGGGTTTTCCTTAAGTTTCTCTTTTGTGATCTTCCCTCCTGCAACTTTTAATTCTTCTGCAGTGGGTAAGTTGTTCTTACTACCACCATGATCTCTTGCACTAGAGGACTCTTCTTTAAATTTCTTTGCTCTTCTTTTTAGTTCAATGCTTAATACATCGCATGTGTAATTTGTTCTTACTACCATCATGATCTGTTGCACTAGAGGACCCTTCTTTATATTCCTTCGCTCTTCCTTTTAGTTCCGTGCTTGATTCATCGTATTTGGCTAAATTCCTATCCCTTCTTTGGATAGATTGCTTCAATTCCAACACCAAATTCTTAGTCATCTTATCTTCTACTTTCATATAATTGATTTGAAACTAATTTTAAGGCTCCTCAACAAGCTGGGAGGATAGCTTGCTCTGACCACTTGGAATGTCCCCTTTTGTAATTGATTAGGTTTTGTTTGATTTCTAAAATTGCAAGAGACTTCTTTCTATCTATAACTTGTACACAATTTTTTAATTTGCCACAAATGTGTGGATTGAAAATGATTTGGAAGTGTGTATAATATTGATATCCTTAATTTAATGAGTTAGACAATGTAGAAATTGTTCAGTGCAAATGTCTGTGTAATGTCCCCTTTTCTAGCTCATTCATTCATGATGTGTTGTTAGCCCTATTTTCCTTGGTCCTCTGGGCTAACCAAGACTTTATATGGATCAAAGAGAGATTTGGCCTAGGCAATTCTAGTTTCAGGCCAATAAGAGTTTATTTAGCAGGGTTTCCAAATACTTTCTATTTTTAGGAAGTCAACATTGGGCTTAGTGATGTTGGTATTTCAGAGTTGGATGAGGAGCATCCCATTGAGAGCTTTCCAACGAGCTATCACACTTGATTATCTGAGTCCGATTGATCAGTAATTTTTTTGCCTGAAGATTAAATAATTTATTAATAAAGTGACTATTAAATTAAAGAACATATTAATGTCACTTTATTATTAAAAGGCTATTTTATTCCCTTAAGAGGGAAAGGATATTTTAAAAAGGGAAATAAAGATGAAGTGACAAGCAGAGGAAAAGGAAGAGTCACAGGGATGTGCTATAAAAGAACTTTCAAAGGCTCATTCTTTTCATGCTCGATTTTATGATTTGACTACTATTCTCTTGGAGATTTTGGAAGCTTCATCTTTCAGAAGGTTTGAGGATAGAAACCCTCAAGCTTGGAGACAGTTGATGGGAAATCCATTGTTAGTTGGAGACATCACGTAGGTGTCTCACTTAGTATTACAGGTTCATATTTTTGGTATCCAATCTTGTTGTAATTTCTGTAACTATGATTGGATGTTGTTATTATTTTGCTGAAGATTTAATTGCAATTTTCATTGAGGGAAACCATATCTTTGCTGGGTATTTTGTATATTTGCTAAATAAATTGAAATCAATTGCATGCAAATCTGTTGTTTAAATTTCTCTGATATATTTTGAGAAATTTGGAGAATATTCTTATGGGGATATTATTGTGGTATCATAGTAGTGTATCCTTCCAGCCTGAAGGGTTAACAATTTGGAGAATTAAGGTATTTGCAGATTTGAAGAACCTTATAACATGTTTCGTGGGCTTCAATTCTATGTTTGAGTGGAATTCATAAAATTGATGCAATTAATTTGTAAGCTTTTGTCGAGCCAAATAATGCTAGTGATTAAATTAAGTTCTGGGAATGTAATATCGTGTGGAGATAAGAACTTGTGTGGACCATACTAACATCAGCGACAGTATATATTAATGAACAAAAGTGGATGTAATGAGCCCAGCTGGCCCTCTAAAACAAACTAGTTTTTCCTTCAATTTAAATTGCAATTTTTTTTTGTGTTTTCAAAGAACATATAAATTTCCAATGAATTACCAGGCTTTAATTAATATCATCAACAGCAATTTAATATCATTAAATTCTTCTTCCTTAATACATCAACCATTTTAATAAAACAAATATCATCAATCTTAACAATAATGAAGCTCTTGAAATTGGCACTTGGCAAACTGATAAAGTGCTCGATAAACTTGATACTTTCCTCTATGGTTGTCGCAGCATGAAATAATGAGTTGCAGCCCCAATAAAATGATTAACACAGCTTCAAATAAATCCACACAACCCTTACAAAGCCCACTCAGCTCTGATAATGTTCAACACAGCTTCCTTGGACAGAAAATTGTCAACAAAAAACAATTATAAGCCTCCTAAGGTATTACTATTAACGCAGCAGTCCAGAATCAATACGCAGCTCCAAAATCAATGCATTATGACATTGATAACTTCATACAGCAGCAGTCCCAAACTATACGCCATTGAATTTTTGAAGCAAATCGAACCACAGGAAGAATTCTGAAATTGTTCACAACTCCACAAATTTGATATACTTCAGCATCAAATTTGAATTTACTCAACCAGCAATAGAATATCCAGTAAATCAGAAGCAAAATTCACCATTAACATATAATGATTCAAATTGCACAATGAGGAATCAGTCCTCAAACCGTAGCAGTATTTCTCCTCTCTCAAAATACAATGTTTTATCAAATGATCAATAGATATTTGAGAATGAGCTCTCAAGTCCTTTTTTATTTTTTCTTGTGAGAGCTGAAAGACAATTCTTACCAATGTGGGATAAATAGATATACTTTTCCTTTTAATAATTCGTTTACTCGAATTCTTTAAATTAATACCTTGGCTTAGGCTTCCATGATTTAATTAAATAAATGGCCCTTCCCATGATAACTCAACCCTCAACTTAAGTGAAATTATAAAGTTAAATTTTAATTTTATAATAAGCTATTTAATGATTTAATAATAATTTGGCCACCAAAATAATAATAACTCCCAAAATACTTATCCTTTTAATATGCCATTTGAAATAGGACTCACACCTATTATTTCCCCATGTGACCAAATGCACTTTCCAAACATAGAAAGGGTCCTTCTCGAACAACATCAGGCTTACTATAAATAGTAAATGTGGCAAAACTATAGCAAATGAAGTCCGAATGATGCCAAACGAAAGCATACTAAATCCTGAAGTAGATGCCCACTGAAAGAGACCCTCTATCCATCTTCATTAGCCTACGAGGGTCACATGATAGGCTAATCCCAAGAGCCTGAAAAACGAGGACATTACAGTAGAGGTAATATAAGGTACCGTAAGTCTAATATTTCCTATTGGCACTTAGAGTAATGCCATTTAATATCATCGAGCCATATTAAGAAGACTTTGTTTCAAATTAAAGAAGGCTTGTTTATTCATTTTGGTTTGATAATAATTTTGGCTCTCTCTAAAGCCACTGCCAATATTTCATTGGAGCATTTCAATTTAATATTTTCTCAATACCATGAAGTGGAAAACAAATATTTTTACACAGAACCATAGTTTGGGGATAAATAATTGAGAACAAGCCTTCCTATTGGGGGCCGTTTCATGTGGACAGCTGTGATGTCCCCAATTTAGCAGGTTTCGGGAGTATTGATAAGTTGGCTCATCATTGCGACCCTCATGAGCTAACATCTGGATTTGAGGGTCTCTAGTGATCGACGTACTATTTATAGTCAATGATGCCCCTAGACATTTGTTCATTTTGGAGCCATTATGAGTTTGATTATTATTAATGTTATTTAATTAAGTTATACTTAATTAAATGACATTATCAGCCTAAGTTAAGTTTAATTTTGAAAAAAAGCACACCAAGGCGCCAAAGGGGGATTATTTTATATTATTTCAAATTCAATGGTGCAACATAAAGCAAAGTCAATTATTTAAGTGAAAGATGTGTTGTTGAAGCTAGCTGTTTATGTGAAGTTGAAGCTTTTTGCATGATTCAATAAATATGCAGCCCAAGAAGAAAATCTCACCTCTCTTGTTATGGATAATTGTTGGTGAATTTGCTCTAAGGATTTGATATTCTCTTCTCAACGCTGAGACATTAATCTCTACTTGATTAGGCACTTTGAATCATAGCTATCATGATGAATTGTGCAAGTTCCCATCTGCTGCGTTTAAATTCAAGGGTGACAACATGGATTTATGGAGCTGCGTTTGCATAATGGACTGCGACTTGTTTCATAAAGGCTGCGATCTCCAATATGAGCAGTGTTGATTCTTCCTTTGAGGGCAGCGATCTTTTAAACAAAGCCCATGATCAATTATAGGGCCGTGCAATTACCAAGAAGGCTGTGATTTTGCTTCCATAGTTGTAGCTACGGTTTAGTATTAAAAAGGTGCATATTAATTGTGACAATTTGCTATTACATATCATAGTATTTATGTTTGCAAAGAATAATTTCAAAGTTCTTGTATTTGGATTGGAATTCAGTATTTGTTTCTTTCAAAATTTTCCGGAAAGCAAATAATAAGTATATATTTGCAAAAACACAAAAATTATAAACTTTCAAAACACAAAAAAATTCATTATTTAGCATTGATAGAGCAAGAGCCAGCAGGGCTCGTTACAATAGAGCCTGGATTTTCTGTCATTGACTGTTGCATATTAATATTCTTTCAATCATGTTTGTTCCTCTGATTGTATTGGTGCGATTCCTTTAGTGTTCCAGGCGTGGCCTCTCATAACTTCCATTATATGATGTGTTTGAAATTGCTAAATTCTTGGTGCCTATGTCATGTGTGACTTCTCAGATTGATATGTTTTTGCCGAGCTTATATTTTGCCTTGATCGTGAATGATCTCTACATCAATAGTTTCAGCGATTGATAATTTTTGTATAGCTGGAGAATGACTGCCATGAGTTTGAAACAGAGTGTTGATTATATTGTTATATTTAGACAATTCCTAGGTTCGGATTAATATTTCCTGAATTTTCTCATGTTTTATGCAACCGTGGTTACTAGAATCCTGAATGGCTTCTTACTGGTGATTAGAGACCAACATTTCATTTTGAAAGGGTTCCGTTTGTGTAGCGGCAAGCCATGTACAATTGGTGAGAGGTTGTGTATCTGGCGTGAGGAGTTTGGCCAAGGAAACCGGTGACTGTGTGAACTACTAGTTTCAGCCATTTGCTTGCAATATTTGGGGAGTATAGATTACTCCAGCTCCTATGTTGGTTTTGTTGCAATTCTACACAAAACAAGTGGTTCTACCTCAGCATTCTTGATTACTGTGCGTGTTTGGTGGTTCAATCTCATCTCTAGTTATTTCAAGGAAACGGCAAATAAGAGAGTGTCCGGTCTTTATTTACTCTCTACTGTGAAGTCTAGTCTGAATCGTTGATGCTGCTCTGAGTGATGAGACTACTTGCTATGGGACATGGTAATTAAAGTTGTGGTACTGTGCATGTGTTGGTATGGTTCCTATGTCAATCAATACAATCTCAGACTTTGCAGACTTAAGAAGAATAACAGACCGAATAGTGGTCTCACTGGAGAACTATGAGCTTATCGGCATATAAGCACTGAAGACACTGCTAAACATTCAATTACCGAATATTGTTGTTGGATGTGAGAACTGCAAAATATATTTAACCATGGCATGATTACCCAGGTCTTCTCTTTGAGGAAAGAAGGTCAGGAAATAGATTATTTATGTTCTGTTTACAGCTGTAGAACATTCCATATAATTCCTTTGTATAATGTGAATTTTCAAATAGTAGTCTCAATTTGATGTAGTAAACAAATGATCAAACTTTGTATTGTCAGGTTTGGTTTGTTTGTTTTATGTTGTGAAACTACTATAGTCTAAATCAAATTCATTGCAAACAAATAAGCATTTACAACTTCATAAGTTTGTCAATTGTTTGACAAAAACTTCTGAGTGCGAGCAATTAATCCCATAATGAATGCAAACTGAAAATTGTGGCAAGTCGGGAATCAACAAACTGGGTTCTCATGACTAGCAAGTAGTTGTTATTATCAGTAAATGGATGCAAACAGTTTGACCAAATTACAAGGCAGAATTTAGTTTCAGAACGGGGGTTCTTCCAGTGACAAGATGAAGACAACAGAAGGTCTGAAAAAATAATCTTTTCTCAAAAGAATTCTCAGATTTAAAAATGACATCAAATGACAGTTTGGAGTTGGCCAAAATACTCTATGAGACAGGTAGCAAACTTGGGCTGGAATCACAAACAAGGGAAAATGATCTCATCACTTTGATTCAATTGGAAGGATACTCGACCATGGTAGAGCAATCACCCCCTGATTTATTGTAGATTGCTCTTGTTCCTACAGTGACTACATTGAATCAACGCCAGTGGTTGAAGCATTCAGATAGCGAGATAATACTGCTGGTTACTTCTTGTTTGATGGAGGTCACAAGAATCTTAACACCTCAAGAGCCTTACTAAGAAAGACATAATGAAGGAGGTACTTCAGCTAATCGTTGATAGTTTTCAAAATCTTAGGGACATCAGTAGTCATCAGTTCTCTAGAAGGGTTGCCAAACTAAAATCATTTGCAAAAATAAGGTTGTGTAATCTTCTGCTTGACTTGGGATTGCATGATTTAATACATACCATGTTTCAACATTTCTTAGGCATAGTCGGTAAAGAACACAATGCAGATATTATGGCAGCTATCGAAACGATTATGGTTATGACAGTTAATGAGAGTGATGCTCATTTCAAGCCACTTCTACAAATGTTAGCAATTTCAAGGAGAGAACAAAATGTTTCTACAACTTCTTATGAGCTGGTCAACAAAGTGCTCAAACTCTGTGAGCAGAAAATTGAGGAGTTCAAGAAACAATGGGCTGAAGAAGAATTAATTTCAACAAAATATAGGTTACAAAGTGTCCCAAAATGTGTAAGAACCTAATAAGGAAGGAACAGATTTGTTTTACATGTTAGGACACTTGGACACCTAATCATGTTTGTGGGGATTGTAATGAAGATAAGGTAGCCAAATAAATCTAGACCAGCAATGAAGAAGATAAGAATCTCCTTTGCCCCTACAAATTAACACAAATATTGGTGGTGAGATGAATTCAGCTATTGTTAAAGGTAAGGGATATACAAATCTCTACGTTGGTGACTTGGAGGTTGTAATTGATAAACCTTCTATTGACAATAGTCTTACTCAATGTGAGAGCATGTTGGGATCTTAAGATGTTTCCAAAGAAGTTTATGAATCTTCACATTATGAGAAATTGTTTGAGAATGATGACATAGCAAAAGCCTTGTCTTTGCTTGCAAATCAATCAAAAAAGGAGTTTGAGGCCTATGATGGCATTGATGACATCCTTGAGAGGTGTGACGAATCATGTGTTCTTTATAGCAGCAACTCACTTATGCATGATAGTGACTTAGAGGACTAATCAAAGATGACATTTCAGGATGATGGTGTTTTGGATGACCAATCAGAAAATGCATTTCAGAATGACAATGGTGAGAAGCATGTTTTGAAGAATCAGCTGAAAGTTATTGATGATATTGTTGTTACAGCTTTAATATGTTATGATGACACTCACAAGATCATTGAGAATCGCTATAAGAAGGCTCAAATGGAAAAGAGGAAAAGGGGAATGCAAGGTGATTCTTATGTTGCTGACTTGCAAGGGTCAAAGGGGCCCTTGAATCAATAGAATCTGAATATTTGTATTACTTTCAGACAGGAGTCACATTTTAAAGGTTGTTGGAGTATATGCTGATAAATTGAAAGAAAAGGAGGATGAGGTTAATAAACTCATTAAGGAACTTAATGATACATGAGAAATATTAGAGAATACATAGATTGCTCTTCAAGAAGCAAAAAATCAGATTATTCCCACCAATCAGTATAGGGAACAGGAGGACAAAGGAATGTTAGAGTTTTTTGAGGAAGCGATCGAGCAACTTGATAGCATACAACAGACTTGGATAGTTGTCCCAAAAGATTAAGTAACAAGTTTTTGGATCAGCCAGAACTTCAATATGAGCTGGATAACATTCAGTTGGTTGACAATTCTTTGTTTGAGGTGGATGTTGATTGGACATTTGATTTTCCGCTCTTTGAGTTGGATGGGAGATATTTTTCCGATTCTAGTGATGAGAATGAAATTGATTGCATGATTTGGGATCTAGGTATAGTTCTTAGTCATGAGGGATGGTCACAGGATTGGAGTAGTGGATTAGTTTCTAGTGTTAGTATTGCTGCCCAGTTACCAATCAACCTGCATATTAGCTTAGATTCGGATCTACAGGTGAGCTGGATGAATTCTTTGGTTCAGTAGATGAGTGGTTCTAGGTTGAGGGTGGATGGTAGATGTGTTTTGATCAAAGAAAACGAGTTTTCAGCTTCTTCCTTACCTATGATTTCAGATTTTTTGTTGTGCTAGTTCCTTTCTAGCGTGAGTGTTGATTTCAAGGTACTTGTATACTTCAGTGCGACTAATTGTGGGGCATTTCTTGGGCACGACCCAATTATTCTTCATGTCAATTTGGGATAATTTGAGTCATTATAGTCATTTCAAAACATCAGTTTGTGTGCATGTAGTGAGTTGGGTTTGTTGGAATGCCCATTTTTCCTACACTAGCATTTGGAGGCAAACTGTTGATGTTAGGTTTACAATAGTTGACTACATGAGTAGTACTTGGATCATGATTGACAGGGTGTTTTATGAGGTGGTCTCTCTTAAGTTACATTGATCTCAGTGCTCTTAGAGTTTTCAAACCTATGAGAGTTGTTATGCATTACATCAACAACTCAGGTTGGGATGATATGCTTTATTTTATGCGTATAATGGGTCTTATGCACTTCCATGGGAGATCACTCGCATTTGGAGAGTTGTTTAGTGATGATAATTTCTTGGGATACTACAATCTCTTCATATCTGACAGTCGTGACAACATGATAGTCCGAGATCCTGGTATAGATTTGCTTGGTACATTACTTCTGTGGGTGTTTGTTGAGTGGCTTCACAATTCGAGGCATGCTATTTATATCACAATAGAACAACATTCTTGAGGTTGATATGAGATCCAGACATTTAGTTTCAGCATGCAAGTGTAGATTGCTTGAGGTTGAGTAATGTTTGGGAAGGGAGGACTGCAATTTCCCCTTTTCTAGCCTATTCATTCATGATGTGTCGTTAACCCTATTTACCTTGGTCTCGTGGGCTAACCAAGACTTTATAGGGATTAGAGATAGATTTGGCCTTGGTAATTCCAATTTCAGGCCAATTAGAGTTTATTTAGCAGGGTTTCTAGATACTTCTTATTTTTAGTAAGTCATAAGCGAGCTTAGAGTTGGACTGGGAGCATCCCGCCGAGACCTTTCCAACGAGCTATAACACTTGATTATCCAAGTTCAACTGATCAATAATTTTATTGCCTTAAGATTAAATAATTTATTAATAAAGTGATTATTAAATTAAAGAACATATTAATATGACACTTTATTATTAAAAGCCCATTTTATTCCCTTAAGTGGGAAAGGATATTTTAGAAAGGGAAATAAAGATAAAGTGATAGGCAAAGGAAAATGAAGAGTCACAGGGATGTGTTATAAAAGAACTTTAAGAGGCCCATTCTCTTCATGCTTGATTTTATGATTTGACTACTATTCTTTTGGAGAATTTGGAAGCGTCAACTTTCAACAGGTTTGAGGACAGAAACCCTCAGGCTTGGAGACAGTGGATGAAAACCCATTGTCAGTTGGAGACATCATGCAGGTGTCTCACTTGGTATTTTAGGTTCATATTTCTGGTATCCAATCTTGCTGTAATTTTTATAACTACGATTGGATTTTGTTATTATTTTGTTGAAGATTTAATTGCAATTTTCATTGCGGGAAGCTATATTTCTATTGGGTATTTTGTATTTTTGCTGGATAAATTGAAATCAGTTGCATGCAAATCTGTTTAAATTTCTGTGATATATTTTGAGAAATTTGTAGAAATAATCCTTACGGGGATATTACAGTCTTCTATCTCGATATTTATGAAGACTAATCTGCAAGGGTTACATTCTGATGTGATTCTCGAGTTGATAATGATATAATTGTTATATGATGGAGATTGTCTTTGTCAGAAAAAATATGCTATGTAATCCTTATGAACAAAATGTTTTAAAGAATGGATGCAAAGCTATATTCCACTATATGTGCTATATCAATAATGTTCTGAGAAGGAGAGAATTGGATATACGGGAGTAATGAATCTGATGTATTTTTCAATCGATCCTTTATGGATCGATGAGTATAAATTCTGATCCAAATGATAAACTCGGTTTTATCGCGGATCTGTAGTTGACCATCATCGTCTCTGCTATTTTATACATCTTGCTTATGGAATGAAACTGATTTAATTGTGAAGGAATGACCAAAACAGAATTTCTATTATAGCGATCTTCTTATGAATCTGTGATCTGTATGATTATCACTGTTTATGATCTATATCTATGTTGATTATGCTATGCTATTGGAATGCTGTTTCGGCTTAATAATCTCTTTAAAATCTTGCATCCATGACTTATAAGTCTGTGGCTTAGTCTGAGCACCTAGTTTGAACTCAATATTAGAATAAAATCTTCTCATATCCTTGTCCCTACATGTCTCATTCCATTTTATATATTCAAACCTCATAAAGAGATGCTTCCCTTCATATGAAAAGTCACACATCTTGGTTTATAAACATAATTGTTAACTTAATCACACCTTTTGTGATAACAAACACATCATTATGAAATCGCACCACTTGGTTTGTTTATTCTCTTTGAAAACGAAACATACCTCTAAATCAAATTGCACCTTTGGTAAATGAATCACCACTTTCATAATCTTAAAACTGATGCCTTTATTTAAACTCATTTTTACTTGTAATTTCTGTTCATTTAATGATTATTGATGTGTATTATTGGTGCATTGGCACTGTCCTAAATTAATTCATTCCATATACATGCATCTTTGTTCATTATGATATTCCTGCCCCAATCAAATAGTAACTTTTGTTATCTTTAGGATCATAATTGTTATTATTTAATAACATACTCGCTTTTTTTCTTTATTACCTTCACAGTTGTCTCTTTGTCTTCATGTTCAGAAAACTCTCTATTTTTCATTGCATAGATTCCCCAAAACATTCGCTACCAACTTCATATCCAACCATTCTATATCAAATGAACTTTGTATCCTTTGCTTTGGATAATCATAGCACATATTGGTTACTATTTTATCTCAAACAAATCTTCATTAATTGCTATTATTTTGTAGGTCTTATTAATAGTGTCACTTCTCTTAAGATGCCTCCCTCATCTTCTCCCCCCCAACCAAGTGCTGAATAGGTGCATCAGAGATGACATTTACCAACAGTTTCTTCAAACTATTTGGGTTAATCCCCACAGGGGTCTTCACCCTAAGATGGTGATTTATGCTAAGAACTTTTAGGATCTGAAGGACGGACTCATTGTTCGCCCTTCCTACTTATCCCACCACTAGCCATACTCCCCCAGGATCCCCCTAGGCTCCTTCAGAGTGGGTTCGCATTGGCTTCGTTGTGAGAACAAACATCATATTGATAGAGTGCATAGGATTTGTCAGCTTTGTAGCATTGGGGAGGTGGAGTCTGAGGAGCACTTCATCTTTCGCTGTCCTCTATACTACGAGATTGTGAGATCATTGTCGATTTTAACCTCAGCTAATTGTAGCATGGTCGGCTTTGGTTTTGTTAATTTCATGAGTGATAATCCTCATGATAAATATAGTATTCGCTATTGGTCACTGTAGATGCTGCACCAGTGACTTAACTAATTTGACGTGCCCATTCTGAACCATTAGCAGTTTATAATTGTAATTTCTTGAAAATCTAAATATATGAATAAAAATGCATTGAAATGTGTTTTAGTACAAGGGAGAAAATGCTTATTGGAAAATAGGAAATATTATCAAGTTTTCCAAAAAATTGCAACTATGAGAAACACAAAGTATACATACTAAAAATTGAGATAAATGATATGCCTCTAGGAATCTCTAGTACTTTCAATTTCATGATTGTATTCCAGGCTGAACACAATATTCTTATGCATCCATTTCACATGTTAGGTGTAGCTGTCGTATTTAGGGGCTCTCTATTTAGTGCTATGCATGGTTCTTTGGTAAGTTCAAGTTTGTTCAGGGAAACTACTGAAAATGAGTTTGCTAATGCAGGTTACAAATTTGGTTAGGAAGAAGAAACCTACAATATTGTAGCTGCTCATGGTTATTTCGGCCAATTGATATTCCAATATTCTAGTTTCAACAACTCCCGTTCTCTATTTCTTTTTAGCTACTTGGCCAGTAGTAGGTATCTCCGGGTAAAAAAACACTATCTAGTCCATTTTCAAAATTTTGATTTTTGGACTTTTCGACATCTACAACTAAAACTTTCGATGTAATTGTGCGCACAATAATTTCTATTTGTTTATCATAAATTTGTACCCCCTGGGATCGATAAATCTTTTTTGAATTTCATTGAGTAACTGATTCTGACTATCCTCCATAGTTTCTTTGTCTTCATGTTTACAAAACTCTCTATTTTTCATTGCATAGATTCCTCAAAACATTCGCTTCAAACTTCATATCCAACCATTCTATATCAATTGAACTTTGTATCCTTTGGTTTAGATAATCATAGCACATATTGGTTATTGTTTTATGTCAAACAAATCTTCATTAATTGTTATTATTTTGTGTGTCTTATTAATAGTATCACTTCTCCCCCCATCTTCTCGCCCTGGCCAAGTACTGAATAGGTGCATCAACGATGACATTTACCAACAGTTTCTTCATACTATTTGGGTTAATCCCCATTGGGGTCTTCACTCTAAGATGGCGATTTATGGAAAGAACTTTCTGGATCTGAAGGACAGACTCATTGTTCGCCCTTCCTACTAATCCCACCACGGGCCATACTCCCCTAGGATCCCCCTAGGCTCCTTTAGAGTGGGTTCGCATTGGCTTCGTTGTGAGACCAAACATCATATTAATAGAGTCCACAAGATTTGTCATCTTTGCAGCATTGGGGAGGTGGAGTCTGAGGAGCACTTCATCTTTTGCTGTCCTCTATACTACAAGATTGTGAGATCATTATAGATTTTAACCTCAGCTAATTGTAACATGGTCGCCTTTGGTTTTGTTAATTTCATGAGTGGTAATCGTCATGATAAATATAGTATTCGCTATTGGTCAATGTAGATGCTGCACCAGTAACTTAACTAATTTGATGTGCATATTATTAGCCCATTCTCAACAATTAGCAGATTATAATTGTAATTTCTTGAAAATCTAAATATATGAATAAAAATGCATTGAAATGTGTTTTAGTACAAGGGAGAGAAATGCTTATTGGAAAATAGGAAAAGTTATCAAGTTTTCCAAACAATTGCAACTATGAGGAAGACGAAGTATACATACTAAAAATTGAGATAACTATTGTGTCTATCTTTGGAAAATAGGTCTAATAAAAATCAAATTCACTATTATGTCTATCTTGGAAAATAGGCATAATAAAAATCAAACTCTACCAAAATTGACTTTGTCAAAGTTGAATATGGAAATCAAAATGTGAAACCACATCGAGAAGGCTTCCTAAAGCACTTAATGTGATATCACAATATCATGTTGATGTCAACATAATGATGTTGCATGTTGCCTCTAGAAGCATGTGGTATTTTGTTGGTTGTCCATTTGTCAAAGGTAGGTTATAGGAGATGTTAGCAGTTTGACATAGCATTGAGTAGTAGTGATGAACACTGAGTTGTTTTTGCTAGCAATGGAGTGATGTCACACTTATGTTGCAAGGAATGTTTTGGTTGATCGGTAATATATTGGTTTGGTGGAATATTCAACATTGCAAATTGGGAGCTAGTGTTGGTCACAAGGTTGCTTGTCAATGTGGTATATCAGCGACTAAGAAAACAAATGCATCAATGATTCTTGGTGATTCTTCACAAAATATAGTGATGGTGGTGTGTAAAGTTGTTAGTGGTAGCTTACCTTTGCTTGGAATGATATGATTGCATGTAGAGGAACTATTAGGTAAGGCAAGTGTGTAGGCAATAATAGTAATCGGGTTGTTTCCAACCCTTTTTCTTTCACCATTTTTGTCCTCAAGAATATTTCTTGGACTTTGTGTATTAACTAGAAACAAAATATAGTGAAACTTGAAAATATTGTAACTTTCCGTTCATGGGTAGGATTTGGATGAAGAAGGCATAAATTGCACAATTTTTTAGTAAAAATACATCAACATGAATTTTTTAGGGTTTCTTTCCACTTTTTTTTTCTATATCTTTTGTCATTATACCTTTCATCATTCTAGATGAAGCATTTGCAATTGCATTCAATGCCCTCATTCTCTTCCTTGACAACAAGTTTCATTGGATGGTTACTATGTGATTGGTTGGGCACAACACAAAGTGGAGGGAATAACCAATGTTAGATATATCTTTTTTATTAGCTCTATCATCTCCGTTTGTTGATGTTTTGTAGATTTAGTCAGATAAACACTATGAGTCAATACTAGTGAAGATATGTATATATATATATTTAATATATATATGAGATGTATATATATATATATATATATATATTATTATGTAAATATTAGAGAAATTAATATTATAATGACTCAAGATATTATGTATGTATATATATGTATATAATCATAATTGTCAATATATTAATTACATAATAATGAATAGACATGTCCCATGAAGGGACATGTCTCTTCTTGGCTCATTCTCAATATAAATGCAAGAGATTGCCACATTTGGAAAACACATACAACACAGGGAGTGCTAATACATTTGCAGCGATCCTCATTCCTTAACATGGTATCAGAGGCAGGCTGCAAATGTAAGAAAGGTAAGAAGATCCATCAAATACAATTCCTCAAATAAGACAAAGAGAGGAAGTTAAACAACATACATAGAATACATTGCGGGAGTTCCAATGCGGATAGATTGAACACTTGTGAAGTGTAGAGGCGCTTCATAGACCACGTCAGTGTCGTGGCCATTAGGTTCGAGCATTTTGCGCCTGGCATTTCAAGATAGAAGATAATAAAAATTATTGTGGATTATATTATCAGAGACATTGATACACACCAAAGGATATACAAATATATTCAAATCGTTGACTGAAGATTATATCGTAGAGGATAAGCATTGAGATTACAACATGCATTATATATGGTAGAGGATATATTGAGATTGCAGCTTATCGCAGAGGATAATATATTGCAGAAGATAGTACTATTATCGTAGAGGATAATACGTATATTGTAGAAGACAATATATGTATAGAAAAACATATACCGCATACAACAATGGGTATTGGAGATTGATACTTACAGGAGTATATATATGTATATATATGTGAAACGATGTCCATAAGAAGAGTGAAGATCGATAATAAGTAAATATCTTTACTACATATTGAAAGACATATAAGAAGACTAGATTACAGCTGCAGATCAGGCTTTTTTAAAAGGTCATATAATTGACCATTTAAATATTCAAAAAAGGAGCAGCGACTGATGAGATAATAAGTCAGCGATGAATTTGTTTATTATTCAGCGACTATGTATCATAGACGGCGCTATGAATGAATAAATAAAACAAAATCAGCTATCAAAAGCATTAATTATAGAGTGTCACCTCTCTTGGAGAAAATCAATTCGTTTCACAAGAAGACATGAGGATATAAAAGACAATAAGAGTGGAAATTTTACAATGTGGGTGGGAATAATAACCAATGTTACATTCCCATTTGAACCATCCTTAGAGGAGAGATGTCAGAGAAGAGATGCTTTCTTTAGTGGGGAGATGATTCAAAGGGGAGAAGTCTCTCAAATAATCTGAGAAGGTGTTTTCTGATTTGACGTATATGGACCTTCATTGAAGTAACTTATATCAAGGATGTTGATGTGCAGATAAGTATTTATTATCCTTGAGTATTACATTTATCTACTCATTGTAGTCTCTCTCTTATCTGTATTTCTATTTGTACTATAAGAGATATTTGCCTTGATCTTTTCTGGCAATGCTCTTGTAGGAAAGGAAGATTGATATCAAATTTAGAGGGAGCCTGAAATTTCAAAGGCAACTTTGGACGTGGAGCTTAGAAGATTGATATCAGAGTCAGAGGGAATCTCACAATTTATCATAAGCAATCTTGGATGAAAGATCAACAAATTGATATCTTCTCAATGAGTTCTCTGTGAGAAAAGTTCGAGGTGAAATCCCTTGTTTCCACCCTCTGCGTTGAGGCATGGTGGATGTTATGTGTGTGAGTCCATGTTTTTAATGGGCTTGCCCCTTGTGTACATCATGAGGAAGTGACGACTTCCAAATGATTATCACTTATATTTGCAAAAGTTATTGAAAGATGACGATCTTACAATAACTTAATCATCTATTATGATGGACATCCTGTGATGTCTAAGCAGATCATATGATATATGATAACTTGCATGGTGGATTAAGTTCCTTATACAGACCATGGCCTTCTATTGTGATGGACATCTTATGATGTCTAAGCAGATCATGATAGATGATTACTTGCATGGTGGATTAAGTTCCTTAAACAGACCATTGAATGTTCCTATGGTAAGTATCATTGAGGATATGTGTGCACATACCTTATGAACATTTTGAGTATTTGGTGAATATCATGAGACTTGATATTCTGAGGCCAAATTACTTGAAGTACTTGGTGAATATCATGCGACTTGATATTGTGAGGCCATTACTCTTGATATCATGAGATGATATCTAATTGGTGGGTATCTTTTGATCAAAGATAAACTTAATCATGCCAACTTGATATTACATCGAGGAAATATCTAACCATGTGTTTATCCTCCCTAGCTAAGAGGGAGTGTTGATGTTCTGTAGCTTCAATCGGATAAACAATATGAGTCAATACTAGTGAAGATATGTATATATATATTTATTATTATTATGTAAATATTAGAGAAATTGATATAATAATGACTCGAGATATTTTATATATATATAATCATAATTGTCATTATATTAAATACATGATAATGAATAGACATGTCTCTTCTTGGCAAACACATACAACACAGGCAGTGCTAATACATTTGCAGCGATCCTCATTCCTTAACACTGTTGACTTCCTTTTGGCTTTAGCATTGACAACTCCTTCACCCTTAATAGCCATCGGATTTTTTCCTTTTTATTGTGTTTTACTTATTTGTTTAATATAACTATAACATGTTTTATTTATATATTAATTATCATTGTATTAATATAAATACATATAATAAAGGTACATATTTATATATTTTAATTTTTTTAATGTTATGTTCTATATATATTTTATTTTATTTTTTATATAATGTTTATTTTTTAAATTTCTATATATGCTATTTGTTTCTGTGATAAAAATATCACTAAATTTAAAAAGAATAAATATAAATATAATATTTCTTATAATTCAACAAAAAGTAACAAATTTAATCACAAATTACTTTTCAATTTTTCTTGCTTGCTGAAATTTGTTCGATTTTTATTGTTGTTGAACATGAACACGAATTAGAACTTTGTGACATATCTTGTAATTGCAGAAGTTATGACAACAAGCACATTGGCGACATATCTAGCATAATTAAAACCTCTTTAGTGTATTGCGTGAATACAACGAAAGCTCGTAGTAGAATGCCAAAGGTTCAATGACACCAAGATGGTCAATAGTGCCATCTTGTTCAATGCCAAACCACAATGAATCAAAGCACAATGTATCAACACCAAAATGGTAGATTATGAAATGCTACATGAATTGACGGTAGACCATCTAGTTTTAAATCATGAAATGCATACAAATGATAACTCTTTGATGATTTAATCATCTAAACTTGACAAAGTAAAATTTAATGTATACATATTGAATCATTCGGTAGAATACCATCAAAGATTTACAAGAATATCATGAAATACATTTCGAAAACATGATATAAGATATATTGTGATATTGCTGACAGGATTCAATTGTGAGTTGACGAGTCAAACTCATTGACCGATAGTTGATGAGTAATGGTTTGCAAGAAACTCTCTCATGAAAATGAATGGAACACTTAGCACTCATTGCACCTAGGTGATGCCCACACAATACATCTAGGTGATGCTCATAGGGGCAAAGCATTGCGCCTTCCCGGTAGGTCACCCATCATAATATTGCTCATTCAAGCTTGCTTAACCATGGATTTTCCTCAAAGGTTACGCCCACTTTGTAATGTCCCTGTTTTTCAGACTTTTGGGATTATCTTGGTTTGGCGACCCTCGCAGGCTAATCAGGTGATCAGAGGGGGTCAGTTGGCAGAGCCAGTGTTGGGTTTCCATTTTGGAGGTTCAGATTATCAGGTCTGCTCTTTGTTCGGGTCAATTTGGTCAACTTACTATTTTTAGTAAGTGGTATTTTTGGGTATGGCTAGATTTAGCAGGGCGTCTGCACAGGGTGTCAGATGTGTCAGGACCGAGTTCAGGGAATCTCTAGTTTGGGGGACTTACTATTTTTTAGTAAGTCTATTTTTAGCAGTGGCTATTTCGGGCAGGGCAATGGCTATTCCTAGTTGTGCAGTTTGAACCTGGGCCTTGTCAAAAGTTCGTTGATCTCAATCAGACAATTCAGTGGCTTTATATTTTAATTGTTGTTATTAAATTAAATTATTTTAATTTAATTTAATAACTTATGACTTTATGTTATAAAGTGGGGTTGTATTAAAAAGCCATTTAATTGAAAAAATAAGTAAAGTGCTTTTTCAAAAAAGCCTATATATTCTACTCGAAAAAGCACTTTACTCATCCATTTGTTGAATTATTATTTTATTGAAGTTTGGGAGAGAGGCAAACCTAGCTAGGGTTTTGAGGACTGATTCCTCTTCTTCTAATTTGAGCCATTACAAGTTAATGGTGAATTTTGCAGCTGTTATTTTGTAAGAGAATAATTCTGATTTTGAATTCATAATTCAGTGATGATGTATATTGGATTTATGAGAAGTTTATTCTGCAGACAAATCGAATTGCTTTCATAGGGTTTGATTGTTATTCATTCTGAGGAGATTGGAATTTCGAATTTGGAGGTTGTTGCATCTCCATTGATTATTATTGAAGGAATTTGGCTGGAGAAGTTATAATTTTGTTTGCATATTGAAACAACCCAAGTTACGTATCAAATAGAGGGAAAGCAGAGTGTTATATAGTAAGACACTTCATTTTTCTAGCTGCGTCAACTCCAAGCTGCATGCGTGGGGTCATGGAATGCTGTAACACCTCACTCCTATGCTCACGTGCCTCATTTGGGGGCCGTTTTTCACATAATAAGGGGCTGCGTTAGCTACAGCCAGTCACGTTTTTTGCCCTGGCTGCCACGTGACTACTTTAAGGTGGAAGCTATCTATATTTCGGGCTGTGTCAAGGCATTAGAGGAAATATCAGAATTCCAGGTGCCATGTTTTTATGATAATTAGTTGTTTTGTGTCCTTGTTTGATATGAGAAATTAAAATAATAAATGTTTTAAGGAAATTCCATTTGCCTGGATTTGTTATTCGAAATTGGTGGTTATTTCATCATAATTGTATTTTACAAGACATATTATTGAAACAAATTTGCAAGTATTTCAAATTAAGAAAAATAAATCCAGGGAGAGCTAGGCAGGCTCTTTACAGTCGTATCAGAGCATTTTTCCTGCCATCCTGTGGGGTCTGGATTCATTTATATTCTGAAGTTATTTTAAAAGTGATCAGCACTTCCACTTTCCCTAGCTATGGATAAATACAGGAGGCCTAGTTCTAGAAGTCGCCGAAGCAGTATGGGGAAAAGGGTGGAATTAAATGCTTTAGTAGAAAGTATGGAGAGACTTAGATTGCATCAGCAGAGATTGGCAGAGAGTTTTGTCGGATGCAGTGACAGTAGACAAGGTAGCTAGATATATGGTCTATGCCTTTAGAAGGCCGACATCGAGTTCGTAGGGTAGAAGGCTGGAGTTTTCTTCGACAGATGTCCATGGTGCTGATGTTCCTATATCTAGTACAACACATGCTATTCCTATTCGCAGTGCTGATGTTGGATTTATTTCACAGGAACTAGTGGATGTTTCAGTACCATTGGTCGATAGCAGCGCTGAGCATCAACAGGTTGAGGTTCCCAGAGCAGTCACTACGGATGGTACAGAGGCAGTTGACGCTGTAGTTATCACTGGGTGTTCAGACGCTTCCATGGAGGGTGTTATTATTGGAGATTTTTATGTCAGTTGTAGTAGTGTTGCTCCAGTTCAGGAGGCAGTTGCTTCCTCAGATGGGACCGAGGCATGTACGGAGTCTTCCAGTGGTGAGGTTGGTGATCTGGGCATTACAACAGGGTCAGTTGATGATAGTGCGTGCTCCAGCATTATTGGTGCAGAGCCTAATGTTGAGTCGTGTGCAGAGTCAGGTGTCAGTAGTTGAGATTTCAACAGGAGATGTTGATGCAAATAGTATAGACACATCTAATGATACATTTGAGGATGCTATGAGTCGCATTGGATATGACACCCCTTGTGGGATGTTGGGTGATGACTGTGAGGAGATTTTTGATGAATCCTAGGATCTGGTTTGTCAGGCGGTTGCAGAGGATGAGGTAGTTGGAGATTGTGTTGAGTTGGATTCAACAGCAGCTTCCTGGGGGTTAGATGAGGATGAGTCCGAGGCCTGTACTCAGTTTGTAGATGTGTACTCGGATGAAAGTACATAGAGTTACGGTGATCTTGAGTGGAGTTTACTGGATGCAGCTTCCTCTCATAATGTGGACAGTGCAGTTGAGGTTGTACATAGGAGGCCCGTTGTATAGAGTCATTATGTGACTAGCCAGTTGCGAGTTAGTGAGAGGGGTATTACTTCTACCCTTGAGCGTTTTGATGCCGCTCGTCAGTTGTTGGCTGTTAATTGTCAGGGTGCCCCTATGACAGATGAGCACAATGGTGATTACCTTTCCCTGACGGAGATTCATTCCTTGCGGGAGGCTGTCAGGATTTTGAGACAAGATTACTTACAGATGGTAGCTGATTGAGATCACCTAGTTGAGTGGGGGAGTACTACATATGAGGCTTTGATGGATAGAGTGGAGGAGGTGAGTGAGCTTTCTTGGGAGCTCACAGCGACTATTGAGGTTCAAGAGGGCAGTCAGCAGGCTCTTCAGGAGTCGTAGATCCAGTTAGAGGAGGTGACCATGGAGTTGGAACATTTATGGTCCACACCAGCACCAGACCCAGTTCGATTGCACATTGAGGTGGTTGGTGGTGAGTTTGCTACTACGGTTGGTGATGAGGAACATGATGATGTGGCAGACACATCTGTTCAGGATATGGGAGCACTTGGTACGGATGACGTAGGAGTACCAGTGAAGTCAAGCTCTCAGGTTGATTTGCTTCCTTTTGCTGGAGGTGAATCTATTTCATCATTTCACATAGGTGATAGCATGGGAGAGTTGGCAGGGCCACATTTTTAGAGGGGTCAGCTGTGGATTGTGGGGGAGCTAGTTGATGCTTCCACGTATAATTTCTACTACATCGAGTCATTCATGGAGTATTTACTTGAGAGTGCAGATGTGCGAGAGGATTCCTACAAAGTGTCTGAGGGTACTCTCATCCGAGGCTCCTGTGCTATTTGGAGGTTGGTAGGGAAGATTGTGGAGACTCTATCTACTATGCTTCCCCACAGAGATTTCGAGGTTGGGTTTGTTGAGAGGGTTGCTGAGGTTCCTACCCAGCTTGCAGTTATGTGGAGTTAGAGATTGGAGCGATCTCATGATTCCTATCGGCAGTATACGGTGGGGTGTGTTCATCATTTGTCTTTTGACCCACAGGTAGAAGATTTGATCTCATACAGAGGTAGATTGGCTTCAGTTTCTTACGATCCATTATGGGATGGATTAGCACCATCTTTAGCAGACGGAATTCGCAGTTGCAAGTTAGACTACTTGCAGTATCCACACACCCAGGACTGTTTATCAAATTAGAATTGATAACAGTGATTCAGGCACATTTGGTCATTGTTGTTTTCTCAGTACAGTTGGGTGTGAGTGTCGGATAGACAGGGACTCAGGTTTTGACAGAGTTGTTATTTCAGTTGGGTTGTTCTCTGCATCGGCATCTGTAGTTGGTCTTCAGATGTTGTTTTTAGTGATGTCAGTTATTTGGGTGTTGAGGGCAGTTTCTCAGATGCTAGTGTTTGTTCTGTTGATGTTGGTATTTTCTTCACAGGAGTATGGTGAGGATCGGGACATTACTTATGACCATCCTTGGGATCCGGGTGGTTTGTGATGTTGCTTGTTTTTCCTGATTGCTTGAGGACAAGCAATCTTGGGAAATAAGGACTGTAATGTCCCCGTTTTTCAGACTTTTGGGATTAGCTTGGTTTGGCGGCCCTCGCAGGTTGATCAGGTGATCAGAGGGGGTCAGTTGGTGGAGCTAGTGTTGGGATTCCATTTTGGAGGTTCAGATTATCAGGTCTGCTCTTTGTTCAGGTCAATTTGGTCAACTTACTATTTTTAGTAAGTAGTATTTTTGGGTATGGCCAGATTTAGTAGGGCATCTGCACAGGGTGTCAGATGTGTCAGGACCGAGTTCAGGGAATCTCTAGTTTGGGGGACTTACTATTTTTAATATGTCTATTTTTAGTAGTGGCTATTTCGGGTAGGGCAATGGCTATTCCTGGTTGGGTAGTTTGAACCTGGGCCTTGTCAGAAGTTTGTTGATCTTAGTCAGATAGTTCAGTGGCTTTATATTTGAATTGTTGTTATTAAATTAAATTATTTTAATTTAATTTAATAACTTATGACTTTATAACTTTATGTTATAAAGTGGGGTTGTATTAAAAAGCCATTTAAGTGAAAAAATAAGTAAAGTGTTTTTTCAAAAAAGCCTATATATTCTACTCGAAAGAGCACTTTACTCATCCATTTGTTGAATTATTATTTTATTGAAGTTTGGGAGAGAGGCAAACCTGGCTGGGGTTTCGAGGACTGATTCCTCTTCTTGTAAGTTGAGCCATTACAAGTTAATGGTGAATTTTGCAGCTCTTATTCTGTAAGAGAATAATTCTGATTCTGAATTCATAATTGAGTGCTGGTGTATACTGGATTTATGAGAAGTTTATTCTGCAGACAAATCGAATTGCTTTCATATGGTTTGATTGTTATTCATTTTGAGGAGATTGGAATTTCGAATTTGGAGGCTGTTGTATCTCCATTGATTATTATTGAAGGAATTTGGTTGGAGAAGTTATGATTTTGTTGACAAATTGAAACAACCCAGGCTGCGTATCAGATAGAGGGAAAGCGGACTGTTATACAGCAAGACACTTCATTTTTCTAGCTGTGTCAACTCCAAGCTGCACGCGTGGGGTCATGGAAGGCTGTAACACCTCACTCCTATGCTCACGTGCCTCATTTGGGGGCCGTTTTTCACATAATAAGGGGCTGCGTTAACTACAACCAGTCACGTTTTTTGCCCAGGCTGCCACGTGACTACTTTAAGGTGAAAGCTATCTATATTTCGGGCTGTGTCAAGGCATTAGAGGAAATATCAGAATTCCAAGTGCCATGTTTTTATGATAATTAATTGTTTTGTGTCCTTGTTTGAGATGAGAAATTAAAATAATAAATGTTTTAAGGAAATTCCATTTGCCTGGATTTGTTATTCGAAATTGGTGGTTATTTCGTCATAATTGTATTTTACAAGACATATTATTGAAACAAATTTGCAAGTATTTCAAATTAAGAAAAATAAATCCAGGGAGAGCCAGGCAGGCTCTTCACACACTTAGCTTGCCACCCCATTAACAATATTTATATATGTATAATATGTGTGTCCTGTTTCGTTAAGCTACAATTTTTGTTTATACTTATGATCAATGTATACTTGCATATGTGATCAAGCTAGGTTCTATTTGACGATGTAACTGTATCTTTAAGGTTTATTTAATAAAGGGTGCATTTAACATGTTTGAAATCCTTAAAAAACTCTAAGTTTCTTGGGTTTTTCACTTTGCAAAGTCTTTGTCGAGACTAGACCAAGTTTTTTCATTGAGTGTGGAGTGTTGAGTCGAGACATTCTCATTGAGTCCGTGCCGAGTCCAAGTCTCATAACTATGTTATCCATTTTTGTTCAAAGGAAAAATCCCAAATTATGATTATTGCTCACAGCGGTGAAGCATCGGGCCTTCTGAGGAGGTCACCCATGGTAGTATTGTTGTAACCCAAGTGTGCTTAACCATGTAGTTCCCTCCAGGGTTAATCCTGCTTAGCTTGCCACCCCATTGACAATATTTATATATCTATGTGTGTTGTTTCCTTAAGCTACAATTTGCATTTATACTTAGGTTATTGATGTATACTTATGTATGTGAGCAAATTAGGTTCTATTTGATGTTATTGAATCTTTTAAGGTTTTATTGAATAAAGGGACATGAAACTTGTTTTAAATTCTTTAAAATCTCTAAATTTGTTGGGTTTTTCATTTTTCCAAGTGTTTGTCAAGTCTATGATGAGTTTTTTCACCGAGTCTAGAGTCTTGAGTCGAGACAACCTCGTCGATTTTGTGTCGAGTCTAGGTCTGGTTACTATAGTTGTTATCCATTTCTGCTTTAAAGGAAATATACCAAATTATATACACACTCCTATTGTTTAGCACTCAATTTTATAGAAAAAAATATGAGGGAAGGTGTTATTTGAAAAAAGAGGGGGTACAAATTTATTTAGAACAAATTAGAGATTACAAAACAAAAGGCCCAGGGCGAAACCAAGAACACCCAATAGCCAACAAGAAGAGGGTCTAGGAGGAGCCGCACCTAGAAATCAACTACACAATTCTGTTCTCCATAATTAACTTTTGCAAAGTCTCTGTGTACTCAAGCCCAAGAGGCCCCATTCATCCACATCCCACTTATCTAGTCTCTCTGAGCACATTTTGCCAAACAATCTACCACTCTGCTCCATTCGCGAGGAATATGACAAAAAGAAATATAACTCGAGGAAGAACACAAATTCAAGATTTGCTTTACTACCAAGGTCAATTGCCAATTAGCCTCACCTAGATGTCACACATTCAACATATCAATCACAATTTGAGAATAATATCCATATAAAATCTTCTTCCAACTGATATAACACCCTCTTTCAATAGCATGAAGAACAACCAAAGCCTCCATGAGGTTGTTAAAGTGATGCCCCTTATGGGTAGAGAATAAGAACATAACACCTCTATTGTTATCTCTACCGATACCACCAATTCCTACCTGACCAAGATTCCCCTAGAATGGGGAGCCATCCCCCTTCTTTGTGAATTTATCATTTAGTTTGTCCTAATCTCCTCTTGGTAGAGGGACCTGCTCCATTATTAACTAGATTCAGATTTATCATCACAACCAAGTCACTAGAGTCCATTGGCTCCAAAACATCACATTTTGTTGAAACAGTTTCTTGAAGCTTGCAATCAATCTTTCTCTATACAAGAACCCTCATCAATTCTAAATCTTAAAAAATTCTTCTATTCTTTCCCAACCATTAGTTCTAGATGACAAAATTTGGCCCAAGAACTCAAGGAACCTATTCAAAAGAGGTCTTAGCTGGAGGACGACAAAAGATTTCCAAAAAGTCCACTAAAGAGTTGGTATGGACATAGGCTTGGTTCCATGTTCCCCATTGCCAGTGCCAAATCTCTCTAGAGTAAGGACATTAAAATAAAAGATGACAGATAGGTTCTTCATTACATTTACAAAGATTACATCTAGATGTGCCATGAAAATCCCTCTTCTTTATATTCTCCCAAGTGAAGCAGTTACTTTGAGCAACCAGCTAGATAAAAAAGTTGCATTTAGGGCAAGAGAAATTGTTCCAAACATGCTTCCACCAAGGCATACCAACCTGGCCTGGAAACTAACTATCCAACTCAAGGTAACCAGAAGCAACAGAGAATTTACCCTTCAGATCTGGGCCCCAGGCCAAAACATCCCTTCCTTAAGAGCATTACATTATCTACTAGCTAGAAAGCTAGGTTTCGACAGTTCTCTTTAGTGGCACCTAATGGCCACTCTTGTGGATTTTTCCAGCAAGTCACTTCCAAGTGGCCCTTGTGCACAACAGTCTTAAAATTCTCCACCCTTCTCCGTCTAGCTTCAAAAGAAATGTTACAAAGGGGTTGAAGTTGAGGAAACTGAGAAATAATTGGGGGATGGCCATCCCAAGAATGATGCCAAAAAGAGTATCAGATCCTCATTTACAAATCCAAAACAGACCCTCCTTGACGAGTCTTGCCTCTTTCCTGAGAGTGTCCCAAATCATGGAGCGCGTTTCCAAGAAATCGCATCTAGGCACATTCACACTATCAACTCTCCTGAGGTGCTTATGAGATGATTTTGTCCTAGTCGTGATTCCGACAAGCACACTATCTCCAGTATAATTTGGCTGATGATTTTGGCCTAGTCTCGATCCCGACAAGTACATTTTCTCCAATATAATTTGGCCGATAAACCTGACCAATCAAACCTGCTGGCCACAGACTAAGCTCCCCTTCTTGATTTGGCCTGCACACTGAATCCCATCTAACCAGGGCTCCACTTTGAAGAAATAAAGTTGCTAGACCAAAGAAATTGACAGAAAGAGCATCAAACTCTTTCATAAAGCTATAAGGGGAAGGTTATTGTTAGCTTTCTAGAATATATATTCTCTCAATAAATTGCAAAAATGGAAATGTTTTAAAATGGTAAATGATTTATATGACCCCACTTCTCTTATCTATCACCTAGCTATATTGATGACTTCAAACATAAAAAACTTCTGTCCTACTAAATCAAAATGAACTCAGTTCAAATGTATTAACTATTCAGGCACTTCAGATGCAGAATTCAAATATAGAAATTTTCAATGGTTTGTCTGGAAAAGTAAGACAATAGACAGTCATTCTGGTTTCAAATTATTAGATATTCGTGTAGAAACATTGTGCCGTCTAAAAGTTTTTATGCGGAATTTATATCGATGCTATGAAGAATCTGAAATATTAGAAGATAGTTGTGTTTGAATCATGTATGACAAGTGCTTTTCAAATATTTTCAAGAGAACACACATGTACGGGAAGCAGTGTTCTAAATATTTATGGAAACATGTATTTTAGGTGTATACAGTGTTTCTGTTACATTTGACCAATGTCTGTATTTTCTTGATTGACTGCGCTATCATGTGGTTTGTGATTCTATTTAGAGCTGTGCATTCCTAGGAGTTAACATGTCTACAAATGACTTGTAGTGGGTTTCATTATACAATACTGCTCCTTCAAAAAAAAATGTCCTTGTCACCATATTGAATGGGATGGGTGTGGGAGCATTATGGGACAGGACCTTTGTTTGCCAGGGCATGACCCTGCCATCCCAACTACACTAGATACATCCCAAGAAAACTAAAATATTGTGGTCCATTAAATTTATTGTAATTGCTTGCTTCAATTTCAAATTCTGAATGATTTTATTATAGAATGAAGGGCACCCTGGAGCTTGAATAAAGTCTTCAGATCCTGAAATTCAGACATTTATGGTATTTTCCAATATTGCCTAGTTGTCTACTTAGATGTAAAGGATTGTACAGATAACAACCTCTATTTTGATCACTTGTTGCATCAAAACCACTTAAAAAGAAATATCAAAAATAATTTTAAAAATCTTAAATATTTTGTTTGATAGTCTCACAATTGGCTACATATAACATTGCCAGACAATTATATTTAAATATTATTGGCTAAAATAAGCTCTTCACTTGGCAAGGCATCAACATATTCATTTTAATTTTTAACACACAAACTCATGCATGCCTGTACCTAACTGTACTGAACCTGGGTGTAAAATGTTTTACTAGGAACTTAGTATTAATTTTAAATTTTAATGTGTCATTTTTTGTGCCTCTTTACATTTATTTTCTGCACTCTTTTCAATAGTTATGCTACCACGGACTTGGTGGTTGGGTTTGATAGATGTAGACTTAAATGACTTGTATGGACTAATTTTGAATGTCAATGCTTTGTGTGTTCAATGTTGTGATGTATTACACAATCTGATACGAGGTTAGTCTCTTGAGTAGTAAAGTTTGGTGTCACAATAGCATGTATGATGAATTGTAATTTTATAATGTATGTAAAATTCAGAAACAATGATTTTATGTGTCCATTAGACACGATGATAAATAATTAATCATTTTTAATGTTGTCGTGTTTCTTTAAGCTGGTTTTCTCTATATTGTTATTGTAACCTTGTAATGGATCGCAGTATCTGATGTGTGGACACTTAGTTTTCAATCCTTTTATGAGTGTGACTTGATGCAAATTCCTCTGCACATCTTTTTTGTTTCTTAATAAAGGCAATGGATACTTATGGAAATGCTGTTGAGAAAGGACAAAGAGTAAAGGTGGAATTGGCAGGACTCAAGTTCCAAGACCAAAGTGATTTGTATCGTAAGGTATACCCATTTTCTTCAGTTCTTTTAAGTCCTATGTGCGAGTACATTTGTCATAATCACATCCAATTGTTAGTAGCAATGTACATTTTTTATATCTGTAAAGAAATTTTAAGGATTTGAAAGCTCAAAAGAATTATAAATTTGTAATCAGAATTAGAAATTTTAATTTAATATGAAAATCAGCAAATCTAAAGACTAACATTTAATTAAAATTTTTAAATAAAATCAGCAACTTACCTCATTGTGCTCTACTAACTATTTTCAAGTATCTTTTGCTTGACTGGTCTTCCTTCAGAAGAGTTACAATTAGACCTTCGGATCCACTTTGAATTCACCACCATCTGAAGGGGTTCACCCTGTTAGAAGAGTTCACCCTGTTAGAAGTGACTAGTACACTATTACAAGTACCAAAAAACTTTCTATGGTCTACCTCGCTAGAGGGTTCAAAACTCCAACTAAGAAGTCACCTTGTTAAAGGATTTAACAATAAGACCTGTTAAAGTCCACCCTTTTAAAGGATTTAATTTGTTGCAACTATTAGGAATACAATAATAACTTGATCTGGAAATAGCAACTCCTTTGCTCAATCAGATCCTTTGTAATCTCTAAATTCTGGCGCAATGCACTATGTCTGTCTTTGATCACAACACCCAAATTCACAATCACAACCCTAATCAAACGATTTAGTCCACCTTTATACTGATGTTCTTTAGTTGGCTAAGACTTAGAAAATGTTTTACAAGTTGGCCCACCTAATTGACCAAACTCATAGAAAACCGCGCCAATCATACCTAACATGTGGGCCCAAAATATATAGACATGTCGGCCCATTAATCAACCGCCTTGATCATCTGATCAACAGGAACCAATTGGTAGCACAACTGGTTTTCACTAAACTCATCACCAAAATGCTAACTCACCCAAAACATTGAGTTAACGGTTGCAGTTGTATAATTGTGCTTCTCTAAACTTGGTAAACCACCAGGAACGATCACATCTCCAAAAGTGTCCTTTAACACGATAGGTACTCAAAACATTCTGTGATACTATCTTCTTGTTTACTGGTCAAAACACTTAGCATAATTTGCCTTTTCCTATTCATCCTATCAATCGGTATCATCAATTCTCGTAGAGTTGATAGAATTGCTATCAATGACAAACTCGAAAATCCATCATAATGCCAACAATCTCCCCTTTTGGTATTGATGACAAGACTTAGTGAAAATTGCCATACATACACCACTCTCCCTTAGCTTGATTTTCACTGCACGGATCACTTCCCCTTTGACAACAATGGCAAAGGTACAAAATTTCATACCAAAAATAGATTATCTTACTGATCATAGTCTTTCAAAAACACTACTAAATTTTTTTTTGGCCGACTCTAAAGAATCTTTTCATGACTTCAACAATTGTTCTGTGGCTCTAAATTTTTTTTGGCCGACTCCAAAGAATCTTTTCACGACTTCAACAAGTGTTCTGTGGCTTGAATCTGACCATGTAGCATAGAAGCTAACTCCTCCATAGATTCAAGTACACTCATATCTGGTGATTCAAGTAATACCTCTAAATCTCTAACATTTTGTTGCATAACATCTATTGAAGGTATCGAATAAGTCTGCAACTCCAACAATGTAGATATCCTGTTATTCTGCTCGACTTGAAAAGTCTTCAACTGATGATTTATAACCTTCACTTGTGATCCATAAGTGGTAGCATAATGTGAAATAGGATCAAAATTATCAATCAAAGATTTCAGCTCATGTTGAGCTTCTGCTTTATTAAGCTCCAAATCTTGTGTAAACATAAAAAAAATCTTAAACTTTGGCAAGCAACTTACCAATCTCCTTCAAAGTTTCTTTCACCTGGTCCACATGAACTGCAAGTTTCACTTTATTTGCTGCAATGGACTCCATTAACTTATCAGTTCTCCTCTTCTCATAATTCATTTGAGCTCTATTCTCAGCAACTTCCTCCAAACATGTAACTTCCTATGTGATAGCAAACTAGTCAAAAGATAAAGGAATTGTGTCAAACTTATGCTTTGAGCACCCTCACAAAGATGAAAAGCACAAGAGTGAATTCCCCAAAAGAAATTGCTTCCCGTGTGAGAATAACTTTGAACGGGGACATGTATGCCAAGATGAAAACACCCAAAAATAGTAAGAAGATCTAAGGCGGAATAATTTGCGCTTGAAATGCAAAGAAGAATGGGGACTAGGACATATATATGGAAAAAGGAGTTGAACACGAAGAATAGAAACAATAATCGACAAGGAAGCAAAAGGAACACCGGTGAAGAAAACAAAGCATGAGGAAGGAGATCTCAAAATCATTCAATCAAAGATTAAACGAGTGGAAAACCAATGGAGCTTTGGGGAGTTTCAGCCCTAGTTGTGACAACAATCTAAGTATATATAGTATTCTCAAAGGAAGAGCAATCTACATCTTCTACAAACTGAAAGTAAGCATCAGAGTCAAGTAGCGAGCATGAAAACATTAAGATCTTCACCAAAACTAATCTACCATATCATGGATAACATACAAATCTGAATAAGGAGAGCTTGTGTTAGTCGAGGGAAAGGGGCTGCAATTAAGGGAGAACCGCCAAGGTCACCTTATTGGTAGCACCTTTACAAAGAAGTTTGCAATTAAGGGAGAATCGCTAAGGGCACCCTATTGAAGTGGCAATTAAGGGAGAATAGCTATAAGAACCCTACTGCAATGCCAACTAAAGGAGAACAACTATAAGGGCATGCTACTGCATTGTGATTGAGGGACAACCGATAAGGGCAACCTATTGCAGTATTAGTTAAGAGAGAACTTCTAAGGGCACCCTATTGCTCCAGTAGTTAAGAGAGAACAATTATAAGGGTACGCTACTGCAATGTGATTAAGGGAGAACTGCTAAGGGCACACTATTGTAAGTACGATCCCCATTCCTATGTCAGGAGATGTAGATAAGAGGGTATGAGGTTTCCATCTAAGAAGACCACCTTGGTGGTCAAAGTCTTGCTACCAAGGTCAAGAGGGCCAAAGTTCTACTCCAACACTTAGATTGGATAAGTTGAGAACTGTGCCATGTTCTTTGTGAATAGCTAATGAGGCATGGATGGAAACAAGACAAGCACCGTACTAAGTAGGACACCTCAGGTGGATGCCCATGTTCCGGAACTGACGCCAAGGGGGCCAAAGTTTTGTTCTTGGGCTTAGTATGGGTTGGCTTGGTCAAGCCTATCATGATCGGATCTATATGGTCTAATTTTTTTTTAAGAGTGATAATAATATAGGAGACTATTTTTTAAGTTTATACTTTAGCTAACTAATGTTGTTAGTCTATATGGGTATATATGTGCTTGTGTTCCCTTTGTGGTTGCATGGTTTTTAATTAGGAGCATAATAATAAAGTAACATTTTACAGAGATGATAATAGAGTTGCGCAACAAAAGCTATATTGAAAGAATTGTATAAAAATCAACATTGCTTGAGGACAAACAAATTTGGGTAACTGCAGATTGTAATGTCCCATTTCTGATATAAGTATTAATAATAAAAATAAATAATAAAATTAAAGTATAAAATAAATAAATTATATCAATACAAAGAGACAAAGTTAAAAGGTTTTAAATTATCGATCTGATAAGAATTTGTATGTTCATGAAAGCCGACTCGAATACAACATTATTACCAATGCCGTGATTTGCTTAGTATAGAGAATTTGTGACTAGAGGAAACAAGAAGTTGATGGATTAAGGTCACTTCACATAATTATGTATTCGTAATAATTAGCAGAGGATTAGTGTGACACTTTGATATTGGGAGTCATAGAACAGTTTATAAATTGTACACAATGATCATATATATATATTCCCATTTCTCCATTAACAATGTGGAATAGAGACTTTCATGAGGGCAATATCAAATATTATATGGATATCTGCTATAGTCCCCTATATGCTATGGAAATAGAGACTTACATGAGGGCAATATATATTCCCATGTCTCCATTAACAATGTGGAATATAGTCTTTCATGAGGGCAATATCAAATATTATATCGATATCTGCTCTAATCCCCTATAAGCAAAGAGGTGGGACTGGTTAATTGGAAAGGTTTAGTGAGTAGTAGACTTGAAGGTAGTTTGATCGATAACATTCCTATCAGAGGAGGTTTTTGTGTTTTGATCATCCATATCATTTCGTAAAGTAATAAACTGATATTAATGATGTTGATCGATATTGTTGTAAGACAACCATCGTGAAATAAGAGGTATCAATCAAGGAAACTAATTTTCCCTTGGTTGTGATTAGCAATACCAACAAGCAATACTTAAAATGCGTGTGATAATATGGCTAAGACAACAATCTTATATGACTGTTAAGGAAATATCGAGGTTTGCAACCCATTGTATAAATAAGTTACAAGAAGTCTACTTCATTTCAAAGAGAAAGGAACAGGAAAATAGAATCCAAGAGAAGATCATTGGAGATCAAGAAGTAATACGATGATAAGGGAAGGAGGTACGCATAATTATACAGCCGCTTTGTTGCTGGTTATCATACAACAGATGTATATATAAATTATAACTTGAATTAGAGTCAAGGTAACTATAAATTATAACTCGAATTAGAGTCAAGGTAGAGCTGGTGCAAAGACCTAAGAACATACTATGCCTAGTATTTGACAGTCCCAACCGGTGCTGAGAGGGGAGAGGTGGCACCTCTAAAACTTTTTCTCTCTAAATTTGGTGAAGTAAACTTACAGCAGAAAGGTAAGTAGATTTAAACAAATAATAACAGTAAGCAAACAAACACACAGTGACACCAAATTTATCACATGGAAACTCGGTTAGGGTGAAAACCACAATGTGAGGAGACCTCACAAAATTTGTACTCTTCTGGAGTACACCCTATTAGGAGCCGTCCCGGTTAAAGGATAAAAACACACTTGTTAGATGCGACCCGGTAAGGGAGTCTAGGGTGACTTGATCTTAGGTCACCAATCTAAGCTCTTGAATGGCAGAGATTTTGATGGCATACTGAGGTCTGAGAGTTTTCAATATTTTATTGACTACCTCTTCTTCGCTAAGCTTTCTTCTAGCGCTTCTGATGGAGTTGATCACTTCTTTGATCCTGTTGCTATATTGCTCAATGTCTTCTCCTTCGTTCATCCTCATATCATTATATTTTCCTTTGAGGCTTTCAACTTTGGCTCTTTGAACATTGGGGTCTCCTCCATAGACTGTTTGCAGCTTGTTCCACATCTTGAAGGCGTAATCAAGATGTTCGATCTCAGCGTAGACGTGATCAGGAAGGGTGCTTGCTATCATATCCATGGCCGCCGTGTGCTTAGTTTTGATCTTCAGTTGATCGGGCATCAAGGTGCCAGCAAGCTCATTGTAATCGGCGATAACATGATTCCAGTACTGATCTTCAGTGGTCTTCATATACAGCTTCATTCTGTTGCACCACAAGGTGAAGTTTTCCTTTGAAAACTTTGGTCCTTGCTTTCTCATCATCTTGATTTTTTCCTTGTGTGGTTAAGCAACAAAGAAAACAAGACTTGGCTTTGATACCAATTGACAGTCCCAACCGGTGCTGAGAGGGGAGGGGTGAATCAACACCTCTAAAACTTTCTCTCTTAGTTTGGTGAAGTAAAGTTACAGTAGAAAGATAAGCAGATTTAAACAAATAATAACAGTAAGCAAACAAACACACAATGACACCCGATTTATCACGTGGAAAGCTGGTTAGGGTGAAAACCATGGTGTGAGGAGACCTCAGAAAATTTGTACTCTTCTGGAGTACGCCCTGTTAGGAGCCATCCCGGTTAAAAGATAAAAACGCACTTGTTAGATGCGACCCAGTCAAGGGATTTGCTACAATAAGGTCGGTTAGTGCCTACCCGGTTAGAGGACTTTGAGCACCTTGAAAGATGCCACCCGATTAAGGGATTTTGATACAAGGGACCTGTCAGAGTTCACCCAAATACTAGGATTTGACTATTGTACTTGCTAGAAAACAATAGTGAGATGACCTTTTACAAATGGCTATGCAAAGTCTGATAAGATCTCTATTTGTGCTCAACTGAGAATTGTCACCGGTTGTCGCAAGTGAGTTCTCATCTACTGTTGTGCCTCCTTGCACAATCTTCTATCTCTCTTCCTCTATTTTCTTTTATCCTGGCTTCAACAACATACATGTTCACTCTTTTTCTAGGCAGAATGAAGGTAACTTCTATTTGCCTTGGGCAAGAGAATATATAGGGTCCAAACCCTAATCGTGCTCATCAAGCATGACTTAACTTCAGATCCTCATTGGATTCATCACTTAGTGGAGTGCCAGTTCGCTAAGGAAACATTCAACGCATGCCTTTGCTTTATCTCTCTAATGAAGAAAACAGTAGTTGCGTGCTAGGCAACTTTCCTTCATAGGAGATAACACTCTGTTTTAAAGCCATTGATCCCGGCTTTAAATCCTTCCACCGCGTTTCAAAAAGCCACTGATTCCGGCTTTAAATCCTTTAACTGCGCCTCAAACCGATCACCAAGATAACTCAAAGTCACCCGGATTTACTGAAATAAATCCTGGTTAAAAAGAGTTGGTTGGAACAGACAGTTGACTATGACTTCCTCGGTTCATACCGGAGTCTTATAATATATCGGTTGAGTTCTTCATGCTGTAAACACGTAAGAGTCTTTGACCTATTGCTATCTCTTTCTTGGCCTACCAGTTTCACAGTCGTTGGTTTGCTATCTCTTGCTCGCCTTACTGGTTGCTCCATTTTGGGTTGGTTACCGGTTGCTCCGTCATCGGTTGTATTGTTGACACTAGTAAGTTATTGGTTTGTCTGTACTTTTCTATACCGGTTGTACCCTGGACCTTGGTTGATGCTGGTTTTCTCTTTTCCTTAACTGTGTACATAGCCCGGTGGCTTGTGTCTTTGTATAGTGATCGGTGGTATTTGCATGTAGTCACAATTGTCTTGTATATTGACATCATCGGCCAAACTATCCCTCTTTCATATAGATCTCCTTGGTTTTGTAGACTTTATAGAGATGACAAGTCTCTATACTGTTTTTGCCAATCAATGACAACACTAGTATCGGTAGTAGGCTTACCGGTTATCATTACTTATTTCCAACAAATATCCTAGCAGGAAACTATGTCATTATGTACTGCATCGTTTATATCTGGTTTTCATTGCAAATATGTATGAATCAATTTACTTAGCATACATTTAATCATCCAATTTGTAAGAACCCCTGCAAGTTTTAACTCTGACAAACACTGAATTGTTTCAATTTTGGATGTTTGACAATTTGTCAAACACTTTGCTTGCAAGCTCTGATACCACTGTAAAGAGCCCGACTAGCTCTATGCTGAAGAATTTATATTTTTTTGTTTTTTTGAAAGTTTTGCAATTTTTTGGTTTCCGACATATATGAATGCAACTAATTCTAAATTTTAAATGCACAATCTCAATTCTAAAATATTATTTGCAAATATATATATATATATATATATATATATATAATGTTGTTTGATAATATGTAATTTCAATATCAAATGTGCACCTTAGCATATGTGCAAATCGCTGCTGAAATTACAAAATGCAGCCTCCAAGAACAAATCGTAGAGCTCTATGATTAAATGTTGACAGAAACAATAATACCGTCCCTCCAATTAATGCAGCGGCAGTCCCTTAATTTCTAACGCAGCTTCCACCGGATATGCAATTTGCAATTAAATTAGAGTCTGCAATATTGTAATTTATATTTGATATGAAATGCCGAGTCTTCACAATTTGGTCGCCAGATTAAGCACAATCATAATCTTTGAATGAGATTATCGCTGGCACAATTCACTTGCAAAGGACAACCAATTCAAAGTGCAAAATACTTAGAAGAATTCCCAATTCTTCCAGCTTCCAATATCTGAAACCCTTGCCACAAGTTCCCATCAAATTCACAAATAAGAAATGCACAATGGAAATAATAAAATCCTTGCATTTGGATGCATTTATAATTCTCATATACAACTTTGCCTAGAGCTTCACCTTCACACTTCTCATTAAAATATATTTACTCTTTTGTTCCGTAGTTGAAATATAATATTTTTTTATATTTCCCTCCCAGAGCAACTTTACACTATAATATTAAGTTGCCATATAATAAACTTACTTTATTAATTTAAACTTCCCCCATTGCTCCCGAAAATGACCTTTTCATTAATATAATGATATACTGACACACAAGGTCAATGTTTTCCGTTCCCACGATTTAAAACTTTTCAAGCTGGTTCCAACGAGTTATGACACTAAGGTGACCAATAGACAATACCAACAAAAATAGCAACCTTAGCGTATTTAATTAAATAATAATCACAATTCACCCATCTTGCAAAAATGACTGAAGAAGCATCAGAGTCGAATTCTGATAGAACAAGCGTGATCTTGATGAAGAAAGATGATGAATGAACCTAACGGGGTGACTTACTAAAAATAGATGCTCCCTCCAAGATTCTTGGAGCCCAAACCGGAAGCCAAAAAGAAAAACTAAGAGCATCATTCAACTCCTCTGAGCTCATCAAAACCATCCATTGACTTACTATAAATAGTAAGTCCCACCAAACGGAGCCATAACCCTCAACATGGTCCTCTAATCACCAGTACTAGGCTACAAGGACCCAATAATAGGCTAAATCCATCCACTCATGGTCATGCTAAAAAGGGGACATTACACAATCTGAGACTAGTGTTAGTGATAAACTACTTTATTAAATATATGTAGATATCTTGTTCTTGTAAATATCATCATTTACCAATTACATAAGTGTACAAGGGTATTTGATATTGTAGATCATATTGAGCACAGAGAATTCAAGGTAATTGTCCTCAATTCCCAAGTTAACCAAAAGAGCGACATTGCACATTGGTACCTTCACCCAATCTATTCTCCCAATGTGTTTCAAAGCATTATTCAAAGCGTGTACACAACATGGAGCCCAAAATATATGTATGTAAATATTCTTAATGATCAAACCAGTTAACTTACAAGGACAAACTGAATCTATCACAACTTGTACAATATTAGAAGAACCAAACTTCTTTATGGCCTCTAAAATTGGGGTAATGGTAGGGATACATCCGCTGTAATGTCCCCAATTTAGCAGGTACCTAGGCTTGTTAATGTCAGTTCATCAATGCGGTCCCTGTGAGGTGATGGTTTGGTTAGGGGATCTCTTTGTTTGACTTAATATTTTTAGTAAGTCAGTTATACCCCGTTTCTATTTCGGGAAAGGCAGTTGGGCGTGATTTTAGTCTTCATTCTTCGTTGGAGCTCTTCTGGGAATTGTCCATTATCACGTTCTTCTTATTTGATGAAATGAAGCTTGGCTTATTTCAATATTTTAATTAAGTGTTCTAATTTGAAAGTGTGTAGTTGACGATTCTTATCACTTAAGTGAAAGGTGTGATTGTGAAGCTAAATGATGGATTGAAGAGGAAGACTTCATTTATTATTTATAAGCCCAGCCTTGCGTAATTGATTATTATGCTATTGATTATCGAAAATTGCTAAGTGGTGGAGTTTCGAAATATTAAGGAGACAAGGGTTTGAATATTTTCTTCTCAGAGAAACGAGCTATTTCTCTTGAAGATTCGGCATTTTGAATTGGTTTCAGTACCAATGAATTATGCAAAGAACTGACACGAATTTGTCTGTAAGAGCAGCACGTTCAAAATTTGGTGATATAAGTTGGGCCGCACGTAATAACTCACCTACAAAGACTCAACATTCAGAATTGCACGTGCCTGTAACTTCCGTGATTTGCAGCCGGTTGTTTGTGGATTGTGGGATCCACGATTTTGTATTGGCCAGTGTGAGATAACATTAGGTTGCGGGTTTCAGTCTTAACACCAGCAGCTTCCTTTCCAGACGTGGTGAATTCCAGCATGTGAGTGCCAGCTGTGTTTGACCTATCTGCGGCAACGGTGATTCAAAGGTGCAATATTTGTTATTATGTTTGGTATTGGGAATTGATCAATTGAATTTTAAGTACGATTTGATGCAATTAAAATTGTTTATTGCAATTCATGGTTGATAAGATATTTTATTATATAAATTTATCTGTGAAAAAAAGAAATAAGATTTCAATTTTATATATATATTCTGAAAAGTTAATACAAAAACAAGAAGTTTTCAATTTATCTTTGAGAAATTCAGTTGTCAGAATAAGAGTCAACTTAAACTCTTTATAGTGGTATCAGAGCACGGATCCTGCCAGCTTGAAGTTTTGGGCCCAATTATGGCAGATGGATTCGTACCGGGTGTTCATTATACTTGCAGGGGTAGAGCTTCGCCACCTCCGAAAGGTAATGAACAGGGTCCGCAGGGTGATCAAACAGGTAATAGGAATAGAGACAATGTGGGAAATGACATGGACAGGGAAGTCAGAGATACTTTCCGAAATCTTGCAAACGGCCAACATCATGTTGCAACTATTTTGTAACAACTTTCTGACACCTTGCAATGCATGAATGTACCAGGGAACCGTGATAGGGGCACTAGAGATGCATCTGTTGGTTTGCACAGATCCAGGATTGTGGATAGGCAGGTGACCAGAGAAGATCCTACAGGCACCCGTGATAGGCCATTACGTCCCACGTTTCTGAGACCTGAAGAGGATGTAGTTAGTGTTGATATGGTTGCTCATTATGCTGAATGGGATGCATTACCTGAACCCATTAAGAGGAACTTGAACTTTGATAGGTGTTGATATCAGTTTTGTACCACTACATAACATATAGCAATTGAATACTTGATATAGCATACCAAACACTCAACCCTCTCTTGAAAAGTATATACTCATGAAGAACGTGAGAAAACTCCAAGGTTCCTTACACCTGTGGATACTAACTCAGTTATATTAATGTGATTTGCTCGTTAATCACGTAGGCGGGCTTACGTTGTTCTTTTGAGGATGTCAAATTCTCGCTATGATGATGATGAGATCTAGCTTTGCAATGTATACTCAAATTTATATCACTTCCAACTTTGCTCTTCAAACTTCAACTACTAAACTACTTGCTTCTTTACTACTACTCCTATAGAATGGAAAGATTGGCAAATGGACGGGGATCAACCTAATGAAAGCTTACTAGCGGCGTTACCTCCATAGATGCAATGATTCAAGGGGAATGAGACTAGATTACCACACAAGGCTTCTTAACAAGCCGCTAAGATGCTAGTGGCCTAGTAAATAGATCCCTATCAAACATCTACCAATATCACCATACAACTAGCCATCTATTTCTATTTTTACTTTAACACTTTCTTGAAATGAAATCTAACTTTAACTATTGGAAGACACAACAATGACAAGAGAAGCAATTTTGGTATTATATTAGCAACAATTTTCTTCAACCTTTTACAAATGAGAGTACTTGGCCTTATATAGAGGCTCAAAATTACAACCAATGGTAGAGATTAAAAGGAAAAATCAACGATCCAGATTAAATCCCAAAAACCCTAATTAGGGTTGCCACCCCATCGGCCAATGAAAAGATGCCACCTCATCAACAGACCAATGAGAAAAAAGGAAAAGTGGCAACCAATGAGAAGGCACCAAAATGGTAGCCAATCAGAATCAGACACCTATCCTGCCCAAGAAGAAAGGAAAATTTGCCACTTGGGCTTACATCAAATGATCTTCTAATACAATTCTACCCCTTTCTTTCATCTTTTTAGCATAAGCAATGAATTTAGCTAACATGTTGTTGACTTCCTCCATGGGAGGGCAAGGTGTATGCCTCATCTTGCGCTCAGTTGTGTTCATCATTGTAGGATTTGAGCAATACAAATCCACAAAACCCGAAGATCACTTGCATACAAAAACCTGTTACAAGGAAGTAGAGACAAGAAGAGGGCAATGGTTTGACTCCAGAAAGAGACAAAGACTAGTCTGAAGAACTAAAGAAGCCTCCAAAACTAGGAATGTTCCAGAAAATAGGAACAAAGATGAACATGTACAACATCATTGAAGCATGTATCTGCAAACTCTGTCAAGAAGAAACTGATGATCTGAGGATCCTCCACAAAAATATGACCAGGTAGAGAAGACTGTAATCTGCATGAGTGCCCTCAAATAACACTATTCGAATCAGGTGGCAAACAAAGGCAAACACCTGAACTCGAAGATACAGATGGCATAAACACCAAAAGCCTGAAGAGCTGATCAATCAAAGCTAGAAGAGTGCATCCAAAAATAGGAAGGAAAAGAGTGTCCATATGGTAAATGATCCATCTCATCGGAATGCATAGGTACCCAGCCACTGCAACCGCCTAGTACATAGGATCAAATACTAAATACATGGCTCACACAATCGAACCAAGGAAGTAGTAGAACCAACAGTAGAAACCCCCCCATACTGCTAACAAGGGAGTAATGACAGGTACACTGAAAAGATCGTCCAATATGAACTGCATGATGAAGATGAATCTAAAACATTGAATGTGCAGAGAGTACAAACACAAATAGAGATACCTGAGGGTAATGTCGTGGAAGGAACACTCACTTGACAAAGATAGATGGCAAACAAAGGCAAACATCAAAACCCCCTTGGCACTTTATAATGGAGTGCGAGTACAAATAGCACGAACATGTGCAAGATCCCATCAAAGCAATAGAATGACACTTTATCTCAGTGCGTGTGCATAAAAGAATGCTACAAAAGTGAAGTATACACTACTCAAAGAAGATCAAAGGCTGCTGAAACAAAAGAACAACCTAAGACGAGTCGTCCCTCAAAGGGAAGAGATCCTAGGACCTGAAACAGCCAAGATATCCACCAGACTGCAAAAAAGCAAGAATTTGAATAAAATGAACCTAGAGCAGAATCTGGAAAAATGACTCACAGCATTGAAAATCTCTCTGAACAATCTTTCCAACGATATATCGTTTTCCAAAAACGGAGTCTGGATGCGCAAGATAGAGCTCCTGGAGTGCAGAACTGAAGATCTGGATTTGACGGAGAAAAACACCATCAGAAAAATAAAACTAGAAAATATAACCTCCAAATCTGGAAAGAGCTCGGAATCATCTTTCCGACGATATCTCGTTTGTCAAAATTCGACACCGTATGCTCAAGATATGAGCAAAAAGCCAACAGTTGCACTGGAGGGCCCAAAGAAGGTGTCTGCAAGGATCTGAGGATGGGTGACGTCAGAAAAAGGACAAAAAATCACATGAAACCATTAGATCTGATAAAATTTGATACCATGTAGGATTTGAGCAATACAAATCCACAAAACCCGAAGATCACCTACATACAAAAACCTGTTACAAGGAAGTAGAGACAAGAAAAGGGTAAGGGTTTGACTCAAAAATATGAAGAAGAAAATATCCTCAATTAATGAATGAATAGAATGTACAATGGATCATCTTTATAAAGGAGATTGAAAGCCTTGAAATGCAAACCCTAGTGCATGTAATAATCAGTTTCACTATTACATGACTAATGCATGAGTTTAGAACAACTAGTGCATGTGCTTTTAACTAAAGCAAAAGGGAGTTGACATCTTAAGAAGGGAGTAAAGATTAATTAACATAATTAATACTTTACTCTAACAATCATGTTCTTTGCTGCTTGCAGTGTCTTCTCACTCTCCTTCTCATCATCTTTTGCAAACTCGATAAGGGCCCTGAGAGAGGCAAGGATGTCCAACTGTTTCTCTCTGACGACAACCTTCCCCAACTCATCCAATCTCGATCCAAACTCTGTCTCATTAAAATTCTCCTCTTTGATTTCTTCAAAATCAAGTGCAATCCCTACATCGCTCAGCATGTTTGAAATGAAAGTGTCGATGCTTGGACTGTGTTGTGCAATCTAATTCTGTATCTCTTCGAGTACTCCCGATCTGGCAGTCAAGGTAACATACCAAGACTCAATAATATTCTTTCCTCCTTCACTGATCAACTTGGCCTTCACCAAAGATTCCTCTGATAACTCTACGGCTGCATGTAGCCTGGGAATGGCTAAGTCATGAATTGGAAGGAAATCCTTCCACTTCCCTTCAAATGCTCTAAATTTGTCTCTAAGAGACACAAATGACCTAAATGTCGAGATAAAGGCAGGCAAGAACTGATCCAATTTTTTGTTCCTTTCTCTCTAGCTAATATCTCTTCCATGTTGCTCCCACTATCCTGTGGAAGGGCTGCCTGATGCAACTATTGGATAGGTTGGCTATCTCTCCAATACTTGTTTTCAATCTCCAATTCTGCAATCCTTTCGTTCGCCTTTCTCAACCTTTCTCTTATTGAAGCTACGCCTTCTTGAACCTCCACACACTCCATGTCATCTGTGACTTTTCCCATGTCATGTTCTAATATCTCATAATCCTGGGTCACAATTTCGCCCACTGCCTTGTTAACCTTTGGCACCTCAATCTGAACCTTTCGGTGACCATCCCCATCATTCCTGATTACCTTTGCCATTGTTCCTGCAATTTGTTTCTGTCCAACATCATCTTCCTTTTCCACTAACCCTTGAATATCCTCAACTGTCTGAATGGCCACAACCTCTTTTCTTTGCATAAGCATCTGTCTCAACCACAGTGGTGCAATGCATCTCCCCATATCTGGATTTGGTTCGACTAGCATAGCATCACCAACATCCTTAGGCGCTTGGCTTCCTTCCTCAGCTGATAGAGCCTCAATGTCAACTAGCTTATCTCCTTCATTACTAACTGCCATATCCTCCTCAACTTGGTTCTCTGAAAGAGGAGAGTACCCTGTACTGTTACTATAACCACTTGATTTTGAACCAGAGCTCACCTCTACCGCTGCCCTTTGCTCACTTGTACCAACCTCTTGGCTTCTAGCCTCAATTATGCTCTCTCTTGATGGTACATTACTTTGTTTCCTTGCTGGAGGCTCATGATGTTCTTTATTCTTCTCAACCTCCAAGCCTCTCTTCTTATTCTTAACTACTTGCTGCTGCTGCTGACTATTACCCCCACCTTGGTGTCCAACTGACTCCGCTGGAGTCTCCTCCTTTGGTTTCATCTTCTCATAAGTAAGGTGTACCCTCCGACTTTGCAATTGCTTAAACTTCCTATTATACCACCATTCAGTGTGTAGCTCAACTGTTCTTGTTACTGCACCTAAGGATGGATCCCGATGATCATCCCACTCAATTGGATTCAACTCCGTTCCTTCTACTGTATTGTAATCTTCCCTTAGCACATCTTCATCCTCTTCCAGCTGATCCGGAATATTAAGATTTCTCCACTTGATTGCCCTTATCATGTCCACTGATAACCTTGAGAAAGCCAATTTCCTTACATGAAAGTCATCCTATGCATTGGCTCAAAAATCCTCCAAAGCGGGAATATGCTTGAATGTAACCCCATGAGATGCCTTGATTAGACCATTAGGATCAAATCCTTGCCTTGCTTTATATCATGCTAGATGATATTGTTCTAACTCTTTCTCCGCAGCTGCAAAGGCGACAGGATTGGGACAACTATCATTGCCTATCATGAGTGAGAAGGTAACCCTTGTCTCACCTCTGAGCTTCATTATTTTATCATATTGCTCAAGTTGCCTAGCCAACTCCATCAAAACTATCCTATCGGGTGGGTACCTTGGAAGCCTCTTGGGGCAAGTTGTGCACCCAGCCACTCTGATATAAGTGAATTGTGGAAACTGGATGAACCAACTTCCAAACTTCTTGATTTTTGTCTCCGCCTCCGGCGAGAGCCTCCTTGGTGGTGTCCCTTACAATATCCTTATTGTCTTCATGGCAAAGGCATCATAGAATACCTTGTAGTCCTTGGTGTTGTGCAAATGAAGTTGTGGATAGCACTCATGCACCAAGCATTGTCTAGGCCCATTGCCAATCACCCCTCTAGCCTTAAGTCCAGGATGTTCATAGAGTCTTGCAAGTAGATAAAAAAGGTAGGACCCCATATAGAATTGTTTTTGATTTTGTACTTTTCTAAGTTGCAACTCTAACTTTTCACTTATAATTCTAGCCCAATCTAACTTTCTTTTTCCATTTTCAATTCCTTCAATAAAATAGTACATCCAAGTTTCAAATTGGATACCTTGAGCGGAGCCCATGACTCAGTTGAGAAGCACAATAAGATCGCCATATTCTGATTTGAAATCTGACCTGGTGAGCTTTGATGTCTTGGTGACTCCCTTCTTGCCTTCATGTAACTAATTCTGCTTTAGTAGAGAAAAGTAGCTATCCTGACTGTCTTGAAAGAACCTGGCGGCTTGATCCATTAACATCACTATCATTCCCTTCTGCTGGGATATATTGAATACTTATTCTATCACCTGCCCGTTGATGTTAGCCATCACACTCCCTCCATCAAAGATTATAGACTCGGTCACAATATCAAGCTGAGATGCACACTCCATGATCAATTTCGGACAAGGCAAGGTAGGAGGGAAAGCGGCAGCTTGTACAATTCTAGACTTGTAGATCTTCTTTGCCATAGAGGATTGACCTCCTTTCAACCTATCTCTCGACTCTATCATGTCTGTGGTACCGATGTTGGTGTCTTCGACTCGCATCAATTTCGAGAAGGAGGTGGTCTTTGGCATCATGTCTTCCTTGTCTTTCTTGGTATTAATTCCCTTTGGGTTCTTGCTTGCACTAGCATCTGCCATCCTAAACACTTATTTTTGCCCCTTCTTTCTACAGCGAGGTGGGACTACACTTATCTCTACCTCTTCGCCTAGGGGTGATCAAACATATTTCTGCCCTGCCAATTCCTATCACACTACACTTATCTCTGCCCCTTCGCCTAGTGAGATGGACTACCACTTATTTCTGCCTCTTTGTTACCTATGGATGGACTACACTTATATCTCCCAACTTCTTTCCTAGGGGTGGGACTACCACTTATTCACCTTTCTCCAAATCCTAAACGGAAACTACACTTATATCTCCCAACTTCAAGCCCTAATGAGATGATGAGGTGATGGATGGATGATGCAAGAAGAAAATAGGGAAATGTACGAAGAGAGAACAAAGAAGGAAATCCGCCTTGTAGACCAACTTTCACCCTCAATCCTAAAACTTATCTTCTACACCAAACAAACAACACCAAAGAAAAGATAACAATTAAGAAATAAGTTAAGTCCACTCACCAAATTTTGCAAATTTGTCCTCAAACAAGCAGGCCTGTATCAAATCTGTAACTTCTTGCTCCTCAAAATGGCATGCTTTAGCAATCAATGGTCTTTCTTTGTTCAAAATTCGTGGCCTCTTAATAGCAAATCTTGCCCAGATTTCACAAGTCTTCTCTATCAAATTGGCAGGTTCCTCTAAATAGTAAATCTTCCTTCAAACAATGTCGCAAGTCCCTGCTCAAATTCGCAAATCTGCCCTTTGATTAATGTCGCAGCTCCCTCTAACCAGATCTCTTCCACTAAACAAGTTCGGGTCTGCTTCTCACAAACCAGATCTGCCCTGCCTTAGCAAATTCGGATCCCTTCTCAACAAATCGCTGCCTCTCCAAATTCTGATTTCTCTCAACAAATCTGCCCCTAAATGGCAGATCTCAGTCCCTTGATTCAAATTCGACTCCTCTCTAATCAAATTCTGCTCTTTCTAATGCCAGATCTGGCCTCTAATTCAATTTGCTGTTTCCAAACTTCTGATCTGCTCTTCCTTTAGGCAAATTCGCTCCTCTCTAATCAAATTCAGTGCCTTATTATGTTTCGCTGTTTCAAACCCCTGCCAATATGAATTCGCAAGTCCCAAACTAACAAATTCGCTGCCTTAACCTCTGCTCTTTCGCTGCTTCCTCTACCTGAATTCACTGTTGAATGAGATGATGAAGGGGAGGAAGGGTGACTTGTCATATATACAAAGTTTTAGCCCCCCATTGGAGGGCCGACCTAGCACAAGAGAACAACAAAATCAAATAATTGCCATAAAGAGGGGGGCCGACCTGTTAACAAACATTAACTTTGCATTGAAATTTTTAATAACTATGCCTAGACTTCGAATTAAATGGACCAAATGGCCACACGCTACAAAAGGGGAGGCCCTAATTTCATTTTTAAGCCTTGCGCCGTAAATTAAGGGGCCAGATTTCGAATTAGTGGCCCAGATTTTAATTTATCGCTCCATTTTTTGTGTTTAAATGTCCACATTTAACAAATTGCATAGATTTATGAATTTAGGTGGCCAAATCATTTAAATTTCAAAGCAAAAATTATGATTTTATTGCCCAGATTTGTAAGTTTCAAAGCAAACATTATGATTTCAAAGCAAATTTTGAAAGTACTTGCCTAGATTTCAAAGTTAAAAGGCCAGATTTTAATTTTTTAAAGCTCTAATTTCGATTTTAACTTGCCCAAAATTTAAATTTATTTGCCACGACTTTCAAATTAAACCAAATTAATTTATTTGGCAATGTAATCTATTTATTCCAATCTCTATTTCATCCTTCACAATTTGCAAAATTTTCAAAAGACCAAAACACAATTAAAATCGAAAATTCCAAGCCAAGCACTTCAATTTCATCAATTCTCAAAATCATCTAAGTCCAAAAGGCTCGCCAAGGCATCAGGACATCAGGATCGAGGAGAGAGCTAAGGCCTGATCGAAAATGGGGGTCCCCAAATTGTTTGGGGCGATGATGTGAAACCTCACAACAATAGGTTCTTAACCCAAAAAAGAGAACATCACAGAGGCAGGCATAGTCCAGATATGAGACAAAGGACTAACCAGTTTGAACTTAAACAAGCAACCAGTAAACTCACTATGACTCATTTTGATGGGAGTGGAAAGATGACAGCCAAGGCTTGGATCCATAAGTTGGATACATATCTTGCTATATTTCCTATGTATGAAGAGGACATTGTTCGATCCGCTGTTTTGCACTTAGACGAAGCTGCTCATGATTGGTGGTATCATGGTCTCGTGTCATTACAGCATGATCAAGTAAGAACTTATCAGGAGTTTGTGCATAATCTAGTTGAGAGGTTTGATAGGAAAGATCCGGAATCATATTTTCGTGATTTAGCTCAACTCAGACAGACTGGTAATTTGGTGACATTTATTAATGAGTTTCAGAAAGTTTCAGTGATGGTTTATGATATTTCAGAGAGAAGACGGGTGATGCTGTTTACAGAAGGACTAGTAGAACCTCTCAAAGGTTGGGTTAAGTCTTTTGATCCCCGATCTTTGCAGGAAGCCATGAAGAAAGCTCGGGACTTAGAGTTTTCAGCACCACGCACTCATTTTCCTTCTAGACCATCCAGTTCTTCACAGAACAATAATTCTACCCCAAAGAAAGAAGATGGATCAGATTCTAAGCGTCCTATGACGGGACCACTTGATCAGGAAACTCTTAATGATTTGAGGAGAAAAAGGTTATGTTTTTATTGCAGGGGTCCTTATGATGAGAAACATGAGTGTCCTTTGAGGCCTAAGGGAAGAAATAGACTTATGGAATGGTTTTATGAGGATGAGCATATGACTGATTTTTCAGAACGGCAGGTTGATACGGAAGAAGAAATAATTACAAAGAGGAAAGATGGTGAAGATCCTAAGCTTAAGGTGGTTTATCTTTCTAGCATGCAGAAGGAAGGGTCTTTTAGATTACGTGGGCTCTTGGCGGGACAGCGTGTCATTGCATTGTTGGATACCAGAGCAACACATAATTTTATTGATTCAGGGTTAGTATCCAAGAGAGGGTTGTTGACTGAAGAGTTTGAGGGAATTAGTGTCAAGGTTGCTGATGGTTACACTCTTAAGTGTGACAAAATGATCTCGAATCTGCCCCTTAGGTTAAACAATTATGACTTTAAGTCTGATTTTTATGTTGTTGATATGGGTGGGACAGAATTGGTGCTAGGCATGAGTTGGTTGCATTCCATTGAGGCTTTTTACCTCAACCTTAAGAATATGGAAATGAGTTTCGAGGTGGAGGGAAAGAAACATATTCTGAAAGCCATCAAGGAAGATAATTTGAAGACTATTACCTTCAGACATATGCAGCGTCTTATTAGTCATGATGCAGTGGATTGGGCAACAGAGTGCAAGATGTTACCCACTTTGGAGGAGGCTGAGAAGATAGTCTATCAGCCTGATATACAGGAACTACGGGTTAAACACTCCAAAGTGTTTAGTGATTTACCACATGGCAAACCACCTAATAGAGGCATAGAGCATATTATTGAGTTAGAGGAGGGTACTAAACCCACTATAATCACTCCCTACCGACATCCCAAGCGGTTGAAGGATGAGATTGAAAAGACTATTGAGGAGCTGCTCTTTATGGGTCACATCAGGCCGAGTAAGCCCCCTTTTGCTTCATCAGTGGTTTTGGTGAAGAAGAAGGATGGCACCATGAAGATGTGTATTGATTACAAAATGCTGAATCAGAAAACCATTAAGAACAGGTATCCTATTCCACGCATTGATGAGCTGATTGATGAGTTGCATGGGCTTGCTTTCTTTTCTAAGATAGATTTGAGATCTCGATACCATCAGATAAGGGTTCGGGAGGAGGATATAGAGAAGACAGCCTTCCGATGTCATTATGGTCATTTTGAGTTTTTGGTCATGCCTTTCAGGTTGACCAACGCTCCGGCAACATTTCAGTCAACCATGAATAGGGTTTTCCACAGGCAATTGAGGAAGTTTGTATTGGTTTTTTTTATGATATCTTGGTTTACAGCAGAACGTGGGAGGAGCACTTGATGCATTTGGACACTGTGCTGGGTATCTTGGCTAAGGCGTCCTTATTTGCTAAGGAGTCTAAGTGTGCTTTGGGCATGTTTGAGTTACTATATTTGGGGCACATTATTAGCGCAGAGGGAGTTCGTATGGATTCGGATAAGGTTCGCGCTATCATTGATTGGCAAGTTCCAGAGAGTTTGACTCAGCTTAGAGGGTTTATTGGTTTGTGTCCCTTTTATCGCAGATTTGTTGCAGGGTTTTCCCGACATGCAGCCCCTCTTATTGATTTGACCCGCAAGGGTGCTTTCCAGTGGACTCCTCAGGCACAGGAGTGTTTTGAGAAGTTCAAATTGATTATGGCTTCTTGCCCTGTGTTGGCTATGCCTGACTTCTCTAGACCTTTTGATTTACACTGTGATGTGTTGGGTGAGGGCATTGGTGCTGTTCTTTCATAGGATCGTCATCCCATTGTTTATGAGAGCAGTAAGGTCAGAGGTCCTGAGAAGTCTTTCAGTATTTATGATAAGGAAATGTTAGTTATCATGCATGCTTTGGCTAAATTCAGACAATACTTGGTTGGCAACAAATTCTGTATTAAGACTGATCATGATAGTTTGAAATATTTCTTGGGGCAGCGTGATCTGAATGAGCGTCAACAAAAATGGGTCAGCAAGCTTTAGTCTTATGATTTTGATATCACCTACATCAAGGGAACACAGAACGTTGTTGCTGATGCTCTATCTAGGAGACCACACTTGTGTGCCTTGACAGAGGTTTCTAAGGACTGGAAACATTTGATAGTCACAGAGTATGCGAAGGATCCGTGGGCCATTGATTTTTTGGATGGGACTATCCAGGATGACAGGTATGCTCTTGTGAATGAGTTGATCATTTACAAGGGAAGGGTTTGGTTGGTGGTTGGTTCGAGTGTTATACAGTTGGTGCTGAGGGCTTTCCATGATTCCCCTATAGCTGGACATCCGGGTTTCTATAAAACTTACAAGCAGGTGCATGGATGCTTCACATGGAGGGGTCTCAAGCATGATGTTTTGAATTATGTCAGAGAATGTTCTGTTTGTCAGCATAACAAGTAGGAGCATACATATCCAACAGGTTTATTGTAGCCACTACCTATTTTTGATCAGAATTGGGAGTGCATTTCCATGGATTTTATTGTGGGCATGCCTAAGGTCCAAGGTAGAGACTATATTTATGTAGTAGTGGATCGTTTGACCAAATTTTCTCACTTCTTTCGCATTGCTACTACCTTTTCCGTGATACAAGTGGCAGAATTGTTCTTCAGGGAGATTTTTTGGTTAAATGGGTTACCTCGGAGTATTGTGAGCGACCGGGATAGTCGATTCATGAGTCACTTTTGGCAGGAGTTGTTTAGGTTATGTGGTACATACCTGACTCCTAGCACTAGTTATCACCCGCAGACTGACGATTAGACTGAGATTGTTAATAAATGGGTGGAGGGCTATCTTCATAATTATGTTTCCACTCAGCAGAGAGCTTGGGTGAAGTGGGTTTATTTATGTGAGTACTATTATAATTCGACCTATCATATGTCCATTTGTATGACTTCGTTTCGAGCTTTTAATGGATATGATTCTCCCAGTTTCTTTGATTTGATGCTCAGTGATAGCAGGGTTCCTAGTGCAGGTGACTTGTTACAGGACAGCTAGGATGTTTTAGGCACTTTGTGGGATAATATACAGCGAGCACAGAATCAGTAGAAGCAGTATGCTGATCAGAGGAGAGTGGCCCACTCTTTTGAGGTTGGGGACATGGTGTATTTGATGCTGCAGCCGTACAGGCAGTCTTTCATTTGGAGGAGCGAGGCTGAAAAGCTTAAACCTCGGTATTATGGTCCCTTTTGTGTGGTTCGGCGGGTTGGAGAGGTTGCTTATGAGCTGGATTCGCCATCTGATAGTAAGGTGCACAATGTTTTTCATGTGTCCCGTCTGAAGAAAGCTTTCGGTAGACATGTTATTCCCTCGTCTGTTTTACCACCATTGGATGATGAGGGGAAGCTAGAATTGGTTCCTGAGGCCATTTTGGATACCAGGGAGAGACATCTGCGTAGACGAGTTATCTGTGAGTTTTTAGTTAAATGGCTTGGTCTACCGAATGAGGATGCAACTTGCGAGTCAGAGGAGATTTTACAACATCTTGGTTTGCGATTGCTTGAGGACAAGCAATCTTGGGGAGGAAGGACTATAATGTCCCCAATTTAGCAGGTACCTGGGCCTGCTAATGTCACTTCATCAATGCGGTCCCTATGAGCTGACGGTTTGGTTAGGGGATCTCTTTGTCTGATTTACTATTTTTAGTAAGTCAGTTATACCCGGTTTCTATTTCGGGAATGGCAGTTGGGCGTGATTTTAGTCTTCATTCTTCGTTGGAGCTCTTCCGGGAATTGTCCATTATCACTTTCTTCTTATTTGATGAAATGAAGCTTGGCTTATTTCACTATTTTAATTAAGTGTTCTAATTTGAAAGTGTGTAGTTGATGATTGTTATCACTTAAGTGAAAGGTGTGATTGTGAAGCTAAATGATGGATTGAAGAGGAAAACTTCATTTATTATTTATAAGCCCAACCTCGCGTAATTGATTATTATGCTATTGATTATCGAAAATTTCTAAGTGGTGGAGTTTTGAAATATTAAGGAGACAAGGGTTTGAATATTTTCCTCTCAGAGAAACGAGTTATTTCTCTTGGAGATTCGGCATTTTGAATTGGTTTCAGTACCAATGAATTATGCAAAGAACTAACACAAATTTGTCTGTAAGAGCAGCACGTTCAGAATTTGGTGATATAAGTTGGGCTGCACCTAATACCTCATCTGCAAAGACTCAACATTCAGAACTGTACGTGCCTGTAACTTCTGCTATTTGCGGACGGTTGTTTGTGGATTGTGGGATCCACGATTTTGTATTGGCCAGCGTGAGATAACATTGGGTTGTGGGTTTCAGTCTTAACGCAGCAGCTTCCTTTCCAGACATGGTGAATTCCAGCACGTGAGTGCCAGCTGTGTTTGACCTATCTGCAGCAACGGTGATTCAAAGGTACAATATTTGTTATTATGTTTGGTATTGGGAATTGATCAATCTAATTCTAAGTAGGATTTGATACAATTAAAATTGTTTATTGCAATTCATGGTTGATAAGATATTTTATTATATAAATTTATCTGTGAAAAAAAGAAATAAGATTTCAATTTTATATATATATTCTGAAAAGTTAATACAAAAACAAGAAGTTTTCAATTTATCTTTGAGAAATCCAGTTGTCAGAATAAGAGTCAACTTAGACTCTTTACATCCGCTAACATCCCATTGTCCTCAAAATGGCATGGGGGACAAATTAAAAGGTGGCTGAAAATATTTTTGGCTTCATGTGTGTCTTTGCGCAACGAACGATATGAAAATGACATGGAAGTATGAGCAGAGAGCTGAATTTTGGTATTGTGTGTATCTTTGGGGAATAAATGACATGGAAGTATGAGCAGAGACTTGAATTTTGGTATTGTGTGTATCGTTGGGGAATAAATGAGATGAAAGTACGAGTCAAAAAGGTCTATAGACATTCAATATGACTATAACAATAGCTTTGATCCTTGTACCATCTTCTGCAATAGTTTATTCCAGTTCATCAGAAGTTGTTTAAAGATTTTCAACAACTATGCATTTTGTTATTCACAATGACAAGTTGTGAAGGAAACTCTGTAGGGAAATAATTTCTTCATACTGGCTTGAAATGAGATTCATTTTTTGTTTTATGAATTTGAATTACTTTTTTTAAAGTGGACAATTAGGGTTTGATTATTGGAATCCTTTCTTCAACTATGCATGTCATCTTTAGGACCAAGAAAACAAAGCTAATAGTTTTCTTCACAATGTATCATGCATGAAAATGTGGGCATGTAACTTTTGGGTAAAATTATGCCTAAAAGTGTTCAAAATGAGAAATAAATGGCCAAAACAGGAGAAAATTGGTTGGGGCAAGCTCATGGATAAATGACAATCTCTTTGGGGACTAGAAAATTGTTTGAAATCTACTTGAGGAGATAAAAAATCAAGTGGCGAATGATAAATGAGTTTTTAGTTCATTTTTCCATGGATGAAATGGCTTACATGTGCAAATTGGATTAAGGGGGACAAAATAGTATAGATTAGAGACATGGGTTCTTTTTGAATATTACCTAGAATGTGTAAATTCCAGATTGTGGAGCTTATATCTATCTTGTAGGTTGGTAAGGACATTGCAAATTATTTGTAAGGATCTTTTTAGGTTTTTTCTTCAACTTGTGTAGTATTCCCAAAATAATTAAATAGTTAATTTAAATTTATTCTATGGCCTCGAAACTTAATAATAATACCTTTCGAGCCCTTTTTACTAATTGGTTAGTTATTGATTTTTTGTTGTGTTGGCCCATTTGTAACCCTTTGGGAAACTTCTTGGAGCCCATTTATAAGGTTGTGTTTGGCATAGTTTTAGGTACATGGTGAATTTTATGCTTTCTCTGTATTTGCGAATTGTAGTCAGAGTTCAACTCTATTGCAGTTTTGGAGGTGTAAGTTCCTCCCTATTCTGTATTTGAAGTTTCGGTGGTAGTAACCCCTCATCCGATTCTACTTGCGGATCTCAGTAGCTATAATCACATATCTCTTTTCTGTGAAGATTTTATATTGTGCATTTTCCATCATAACTATGCAATTGTCTAAATATTGTGTCTCGAGTAAATCTGGTTCTTGTGTATTCCAGTAGCATACAACTCCCTGATAGAGTAATGTCCCCAAATAATTCAATAAGTAAGTTGATGAATAAAAGAGTTAATTATTTAATATTAATTCTTTTAGTCACGTTAATATTAAATAATTATATGTAATGGTTTGATTAAAAGATTATAGTTCGAGTAAGTTGGTAGTTCCTATACGGGACTTCTCAACCAATTTTGGCTTTGTTAAATAATGGGTTCCATGGAGGAACCGATATGCTGGAGGTTTGTGAAAATATTTTAGAGAAGACAAAACTATTCCTTTCGTCAGGACACGACTTCTGACCTAGTGGATTGACAGATGGCGACACAGAAGATATAGTTATGCATTCCAGAATTCTTCTAGGCAGGACTACCGTGGTGGGTTGAAGCATCGGAATATTTATTTGAAGATCGGTGTCCTCTGTGGAAGTCGTGGCTCGGGATTCTTAACAAAGTGCCACGGGTTATTGCACCCGACAAGTATATTTGCCGCGGTTTGTAATAGGTGGGACGTGTCTGAGAGAGGTGTCTATTGGCGACAGAGCTTGTAATTACAGAACCGTCAATATACACATTGTCTGCGGTAGAGGGTATAATGGATTATGTAATATTCAAGGAGTTGCTACTTGACACGGGAGATAATTGATCGAACTTCATCACTATCATGTTCTCCAAACAACGTTGCAGTTCCGCGTGGAGATATACAGTCAGCAGAAGTGAAACAAATATTTCAGAACATAATTCCAGGTGCATGATTCTTGAAATTGTAATAAATCATTTCCCAGTATTGTGCAAACATACAGAAATTAATGCTGATTTGAAATAATAAAAAAATCTGTGTTCAGTAATAGCTTTAGAAGTTTGGAATTTTACAGATAGTTAGTAGTGAGCATCTGAAGGTGTGCTTGGATCATTTGTAGGGGTAGACGTCTACAAGGACCATACGAAGTGGTCAATTGAAGGGCCTTACGGTTGGTAGCTTCATCGTATGACATAACCATTTCGATAAGGTAGGGACTGGGTGTTCGACCATTGTTGGACTAATGGTCCCAACCGGTGTTGAGAGGGGAGGGGTGAATCAGCACAAATTTATCACGTGGAAACCCAAATCGGGAGAAAACCACGGTGTGAGGAAACCTCTCAAATTTTGCACTCTTCTAAAGTGTGCGCTGTAAGGAGCCTTCCTTGTTAAAAGATTACAAACACACTGTTAGATGCGACCCGGTTAAGGGATTTAGAAATAAGGTTTGCTAAAGTCTATTTTGTTAGAGGATTTAGAACATCTACACAGATGTCACCCGGTTAAGGGATTTAATACAAGGGACCTGTTAATGCCCACCCAAAATACTGAGATTTTTTTATTGCAATCGTCAGAGAGCAATAGAGGGTCTGATCTTTTAGAAATGGCTTTGCTGAGCCTGATAAGATTGTTTTGCTTCTTAATTGAGAGTCATCATTAGTCACCACAGGAATGCTCTCCTTTTGTTGTGCTTGCTTGCACACTCTTCTTCTCTTCTTCTTTTCACATTTTCGTAGCTTCTCTCAATGTATAGGTTCACTCTTTTTCTTTGGCAGAATGAAGGCAAACAATATTCTTCATGTTGGCATAGGGAGTTTGTTGACATTAATCGATAAGAAATGTAATTGGTATATGGCAAATTGGTTTTGTCATTGATTGGCAAAGAGTGTTGTCAGTAATGACTAGGAAGGTCCACAGTGTTATTTAGTCAGAAACCAAGGACAGGTCAACAAGTTAGAAACAACTGACATTAATAAGCGCAGAAAGACCGGTGATACATAGTAATAAAGGTCTAACTGATCATTAGAGCAAACGGTCACCAAGGAAGATGCAACCTGTAACTAGTAACAAGAACCGAGGAAAGGGTGCTACCAGTACAACCAGTAAAAGGAATGGTGACAGATTAAGGTTCTTACCTGTGCACAACCTAAGGATATAAACCGATCAGTGAAGATTTCATCACGATTGATGAACCGGGGAAAGTCACAGTAGACAAATAGTTGTCTAACTCTTTGACCGGGACTTGTTGCACAAAATCCGGAAGACTTTGTGTTATCAAGATGATCGGTGCAAGGCACAATTGAAGGTGTTAATGCTGGAGTTTGTCACATTAAAACATGTAGAAAACTCTAGTGAAGGAAAGCTTTTGGCACGCATCTGTCATTTTCCTTCATAAAGTGGAAAAAGCATGGCATGCATCAGATGTTTTCTCAGTGAACTGAGACTGCACTAGATGATGGATCCAAAGGTGATCTTTAAACAGGTCGTGCATGTAAAAAGTAGAAAGGGCAATAAGTCTATATATTCCTCTGTGTGAGATGAATATAGTTTGTCTTCATTCTGCCAAAGAAAAGAGTGAATTTGTACGTTGAAGAAGCTACTAAGGTCAAGAGAGGAGAAGAAAGTAGAGTGTGCAAAGAAGCACGACAGCCAAGGAGAACATACCTGCAGTGACTGGTGATGATTCTTAGTGGAGTAGATCAACGATTTTATCAGGCTCAACAAAGCCATCATCAAAAGATCAAACCCTCTATTGGTCTTTGATAATTGCAATAGCAAAATCCCAGTATTTTGGGTGGACATTAATAGGTCCCTTGTATTAAATCCCCTAATCGGGTGACATCTGTTTAGGCGTTCTAAGTCCTCTAACCAGGCAGGTTCTAACAGGCCTTATTTCTTAAATCCCTTAACCGTGTCGCATTTAATAGTGTGTTTGTAATCCGATAACAGGGAAGTCTCCTTGCAGGGCGCACTTCAAAAGAGTGCAAAATTTGTGAGGTTTACTCACTGTGGTAGTAAATGTTACATCTCTTTGAATGTTACATTTGCTACTGGTAGATAGAGTAAAGGGAACCTGTTCTATCTGGACTCAATGGAGGGAGCTTGCCTTATAGCATCAGTAAAAGGAGAAACAAACAAAATCTATCTTATAACCAAATAGGACAACGGTTGGTTGTGGCATAAGGGGCTCTACCACATAAACTTTGATAATATTGTCAAAGTGAGCAAGAAGAAGTTAGTCAGAGGGCTTCCTGAGATTACAAAACCTGACAGAGGTATTTGTAAGGATTGATTGTCAGTTAGGAAAACTGACAGGAACAAGTTTCAGTAGTAAATCCTTTTCTGCTAAAAACGATGTGGATCTCGTACACAAATTTGTGTGGACCTATGAGAACTAAGAGCTACTATAGAGACTTGTATTTCATGCTTTTTGTAGATGATATCTCAAGAATGACGTGGACACTCTTTCTTAGAGAAAAATCAGAGGTCTTTCACATGTTCAAAATCTATAAGGCTCGAGTGGAGGAGACCGGTAAAAGCTTGAAGTGTCTGAGATTAGACAAAGGAGGTGAATACACCTCCCAAGAGTTCACTCAGTACTGTGAGGAACAGGGAATAAAAAGGCATTTGTTTGCACCAAGAACCCCGCAACAAAATGGAGTTGCTGAAAGAAGAAACAAGACTCTGATTGATTGTGCTAGAACCCTATTGATTCAGAAGGATTTGCCCCATCACTTCTGGAGAGAAGCTATTAGCACTGCTGTGTATACACTGAACCGAGTTCAAGTTAAGAAAGGAACCATTAAGACTCCCTATGAGTTATGGTTCGGTTACACTCCCAGTGTAGGCTAGTTCATAATTTTTGGTAGTAAATGTTACATTCAAAGAGATGTATTCTGGCAAGTTTGAGCCAAAGAGTGATGAAGACATATTTCTGGGTTATTCTACCAAGAGTAAAGCCTACCGGTGTCTGAATAAGAGGAATGTGAAGATTGATGAATATTTAGAACTGAGAAGTAAAATCAGTGATAATGAGTATGACATTCATCAGGATCATAATGCTGAAAATCATCTGGAATTCAATGAAATGAGTGCTACTGATGAAGGAGAAGAGCAGGTAATCAGACGCTTGGAGCAGGATGATGTACGTAAAAACATAAGACCAACTCTAGATGATGTATAGGAAATTGTTCATGACCATGTTGGAGAAATTGCTCAAGTGGAAGATATAGACCGGGAACACCGACCGGTTCTGCCAAGGAATGTCACGTATCATTCCACTGATAACATTATAGGTGACAAACATGCTAATATTTTGACTAGGAGAAAGGCTAGAGAAAGTATTTGCTTAGTTTCCAGCATAGAGCCAAAAACCAGCAGGGAGGCTTTGTAGGAGAAAATTGGGTCAAGGCAATGGAAGAAGAGATTGAGCAAATTGAGAAGAATGAAACATGGATTCTTGTTCCAAGACCACAGGACGAGAATGTCATTGGGACCAAGTGGGTCTACAGAAACAAATTGAACGAGGAAGGAAAAGTGATAAGGAACAAAGCAAAATTAGTCTGCAAAGGATACGCATAGGAGGCAGGACTGGATTATGGTGAAACTTTTGCACCTGTGGCTAGACTGGAAGGAGCGAGAATCCTACTTGCTTATGTTGCTCATAAAAGGTTCAAAGTATACCAAATGGATGTAAAGTTTGGATTCCTGAATGGTATATTGGAGGAGGAAGTTTACATAGAACAACCAGAAGGCTTGTCATCCACAGAGAAGAGTGGTATGGTCTGTAAACTGAAAAAGGCTCTTTATGGGCTAAAACAAGCCCCAAGGGCTTGGTATGAAAGATTGCATTCGTACTTCCTGACAATAGGATTCACAAGAACTGGAGATAACAACAATATGTATCTCAAGATTGGAAAAGAAGGGAACCTGATTGCTGAAATTTTTGTGGATGACATCATCTTTGGAGGAGACAATAAGATGAGCAAAGTCTTTGCTGAGGAGATGAAGAAAGAGTTTGAAATGTCCATGATTGGAGCCATAAAGTTCTTCATTGGATTACATGTCCATTAGCTCAAAGAAGGTATTTTTATTTCTCAGTGCAAGTATGTCAAAGAAATTCTTAAATCCTTTGGGCTAGAAGAATCTAGACCAGTTGGTACACCATTGATAACTAACTTCAAGTTATCAAAGGAAGACGATGCAAAACAAGTAAATGAGACATTGTATCGGTCTATGATTGGCAAATTATAGTATGTAGTGCATAACAGATCAGACATAGTGCATGTAGTAGGCATTGTAGCAAGATTCTCTGCTAATCCAAAAGAGACACACTTAATAGCAATAAAGAGAATCTTTAAATACCTGAAGGGCATTAAGGAGTATGGCTTATGGTTTCCTCACAAGGGAGGCTTCCAAATAAAGGTATTCACTGATGCAGATTGCGCTGGTAATATAGGTTACAAAAAGAGCACAAGTGGAGGTGCATTCTTTCTTGGAGAAAGGATCGTTTCATGGACAAGTAAGAAACAAAACTGCATTTCACAGGCCACGACAGAATGAGTATGTTGCTGCTGCAATTTACGGTGACAGTATAGGTGCAATAAACATTCTAAAAATCCTGTCATGCACTCCAAAACAAAGCACATTGCTATAAAGTATCACTATTTGAGAGAGCAGGTGCAAAATAAAGAAGTAAGATTGGAATGTGTTCCCTCAAAAGAACAAGTTGCTGACATATTCACAAAGCCATTACTGAAGAGTACATTTGAGTATCTCAGAGGTAAATTAGGGGTGATACCCCTTCCTGATCTTCAGTAAATAGGCAAAGATGTTCATCAATTCATTATGCTTCTACAGAGGAATCAACCTCATCTTAACTGGATTGATGAATAGGACTGTTGCTCGTAGGGGGAGCAAATTTCATTAAGGTAGTCTTTTTGACTAGCCTTTGGCATTATTGTCAAAGGGGGAGATTATGACCAGTGGAGATCCGGTAATGTTATGAATTGTTATGGTTTTGCCATCAATGTCAAAGGGGGAGATTGTTGGTATTGGGAGTTTGTTAGGTTTTCTTTTATATTATTTGATGCTAATTGTAAGGGAGTCAAAAAGAATTGGCTAACCAGCTCATTACACAATGAAAACGCAAGAATAAAGGTGAACAATTGTAACATTGTGATTGTTAATTACTAAAGGTTTAAGAAACTTGTATGCCTTGGTTTTGTAGATCTCTTCTTATGTGTACACATCTGAATACCCTTGAACACCTTTTATTATTATAGAAAGTTTGACATAACAAGCAAAAGTGTTGTTCTTTGCATGTTTTTAGAGAGTGGCTCCTCAACATTGCTTGTCTCAAATGTTTGAACCATTTTCTACATGAATTTTCCATGTTTGTGTGCTGATACAACACCTTGGTGACATACTTATCTCTATTTTTCCACGAGTGTGAATTTTTCTTTAGAAAGGAATTTGTCATCTTCAACCCCTACACCACATCACAATGAAAACTGCACGTGAAAATTCATAGGACCCACTTCAATCCAAAACATAAGAAAATGTAAGGACACTCTCTTTGGCTGATTCAAGAATCTAGACTACTAGATCCCTAAGATACACTTGCATTAATTGGTCCCAAGCTTCAATATAAATTGAAAATTGTATTTAGCACATTCAAGGTGTAAGTAATACTTGAGACATGACTTATGTCTTTCTTATAGAATCATATGCCCTTCAAGGATTTCTTCAATATTCATGTAATGTACAGTTGCTTATATCTAAAAAACCTCAAAGGAGTACACATGATAGTATAGTATTTGATAATAATAAGTTCATAATTGTATGTAATGTTGTGGACATAAATTGATTTAAATTAACGCTTGTGTGAAAGTTCTAAGATGTTAAAGTACCGATGGATGGAGTTAATAATTTTCAATTTCAATATTATATTCAAGACAGATGGTGTTGACTATTTTGTTGTTGTATCATATGGCTGTTTGCTTAATTTAAAACAGTTTTTCTAGATTGGATTTCACATTGTTTACAAAACATGAAGTTTCGAATTTGTTTGATTTTTGTGGTTTCAAATTTTTATTTTTATTTTTCAGCATAAATTTTTAGGTTGTACTTTTTGGATGGTTTTTTATTTGAAACAAAATTTGCAAGTTGAAGGTTTCATATTTTTAGAAAACACAAATTGGAGTTCTTTTCAATTTAGCTTTTCAATAAATTATTGTATGAATGAGATGTGTTTTCTTGTGTAGGTTGATGATCAAGGCCGTATAAATTTTGGAGGACTACTTAAAGTAGTTGGGAATTATGGTTCAAGAGGTATTTGATAGTTTGATTAAGATTTTTATTGCTTTGATGGGCTTGGGCTGGTTTTGCATTCTTTTAAAAAAAATATGGTATTTGATTATTCATAAGGTTACATAGGGATTCCCTCAAAATAATTCCTCCCTATTGCATGCGGTGTCCTTGCATTGTGAGGAAAGCAAGTATGTTGCCCCGTGGATCCTTGAAATATGGTTTGATGAGGCCCTATGTCTCATAGAAGTGGATACATTTGGCTTTCCTCTTCTTTAGGGTAGTATAAGTTTTTACTATTAAATAGAGAAAAGGGCCTAGGGTGCCTTATCAATCTGTAAACCCAATTCAACCCATTCCTCTATTTGAAAATCATACGTACCAAAACCATTTTTCACTTTGCACTTTGTCTTGTGATTAAATTATTGAAATTTTAATCTTTTTCATTGCTGCTATACTTGAATGAATGATTTTTGAATCTTGAAAGTTTAATCAAATTGATTTTATTATATTAATTTGTAAACTTGAGTTTTGTTGACCTGTACAATTAAATTTATAAATACTTGAATTTACACACACTCATTGCCAACCCTCACGAAATGCATCTTGCCATCATTGGCTATCTTATACTATTACTATCTAGAAAATATTACCGAACATAATTTGTAGTTGTTACCTTTTTAAAATAGCAAGGAGTATTAAGAGCAAGGGTCTTTTTAATATGCATTTTTATATTTCTTTAAATTTGAATTGTTAGATACAAATTATATTTATTTGTCTTTAACCTATGCACCTTTGGGCTATCTTTAAGCATACCTTATATAGCCATATATTGAGATCCATCAAATTTTCTAGTTCATGTGGTTAGAGATCCACATACTTGGCTCTTTTCTATTTAGAGAGTATTGTATCTCTTGACACTAACATTGTTGACATTTTTAGATTAGATTGCACCTTTGATCTTTTGACTTCTCTATTGCTTGGCTACCTCATTCATGTACTCATTGAGTTCTTGTAGTTAGCACCTTTTCTCTAATGAGATCATCACTTAAGCATCTAGAGAGAATATATATAGTCCATTCTAGTCACTTGGACCTCTCCCCTTGAGTTGCTCAGGGCCAACCTTTCTTTTTGTGTAGAACTTATCCTACATGTAGTGGATGGTATCTTTTATCATCATTACTATTGTTGATTGGATTGATGTGATTGGTCCCACAAGTTGAGGTTTACCCTAAACCAAATGAGGGTGTTCTCTCACTAGCTTTGAGTTGAGATTGATATTCATGTTCTTTGATGGGAATAGATCCATCATCTTTGCTCCCTTTAGGAGGTAGTGTTTGAGGAACACTTCATTTTTTTATACGCCACGTTCTATGAGATCTAGGGGGAGATATTATTGCCTCTATAGTGTAATGGTTCGGTTGATTCCAAGAGTCTTGGAGAGCACTAATTTTATCATAAATGAGTTATGATAGTGGCAAGGATTACAATAGACCAAGAGGAGTTTAGTGGTTCTTTTAGAATGTAGTTTCATTTTTGGAGCATTCCACAGATATGTTATTTCCCTAGGACAAGTAAATACACATCCTCTATAGGGTTGAGTAGAGAAGTGTCATGAGCCATGATTAATATAATTTAAGATAGACACATATGATTCATCTCTTATCTCTAAATATATATAAATATATAAGTGAATAATGTTAATCAATAATATCAATTTATGATATTTTATACTAATAAATTAGTAATTTTTAAATATAACCATTAGTACTAATTAGTGTTAATTAATAATAATGTTAATCAATAACTATTAATATTAAATATTAATAACATTAATGTACTATTAATAATAATATTGATATTAAGAATCAAAATAATCGATATAGTATAAATAATCAATTTGTAACAATGTATGAATATATAATAAAACAATTATTAATATTAATATTTTAATAATAAATATGTGCTAATAAACATCCTAATGAGCATCCTATTAAGTGTATTAATAAATGATAATACAAATGAAAGTATGTTAGAAAAGTTTGTGACCAACCATTTGATTATTTATATTTATTGGAGTGAAAGACATGAAATCACGGGGAAATATACAAAATAAAATAAAATAAAATAAGGAAAGGCCGCAAAAGGTGATGATACAAAGTCAATCCTCATTCTTGAGAAGTATGTGAATGTCCCAAGGTAAAATGGTGAATACCCTTAGGTGAATAGTATTAAGGTATTCATTCAATACTTCTTTCCATGATTTTAGGTAAAATAATATTTAGAAGATTAATCATTAAAAGAATAATCTTATAAAGTGAACTGTATTAAAAAATTAATAAATCAATATATTCACTATAATATAGGAGAAAAATAAGGAAATAATAATGAATAAGGAATCAAATATAAAGAATTGAAAATCCATTCACTTTTCTAATTTAATAAGGATATATATGAATATGAAATTAGGTTTATTATGTATAGATATGGATTAGTATTTGTATAAAAGAAATTTATATTAATTATTAAAGTGCATAGATGTACATCAAATAATTAATAGATATGCTATATCTATATATAAATAGTTTATATAATTGATTTTGCTTATTTATTATTATATATATATATATATCATTTACAATACTGAATTATTTAAATTGAATAAAATTATTTTTTTTAATAATGAAATATTAATATCAGAAATATATACATGACATGAAATATTAATATCAGAAATCTATACATGTGCAATTAAGATGTATGAAATTATTTTATAGGCATTTTTGTGTTTTTGGATTTTTTATTAATCTGAATATATGATCTTGTAATTTACATTAATTTTTAGTACAAATATATGTCCACCCAAATTGATGATATGGAGACCATAGAGAGAATGAATCTTATATTCATTAAAGAGATGGATCCCATATTTGGAGGGGACTAGAGGAAATTGTTATAGTTTCCCTAGCTCGAGATTGTTATAATCTCACCATAGATGATGATATGGATTGCATATAAAATGAATCTTATATTCATTAGAGGTGGATCCCATATCTGGAGGGGGCTAGAGGAAATTGTTATAGTTTCCCTAGTCTCGAGATTGTTATAATCTCACATAGGCAGTATATATACTGATGCCAGTCATATGCATATGCACAGGCTTGGAATGCATTTATTGCTTCCAAGAGATTGTTATGGGTAGTGCTCTATGGGATGATGTGTCGATAGCCCAGTTGCTTAGAGTGGATCTTATATCCCTCGAGCCAAGAATCGGGAATTCTGTGAAGCCCGACCTAGAGGCAGCCTTAATGATCAAATCCCCCCTACTAACTTAAAAATAGAGTATGAGTCATATAAATATAATATTTTGTACTAACGTCGGTTTTGCGGGGAATTATAAAAAGGAGAATAAGAAGGGACATTACAAGAAGTAAGCAAGTGGGCTTTAGATATGTTAATTAACAAATGTGTTTGAAATTATTCATTGTATTTAAGTTAAATTGATTTGGTTGCATAGTAATGTGTTGATAGTAATGTGTTGATCATTGGAAATTGACAACGTCCTAGTAGGGAGACATTACAGTATAGGGGGATCTTGACGAGTTTCTTCAAAATACTAGGTATGGCGTGTTATTCCCAACCGGTTACTGAGAGGGGGGGTGAATCAGTAAATCCTATTTCTATTACAATTCAACACTTGTTTAATTATTCTTTTGGAATCTAAACAATCATTCACAAGCATAAATAGAAACACACAGATCCACACAGGATGTATACGTGGAAACTCTCAGTTAGAAGGAAAAAACCACGGTGAGACAGAGCTCACAACTTCACTACTGCAGAATGAAGGTGCCCTGTTAGGAGTTTACAAAGCACTTAATAGAGTGCTACCCGGTTAAGGGATTTGATAGAAGATTGGTTAAGATCTTAACTCTGTTAGGAGTTGCCTGGTTAAAGGACTTTGAACATCAGCAAATATGTTACCCGGTTAAGGGATTTTTACAAAGAACCGATTAGGGTCCTGATAGAAGGATTTTAATATTCTTTCACACCTTATAAAAGCAATGATCTTAATTGACACTGATTGTCTAATTAGATCATACCTATTGATCTCTTTCCGGTTCTGCCTAGCTGTTGACCTCTTTGTCTCTCACCTCTATGTCTGTAGCACTTCTCTCAGAAGGTATCTCTCCTCTGCTCTGTGTATTCAACAATAATCAACAACATTCTTTCTTGCATCTTATGACTTGTATTTATACAAGAGTTTACCTTAAAGAAAACCCTTAACTCATAGAACCGCTAGGCTATAAACTCAACATAAAATCATGCAACTAGCAGTTAAGCTTTGCGTTCTGATCTGCAGTTTACCTTGAAAACATCCGCGTATAAATAAAAGCTAACATCAATTCCAGTCGGTGGATGCTCCGCATATTGCACTTTTAACTCAAATTGCTCCGTAGAATTCGGTGCAGATCTTTATGCAGTTTTGACCGGTATACTCTTATACTCGGTCCATCCATGTTATGCATACCGGTGTATCTCAATGTATCCCCTCTGTTTAATCTACCAGTTGTATACACTCTGTTTCTAGTCTACCGGTTGCATATATTCTATTTCTAGTCTACCGGTTGAATATACTCAAAGATAAGTGAACTACCGGTGAGTCTTTATTGGTGGGAATGGTGTTTGCAACTAATTTACACTAATGACAACTTAAATTGCTAACAATCTTCCCCTTTGTCATTGGTGGGAAAACCATTATACACTTATCACAATTTACCTTGATCTGTAGACTGCTTCCCTGTGTCCTTGTGTACTATACACTTCAACTCTTCTTTCTTCTGTTTGCAGACTTCCCCTTGATTGTTGTTGCTGCTTCTCCTTGACTGTTGGTGCTTCTATCTTGTAGCTACTTTGTCCTGCTGCTCTGTCCTGCTTCCCATTTCTTCTGCTTCTTCTTCCCCTTTTTGCCTCGATAGGACAAAGGGTAAGCTTCACTTAGGATTTCATATTTGTAGCTTGGTGAAGATATCCTTATAGATATTCTTTGCAAAATGAAGAAACAGTGCCCATTGTCCAGATACATATGCAATGTTCTTTTGGGCTGCTTTTAGAGAAACAATGATGTTCTCCATATCCTCCACAGTTTTATAAGAAGGTTCATTGATTAGAATTTTTGTAGAAGTTGTCGTTTGCTGCATGGTGTCAAATGTTGGGGCTAGGAGTAACTGAAATCCAATAATGTCTTGGATTCTCTTATTCTCCTCTTCTGCAGTCTTTCTTAGAATTAGAGCCAGATTGGTCATTTCTTTGCTAAAATTTGTTGCTGACTTATTTTTAATATCAAATTGAGAAGACAAGGCTCTAATGTCTTCTGAAGGCTTTGTTGACTTCTCTATCAGATCTTGCAAGAATATTTCAAAGTTGGAAGTTCTTGTCATCAAATTGCTTGCAACTTGGATCTACTGTTGAAGAACTCTTAAGTTGGTTGACACGATTACCTTTATTTCTTCAACCTGTTTGTGGAGAATCTCTATTCTCTTCTTTTCATAGTGATCTATAGCTACAGTTTTTGGATCTGTTAGGTCATCACCGATTGCTTGTGCCAGTACTTCCGGTTGATCTATAACAGGTTCATCTTCATCTATGTCTGCATTAGGTACGAAGTTGCACAAAATATTCTTGACAGATGTCAGGACAATGTCCTGTTTCCTCTTGGTCAGCTCCTTGAGCTACCTTGTTGACATCTTACTGATGTCTACTATAGTATCGGTGACCTTGCTCCTTTTGGCTTCTATGTCTTCAACAAATGATAGCTTTCTTTTAGATGAGTTGGAGCTAGGTATGTCTACCTTTACATTAAGGATTGGTTTCTGTACTGGTTCTTTTGTAGCAGGAATCTCATGTTCTTCTTCTGGTTGAACTTCTTCAAGCCTTTCCTGCTCTTTCCGTTCTTCTTCATCTTGTTGCTCTTGTTGTTCCAGCTGAGCATTTTCTTCTTGTGACAATTGCTCATCAAGTGGGACTTCTTCTTGGTGCTTCTCTTTAGCTGTATGCAAGTCACCCATAGGTATATCATTTCCCTGCTTGTTCTACTTGGGGAATTTCTTGTTCAACATTAACCTGTTCACCAGATGTGAACTCCTCTGTTTGATTTTTTTGCATATCGGTTGTAGTTTCTTCACCATAAGTGAATTTAACCGGTGGTGCTTGTACACTTTCAGGTTGATCCTGTGGACTTATTATATCTAGTGCACTGAAATTGTACTTCTGCCAGAAATCCAAAGTCTCTTTATAGACTTCGTTTTCATATCCATTGAAGATCTTAGCAATTCTAAACTTGGTATCCAAGTTCATTGAGGCTTCTTCTAGTAGAAGCTTTATTCTGTCTTCACTGAGACCAGGTCTAACCTTAGACAATGTCTCCTTATTTATTCTAGTGTTAATGCCTAGACCGGTTCTCCATTTGATCTGTAGCCTTGAATTTAACTCAGGGGGAAACTTGGCCCTATAGTCCCTTGGGGTTCTGTGGTAGTCCATGAAAGTTTCCACTATGGCTATTATGACTGACTGTTTGTCCTCTTCTTCTAGCACGCTATACCATTTAGTGACATTATCTATTATCCCAAAATCCATTACCTCATCAACTATTTGATCTACAGTTAGTTCGAGGCTTACCTTTCTCAGGAGAAATTAGACCAATTGGATGAGCTATATCACTGCCTTTGTCATCAGTGATGTCTACAATGACCGGTTCTGTAGGATTCTTTTCTTTGACCGGTTCATCAGCTCCAAGTACTCCTTTTCCTTTACCGGTGTCAAGGACTGATGGAATTGTGTTCCTTTGGCATGCTTCCTCAGCTTGTTGCTGGGTCTGAAGAAGTTTTGTCCAAGTAGACACCTTCTTGGTTTCACTGATAAGCATTTGACCAATTCTCCTCTTTATTAGAAAACTTTTCTTGTTCAATTCAGCTTGCTGAGTGGCCTCGTCCAGAGTGAGATGGTTTTGAACCTCCAGTAGAGCTCGAATTCTCAACTCTATTTCCTTGTCAATTGAAGCTTCCCATCTAGCTTCCAGAATCTCATAAAGATCATTAGGAATAGTCTTATAAAGTTCTGTGGGAGATAGATTGAATTTATGAATACAGTAAACTACTGCTTCTTGTATCTTTCTCTTTTCTTCATCATTTGCTAATTGATATCTCTTGCTTACTATTGCCATTCCACCAGTTTCTTTCATTCCTGCCACAAGTTCATCAATTTTGGTCTTTCTACCTCTTGGTGGATCTTCCTTTACCTCTGAGCCTTTGGTTGTTCTGTTGCGGCCTTCTTCTTTGGGGTAGGGGTCCTCTTGACATACACATTCTTGATTGGTGTCCTTTGCTTCAGATTATCCTGGATTTCTTCATGGGTACCAAACCGGAGAGCAAAGAGATCAAGATCCGCCTCGGACAAGGCATCTGCATATGCCTTAGTAGTCTTTGTGGTGATCTCGTAACCCAATTCAAGGGCGAACATTGTTCTCGGTTCACGGCTTGAATGATGCAGTTATCAGTGGTAACCAAAAAGCATACGTCATGCTTGTATAGGTCAACAATGGTTGATGACACCCTCTCCCTTGCATGCATTTTTAATTGAAATGCTTCAAAGTGCTCAGTCATCACTCTTCCTAACTGGTTTCCCAGTTGATTGGCCATTTCACTTATTTGATGCATAACCGGTCTATCAATTTTCCATGTGACCTTTCCGACTCCAGGGAAGAAATTGTAGTAGAAGTAGAGACATACGAGTAGGGTCCCGTAGTTCATTGATTTCTTCCTCACGACTTCGAGCTTCTTCATATTTTCAAATATATGGCTTCAGAGCATCGCACAAATGTCGTATTGTGCATTATCGTACATTATTTGGTCTGTAGCGTGAATTGTTGCACCTGGTATGTTGTTTAGATTGCTTGACTGGTAAACCTTGTAGCCAATCACGACAGATGCAAAACGGACTCCATCATCCTCAATGTCGTTTACGGTCACGAGTCGACCATCAACTCGACTTTGTTAGTTTATTGACGACGACATTGGAGATAGTCCTTAGGGTAAGTGCTTCCCCTTGGTTGCTGTATCCGGTCACTCTATGCATATCGTTTTTAGTGATTGGATTGCATACTCTTTTAGTGAGCCAGAAACTCGGTTCGTGAAGATGACTTAGAACTAGTCGAATTAGGTCTTCCTGGAAGACGGATGGGTAGCATACTCCATTGATAAGTCCAGATGATACCAACTTTAAGTACTTATCAAGAAGTCTCCCTTCTTCACACTGTTGGCATGAAGTGATGATAGCCGGTAAGCTTGTCACCGGTACTGGTGTTGTCATTGATTGGCAAAAAGAGCATAGAGACTTGTCATCTTTATAAAGTCCACAGAATCAAACAGATCTATATGAAAGAAGGATGGTTTGACCGACGATGTCAATATACAAGAACGTTGTGACTACATGCATATACCACCAGTCACTATACAACTCCTTAGCCACCGGGCTATGTCCACAGTAAAGGAAAAGAGGATTCCAGCATTAGCTAAAGGACCGTGCTTCAACCGGTAACCTACCAAGGATGGAGCAACCGGTAAGCCGAGCAAAGGATAGCACACCAAGAACTATAGAAACTGGTAAGCCGCAACAGGTCAAAGACTCTTACGTGTTTACAACATAAAGAACTCAACCGATATACTATAAGACTCCAATATGAACCGAGGAAGTCATAGTCAATTGTCTGTTCCAACCAACTCTTCTTGACCAGGTTTTATTGCAGTAAATCCGGGTGACTCTGAGTTTTCTTGGTAATCGGTTTGAGGCACAGTTGAAGGATTTAAAGCCGAAATCAATGGCTTTTTGAGGCGCAGTTGAAGGATTTATAACCGGCATTAGTGGCTTTAAATCAAAGTGTTATCTCCTGTGAAGGAAAGTTGCCTGGCATGCAACCACTTTTCTCTTCATTAGGCAGATAAAGCAAGGGCATGCATCAAATGTGGTCATGCATGATGAGCACATTAGGGTTTGGACCCTATATATTCTCCTGCCTAAGGCAAATAAAAGTTGCCTTCATTCTGCCAAGAAAAAGAGTGAACCTGTAAGCTGCTGAAGCCAGGGTGAAAAGAAAGTAGTGAGAAAGAAGAACTGTGCAGGGAAGCACAGAAGTAGAGGAGAAGACACCCGCGCTGACTGGTGTTACTTCTCAGTTGAGCAAAAATAGAGATCTTATCAGGTTGTGTGTAGCCATTTGTAAAAGGTCATTTACTCTATTATTTTCTAGCAAACTACAATAGTTACATCCCAGAATTTGGGTGGACTCTAATAGGTCCCTTGTATCAAAATCCCTTAACCGGGTGACATCCTTCAAGGTGTTCAAAGTCCTCTAACCAGGCAGGTCCTAACAGGCCTTATTGTAACAAATTCCTTAACCGGGTCGCATCTAGCAAATGCATTATTATCCTCTAACCGGGAAGGCTCCTAACAGGGCGTACTCCAGAAGAGTACAAATTTTGTGAGGTCTCCTCACACCGTGGTTTTCACCCTAATCAGGTTTCCATGTGATAAATCTGGTGTCACTGTGTGATTGGTTGCTTACTGTTATTATATGCATGAATCTGTTTTCCTTTCAGCTATAAGTTAACTTCATCAAACTTGTAGGACTAAAGTTTTAGAGGTGTTGATTCACCCCTCCCCTCTTAGCACCGGTTGGGACTATCAATTGGTATCAGAGCCTTGTCTTGTTTTCTTCATAGCTTAACCGCACAAAGAAAAAGTCAAGATGATGAGAAAAGGACCAAAGTTTTCTAAGGAAAACTTCACCTTGTGGTGTAGCAGAATGAAGCTGTATATGAAGACCACCGGTGATCAGTATTGGAATCATGTTACCACTGATTACAGTGAGCCCGCAGGCACTCTGACACCTGATCAGCTAAAGATCAAGACCGGTCACACAGCTGCCATGGACATGATAGCTAGCACAGTACGTGATCATGTTTATGCTAAGATGGAGCATATTGACTCTGCCTACAAGATGTGGGACAAGCTGCAAATGGTTTATGGAGGAGATCCTAATGTTCAAAGAGCGAAGGTCGAAAGCCTCAAAGGAAAGTATGACGACACAAGGATGAACGAAGGAGAAGACATTGAGCAATATAGCAACCGGATCAAAGAGGTGATCAACTCCATCAGAGGCGCTGGAGGAAAGCTCAGTGAAGAGGAGGTGGTTAGTAAAATATTGAGAACTCTTAGACCTCAGTATGCCATCAAGATCTTTGCCATTCAAGAGCTCAGATCGGTGACCAAAGATCAAGTCACCCTTGACTCCTTAATCGGTAAGGTGGCTGCCTTCAAATTAAGTAATTTTGATAATAGCTTATTTGTTCAGGAAGCAGCGTTTAAGTCTTCTGTCAACATCTCTTCCACTAAAAAGGGAAGAGAAACTGGTAATTGCTCTACCGGAAAGACTGCCAACCTTGTTGAGAATCTACTCTTAGAAGAGATGGAGTAAGATGAGTTCGAAGCACTCATAGCCAAGAAATTCCCCAGAGGAAAAGGGAAGTACAAGGGAAAACAACCCCTGAAATGCTTCTCCTGCAATAAGATAGGACATATTGCTGCAAGGTGTCTAGACAATGAATCGAAAGATAAAAGAGACCGTTTCAAGAGCAAAGCAAAGAAGGAATGCTATCTCGCAGAGGAAGGAGTTACAGACAATGAGTTTGAAGACTCAGAGGATCCAGAAATTGCATTTGTTGCAATAAAGGAGGAGAGCCCAGCTGTGAATGAAGTGGCACTCATTTCACGATCTCACTAGCATGATGACTGGATCATTAATAGTGGTTGCACTCAACACATGACCGGTGACAAGGACAAGTTCATCAACTTAGAGCTCAATGACAGCGGATTTGTTACCTTTGGAAACAATGCCCCCTCCATCAAAGGTAAAGGTTCCATTGCTCTCTGCAACAATGCTATCTATGAAGATGTGTACTGAGTTGAAGGACTCATGTACAACTTGATGAGTGTTGCACAACTGAACAACAAAGGATTCCTGCTGGAATTTGGACGAGGTTCTTGTATAGTAAAGAATCAATCCGGAACTCATGTCGCAACCGGTAGACAGAGCAAAGGTAATCTTTTCTATCTTGACTCCATGGAAGGGGCCTGTCTCATAGCCTCAGTCATAGGAGAATCAAGCGAAATCTATCTTATGACCAAAGAGGACAACAACTGGTTATGGCACAAGAGGCTCTGTCACATAAACTTTGACAGTATTGTCAAAGTAAGTAAAAAGAAAACAGTAAGAGGACTTCCTAAGATTACCAAGCCCATCAAAGGTATCTGTAAAAATTGTCAGTTAGGAAAACTGACCGGAAGACCTTTTAGCAGCAAGTCCTCTGCTGAGAATGTTCTAGACCTGGTACACACTGACCTGTGTGGACTAATGAGAATAAAGAGCTACCATGGAGACCGGTACTTTATGCTCTTTGTAGACGACTTCTCCAGGATGATGTGGATGCTCTTTCTTAAGTAGAAATCAGAAGCTTTCCACATGTTCAAAATTTACAAAGCTCGAGAGGAAAATGAAACTGGCAAAAGCTTGAAGTGTCTGAGATTAGATAGAGGAGGTTGTAAGCTTGAAGAGTGAATTTATGAAGGCAGAATGCTACGGCTTCTTCAATTTTTCCTTTGTCTTCATCATTGGCTAGTTCATATCTTCTTCTAACAGAACCCAAATTCCCAAATTCTTTCAGTCCTGCCACAATTTCGTCAATTGTGGGCTTGGCTTTTCTAGGTGGATCCTCCTTTGCCATTTTACTAGTTTTCTTCTTTCTAATCAGAGGAACTGTTTCCTCGGTCTCTGTCTCTTCTTGATCCGTCTCTTGGGTACTATGTACCTGTTCAGCTTTCTTCCCTTGAGCCTTGGGTTGCTCTGACGGCTTCTTTTTAGGTGTGGGGGTCCTTTTGTAGACAATCTTGATTGGTGCCCTTTTTGACAGATCCTGAAGAATCTCAGTATACGTGCCAAACCGATTAGCACCGAGATCCAAATTTGCATCATTTAAGGCATTGGCATATGCCTTAGCAACTTTGGCAGAGATCTCGTAACCCAGCTCAGGAGCATATACATCTCTTGATTCCATTGCTTGAATGATGCAGTTGTCGGTGGTAACTAGAAAGCATACATCGTCCTTGTAATGCTCAACTATAGTTGACGACACCCTTTCTCTTGCGTGCATTTTCAGTTGAAATTCTTCGAAGTGTTTTGTCATTGCACCTCTTAATTGGTCTCCCAGTTGATTGGCCATCTCTGTGATTTGATGCATAACCGGTCTATCGGTTTTCCATACAACTTCACCAATTCTCGGGAAAAAGTTATAGTAGTAGAAATAGAGACATACTAGTAGGATCCCATACTTGATTGACTTCTTCCTCACGACTCCGAGGTTCTTCATATTTTCAAATATTTGGCTTTGAAGCATTGCACAAATGTCGTATTGGGCATTTTCATGCATAATGCGGTGCGCAACATGAATTGCACCACTTGGTATGTTGTTGAAGTTGCTTGATTGATACACCTTGTATCCAAGAATAGTAGATGGAAACCGAACTCCATCATCCTCAATGTCGTTTACAGTCATGAGTCGATCATCAGGCTTAGACTTAGTTAGTTTGTTGATGACGACATTGGCGATGGTCCTTAGGATTAGAGCTTGCCCCCGGTTGCTGTATCCAGTCACTCTATGGAGATCATCTTTTTTGTGATCTCGTGACATGCGCCTCTGGTGAGCCAAAAACTTGGTTCGTGAAGACGGCTCAACACCAATCTGACTTGGTCTTCCTGGAAGATTGCAGGGTAGCATACACTATTTATCAATCCGGATGATAATAGATTGGCTTATTTGTCAGGAAGTTTCCCTTGGCACAGTGACAGATACTCACCTTGAATATATGTTTCTCCTAGCTCTTCCTGTTTGGCGTGAATAAAGGTTGTGACATCCTCGGTCAAGAGGACTCCTTCTGGTACAGAAGAGAGTGCACCAACCATGTCGTTTTCTCTATTCTGAACTACCAAGATGTTGTATGTTGGCCTGTCCACCTGATCTCCTTTGATCAATTTTACGGTAGCGGAACATGAGGCCATTCTTGCTAAGCGGTAACTTGCAGAAAGTAGCTTGGATCGGTTTTGCAAACAATGATTCTCAATGATCAAAGTGTGAGAATAATACTTAGCACAAGAGTTCGTAAATCACAAAGTAAAGTGAAAACTTGTGAGTAATTCTCCTTTCTTTTATAGAGGTAGGTTATAACAATAATTACCAAACGGTAACTATTTGTTAAACGGCTATAGTAATAAATGCCTTACCTAACTTTTCTTTCCATTTTCCCAACCAGTTGATTATAATTTGCCTTATCGGTTTACCTTGCAGACCGACTGAGTCCGACTCTCACCAGTCATACCGGGATCAGTAGAGGATCTACCGGTTCCCTCTAAGCCTTCACGACTTAATTGGCTGATGAAATATCACCATCAGCAGATGGTGATCTTTCCTCTGTCTTCTCTTCAACGGAGCTCTTTGATTCTTTTACAAACCAAATCTGTTTGACTGTTTTCTCAGTCTTCTCTTTCTTGTTGGTCTTCTCTTCAGGTTTGACCGGTTCCTTCTCCTTACTGGATAACCGGTTCTTGCACTCTTTGGCTTTGTGTCCAACTTGGTTGCAGTGATAGCAGACTATCCCAGTTGTCTTCCCTGGGTTCATTCTTCTTGTGTTGGTTGACTTGTCCCAAAAGCCATTGTAATTGTGTAGTCCACAGATCATTCAGTTGACTGTATTTCGGTTCTTGTTTCTCTTGGTGAATACCGGTTTTGGGGATCTAAATGCCATTGTCTTGGATCTGCATTCTTTTGCCTTGTGTCCAAATTTGTTGCATGCATAGTAGTAGCCCTTGAAGCTTCCCTTGCTACTACTGGACACAGATATGGGACTGGACCAGCACTCACTGGTCTTGTGGCCATTTTTACAGTAGATTTTGCAGTGACTGTTGTTGGTCCTTACCAATGTATTTCTGTAGTTATTAGTTTTATGACCCGGTTTCCCACAATGCTTGGAAGATGCGTTGAAGATATTTTTGTGCCAGCGGTTTCTTCTTATCCTTCTTGATTGCTTTTACCCTAGAAGACTCACCATTCTCGTTGGTAACTTCATCGGTGAATCCAAGAACGGTTAGATCTTTATGCCTTCTTTGAGCTTTAAGTTGCTCATCAAGCTTGGTCAAACTTTCATTGTATCTTCTCAGAATTTCATTTGTTTCTTCAATTTCGTTCATCTATTCCCTCGGTTGATACAATTCTAGAGACAGTCTATTGCATGCTTCATTCGTGTCATGCCAGCCTTTCTGTATGTGAGCATTTTCTTGGGTGACACTCTGCATGTCTTCTTGAAGTTGTAGAATGATAAGTTCCTTCACCCCTACCGCTTCCACTACCCGGTCCCTTGCTTTCTCAGAGGCTGTCAATGACTTGACTGTTGAGTTCCTTTCATCTTCAGCTTTTCTCTTTTTCTCGATTAGTTCAGTCATCCTTAGGGCATTGTCTTCTTGGTCTCTCTTAAGATTAGAGATCTGATCGGTCAGGATCTGATTCTTTTCCATGAGTTCAGATATTGCCTCCTTAGCTTCATCAGATCCACTTTGCCCAGAGAGTTCATCAATGGTTTCATTGCTCTCATTTAACTGTAACGCTAGCTCCTTTCTCTTTGCAAGTGATCTCCTCAATCTATTCTCCGGAGATGCAATGATGTCATTGGCTTCCTCTAGTTGTTTCTGATACCAATAAACCTCCATGATCTTTCTCTCAAGCTGTTAGGCTTAGTAGTATAGAGAACCAAATGCTCTGATACCAATTGTTAATACTTTACCGGTTACTGAGAGGGGGGGGTGAATCAGTAAAAACTATCTCTGATGCAGTTTAATACTTGTAAATAGATTCTTGAACGTAAAATAGAATGTAAACAGTCATTCACAAGCATAAATAGAATCACATAGATCAACTCAAGTATTTATACGTGGAAACCCTCGGTTAGAAGGAAAAAACCACGGTGAGACAGAGCTCACAACTTCACTACTACAGAATGAAGGCGCCTTGTTAGGAGCTTACAAAAGCACTGATTAAAGTGCTACCCGGTTAAGGGATTTTGCAAAAGATTTGAGCCCTATTAGGAGCTGCCTGGTTACAGGAATTTGAACATCAACAAAGATGCTACCTTGTTAGGGGATTTTACAAAGATCCGATTAGGTTCTCCCTGATAAAGGGATTTCAATATGCTTTCACTCCTTATAAAAGCAATGATCTATTTTAACACTGACTGTCTGATTAGATCATACCTGTTGATCTCATCTCCGATTTGCCTGGCTGTTGATCTCTTTTTGTTTCTTCACCTCTGTGCCTGTAGCACGCCTCAGAAGATATCTCTCCTATGCTCTATGCAATCATCAACTATCAACAACATTCTTTGTGTCCTATGACCTATATTTATATGAGAGTTCATCGTAATGAAACCCTTAACTCATAGAACCGCCAGGCTGCAAACTCCATAATAAATCATGCAATCAGCAAAAAGCTATGCGCTTTGATCTGGAGTTTACCTTGCAAAACATCCGCAGGAATAAAGCTAACTCCTGTTAAAAAGCTAACTCCACTTCTAAGCAGTGGATGTCCCGTATAATCCAGCTTTTAACTCAAACTGGTCCACTAAATCGGGTGCGGATTTTTAGGCCATTTTAGACCAGCATAACCTTATATCCAGTTCAACTTATGCACACTGGGACTGGTGCTTGTTCTTAGATCGGTCTACGGGTGTTCTTTATCTACCGGTGCTCTTTATCTACCGGTGCATACGTTATGTTGCTTGTCTACCGGTGTCTTCTAAGTGTTGTGAGTGACCAGTGACCCCTTACCAGTGCATAGTGTTTGTGGATGTACACTAATGACAACTTGAATTGCTAACAATAATTACTAATCACTAATTCTAATTTACTAGTTTACTATTTTACATCTTTATATCTTATATTGTTATACATCTTTTCATGGCTAGCATTTTAAGTACCACATGTATAGTATATAGTTTACTCTCCCCCTCCCCTGTCGTCATTACCCCGTCATGTCAAAATTGAGGCCCCTTTGCCCCCCCTACTCAGATACCTATCCCCCCTGTTCTGATGCCCCCTCGTCTCCCAGGGTGTTGTAACTAGGCTTATTAGTCTATTCATGGTTTCTCGCAAGCTATTCGATGATGGGTAAGGTACCATTTTTAACTTTGAGAGGTTAGGTTACAATTTTCTTGGTTTTCAACAATTGTGTTGGTATTTAGTTGGTGTTTTCGTGTTGGCAACACAAATAGCATTTTGAGCCTTTTAGGTTGTTCTTCATAGTATGTGGGAGAGCACTTCTATTTAAAGAAAGTGCTAGTTTTGGAGAACAAAGTATAAATGGTAGGCACATTTGTACGATGGAAAGAGTGTAGTTTGTAATGGTAATTTTAAGGAATAGATCTTTGATGCAATAATCTTCAAATTATTGAAGAAGTCGTTAAATTGCTTAAAGTAGGAATTTTGTGCATTTTGATAAGATCAATTGTTGTATTCAAGAGTTTTATTTTGAAAACTTTAAAAAGGAGCCCAATTTTGTTATAATAAAAATGATAAAAAAAAATTGTCATATAATATCCCTTTTTGCATGCAAGTGAATTTGTGGTCATTAACTTGTAATTGACATCAAAAAGGGGAAAAGTTTATTAAATAAGTTTATCAAGTAAAATTTGTTATATTTTTAAATTGGCAACTTATTTAATTATTTAATGAGTAAAAATTGACTTTAAGTTGTTCAAAAAGGTGGTCATTTTGCATATTTTAAAATGATGTTTATATGTTAAAATGAATATGGAGCCTAAATGAGAAATTATTACTTTTTTCATTGCAAGAAAATATTAAAGTTGTGAAGAGAAAAGGGTTGTTATTTTACATAGTTTGTTTTTTCATTGAAGAGTGTGAGAGTTTCTTATTTTTTGAGGACGAAACCCATCTAGAAATACCAATTTTGAAGGCAAAAACCTTCCTAATTGAAAAGAGATTGATGGTTTCTATGAATCATTCCTCTCTTAGTGAGGTTGTACCATCTAGAAGTGAGGCATGCGAGATGGAATATGAAATATCTTGATTTGGGAACGTAAGATTTGGCTATGGAGATAGCCACCAAAGATGTAGCATCTAAATGGAAAGCACAATAGAAAGAGTGAATGGATATGATAATAATAAATTGTATTCTGTGATGTCCTTTTTTTATTAGGAAATAGGGACAATTGCGTTGCAATCTAAATCACAAGAGACTTATTTTCTTCAAGTCCTCAATTATTAGTATGAATTACTACCCATGGATGTGAAAATGATGCAATTGATAAGATATGTATATATATGGATAATGATATTATTATTGAAAGAACAATTGTATGTAAGATATTGATCACTGCTATATCTGATATGAATGATAATTATTATGCAAGTTTATCTTTATTTTCAATGCTAAAGATATTAGCCTTCTTTGATTTGACAATGGAGAGTATTAGAAATGCACATGGATGGAGAGTATGCTATGAGCTTTGTCTATAATCACTTATAGCAATTAGATTGCTATTTCTGAATGAATCCTTTAATGTATGCTTTGACTAGTAAGACGATATCGCATACAATGATCAAATTGCTATCTGAGATATGATCTTTCAACTCTTGCAATGACTGATATGTTAATATCGTTTGTCAGCGATTATATTCCTATCAAGAATGCAATACAAATCAATTACAATGGATGATAGTACATAGGAGAGCCCTTGGTTATATAGCCAAGGTGATTACAGAGTGAATGAGACAATTACAAGTGTCATTATCTCATTACATGATAATCAACATGAAAAGCTATCTCTCCATGAAAGGTGTATAGGTGATAGTATGATAACTCCACAATAGGTGGATCATCCACCTAAGGTGGAGTCACATGTCCACTAATGGTGGTGTTGGTTCCCAAAACCACAGATTGGAAATCCAAGAGCTTGCCAATCCTCCAATATGATTCCAAATTAGTTCTGGCCAACGAACGGGAATAATTCAAATTCCCCTGCACTTTAGGCTTCACTACACCTAGGTGGGTAAACCTTCACCTCGAATTTGATCACTTTATTCAATGCTTTTCTATAGCGAATTTAACCTTATGAGTTCTCCGGTTGGCAAAAATCCTCAAACTCGATCAATATAAAGTTACACGATTACTTGAAATGATTTGAATGTTCGTGTAAGGTTTATCAATAATTGATTAGATACTTGCAAGAAGGAAGTATATAGATTTATGACTTCATTTAATAACTCCAATAATTATATTCCAATGATTTTAAATGACCAGTGCCTTTGTTTATCTGGGCAATAGAGTCAACTATAACAAGGATTATTACGTATAACTTTATGAGACAATATTTATAAAAATATCATCAATTACTCCTAAGCTCTGCAAAAGACAAATCTTATATGCAATTCTCTATTAGTCCAAAAGGAATTTAACTTCTCCGGTTGGAAGTCCGATTAAACAGAGATAAGGAAACACATATTTCACACTATCCTGATTGTCTAACAAAGAATGCAGGAAAATATCCAATGCAAAAATAAATCTCTTTCAGAATAATTCAATAATCTATTTATTGATCACAAAGGACGAATCCACATTTTAATTGCAATCTCTTTGCCTTGAGAAAGGGACCTTTTATTTATTATTAAAATATAATATTGAAATTTATATTAAAGTCATGCTTTAATATTTACATCTTCCCTTACAAATATTCTTCTTCTAATTGCTTATTTGAATATGTCTCTCTCTCTACATTTTACATTATGTATATATAAATATGTGTGTGTTTGAGTGGCTTTCACACCTCTTTAGGGTGAAAAGAAACAACCCTTATTACAAATTATTTTGAAAAAACAATAAACTAACTCTAAAATAACCACCTAACTTTCAGATTTTGGTCTGGTCGAAAAACCAAAACACCTCGTGGAAAGCTAAGTTTTTTACTAAAGATAGGAAATTTGATTTCCCGAACTGGGTCATTTTTAGATTTTTAAAATGCGACCATCTTCATGCTCTATTGGCATCATCTTTGCAGCAGGTCGAAATTCCAACATTTTCTAAAGGCTTCGATTAGTTAGTTCTATTTATTTGTGTCATAAAGCTTACTTCCTTTGATTTTTTTTAGTATGGAGAAACTTTCTTATTGATAATGGATTTGGACTCCCAAAATTTAGGGTACCACCAGGTGGATCACCCTCCAAAGTGGAAAAGCCCATCCATTTTGAGTGGTAGTGATAAAATAATAACATGATAGGTCCACCTAAAGTGAAAATGCTGCAACTACTCCTATGCAATTCCTTTAGTAAGCTTAAGTGTAATTAGGACCTAGGTGACAATTAAACAGTATAAAATAAATTATGTACACCTACAAAAGATAATTACGCTAGACGGATCCCAGCCTATTAGGCCATGTTAAGTTCCCATGTACAAATGCAATGCAATCTCTGACAAACAAAGAAAAGGAGAAAATCCAGTGGGACGAAATTTCTCCAGAAAAGATATGGAATTATTAAAGAACTCTCAAAGAACAATAAGGACAAAATCCCATGTGAGGAAAAAAGCCCCCCCCCCCCCCCCCCCCCTTCATTGTAGAATGTACACCAATGGCTGATGCTCCAAACTAGATGTAGAAGATGCTCCATGATTGTCAAATAACATTCCTCCCCTTAGGAAGAAACGTAACCAAAGGTGTATGAATGAAATCTCCCCAATCTTTAAAGGAATATGTTGGAAGAAACCTCAAGATTCACGAGGTCTTTGAAAACTGCTCAAGTGTCTTTGTGTCAATGCTAAAAGTTGCTCCTTCTAACTCAGGTGTACCAAGCCACACCACCGAAAAAGACAACCCATGATCTAGTGAAGATGAATGTAGAATAATATCCAAAAACTCAAGTGTCTCTAAAGATAAAGGGATCTCCAAATACTGATCCAAAGTATCCACATCTATGTTAAACTGTGAAGGATGGCTATGTGAAGAATGAAGAAGAGGGTCACAGTGTTCCCTCACGTCAACTTAAGAAGGATCAACTCCATCAAAGAGAAGAATAATATGCAAATGGTCTCCCCCAAATTCACAAGATAGAACTCCATAAACAAACTTGCAATGTCTGTTATGTAGTTACCCCAAGAAACCATGTCTAGAAGACAATGTATATCTTTCTATGCTGAATCACAAGAAGCCAAATCGTGGCAACACAAGCATCATCAAGAGGAACTAGAGATGTGATCTTAGTAGGAGAGGGAGTGCAAGGCTCAAAATCTAGATCACATGTGAGTATACCCAATTTCAAGTAACCAAAGTTCTCCTCAAGATTGGTATCCACACTAGAAATGTGATCATCATCTAAAGAATTAAAGTGATCAATAGGAACAAAGTTTGAAAAGGAGTTTAACCGAGATGCATGATCCACCACCCCAATAGCAATGATAGATCCACTCTCCAGGTCTTCGATGATGACAAAATCAAGAGTGAACTCCGTAGTCTTGCTACACCACGAGTGATTTAGTAAATGGAAAGACGATTATTGGTCAAGTGATGTACACAACATATCATTGAAGTTGTCATCCCCGATACCAATAGATCCTTTGTCAATAATATTCACATATGTATGATCGCCCATCAAGAATTGTGACATGTTGCAAGGTTCAATTGAAGAGATGGACTACAAAGATGCTATATAATGAGAAGCCATTGAATCTAGAAGCCATCTCCTTGAATCATGACTGGTAGTAGCACAAAGAGCTTGTCCTTTCTTACATGTCCCTCAAGTGTAACTCTTTCCTTATCAAATTCTATTTGATGTGAAGAAGTTAAAGTAGACATTCTTGAAGGAAAACTAATTCTATTCTTCTCAAGTAGATGCTTCTTATAACACAAGTAGGCTTCTCCTTCTTAGATGATTCCCCCTTAGGAGAGGACGAAGAATCTCATTTCCAAAGAGAGGATGAGTGCATTATTCTTGTGTGGCTTAGGCATTGATTGCTTTTGCTTCTTTTTGGATCCCTTCCCATGACTAACCATCAATGCATGTGACTTGGATGACTTAAGAATGCACATTGTGATCAACTTTAATTGCTCAAGCATCAACATCTTTGCAAAAGAATGAAATAATGTAGTGTAGGCATCTCCCATTGTCAACCGATGAGTTTGGAAACTAGAAACAAAAGTTGCATACTCTAAAGGAAGCTTGTCCAACAAATTGAAGACCAATTGTGCATCCTTCTTCTTAATGCCACAATTTTTGTGTTGTGCTCTTAGCTCATTTGTCTTAGTTTTATACTCTTGGATTGTTTCAAAATCCATAGGATTGAAGTTGAGAAGTTCACTATCAAGTGTGTATCTTCTAATCTCATCCAGGTGACCATATAATTGAGCAAGTTAACCCCAAGTATCCTTAATAGTCTTATGTTTTTCAATATGAAAGATAAGATGAGGTGATATATACTTCCTCGATGTTCCAAGAGCCGTAGAATTTTTAATGAGCCATTCAGTTCTTAGATTAGGATCAACCTTAGGATCTAAGGTTATAAAATCATTCCATCATCATAATGACTCAAGGATTTTTCCATTAATTTACCCCATGCATTAATTTTCCATGTTGCATAATTATGTTGAGTTAAAAGTGGGAGTTTAAGAGAACCTATAATTAAAAATGAAAGGAGCAAGAAAAAGAGATAGGGAGAAGCACACAATACAACCTCCCAAATTCACTCGATCAAAGAACCCTTCCATCCTGCTCCCCCTCCCTCCAAAATGATGTTTATATTTAGTGCGTGTACAATGGCTACTTCGAAAACAAATTAATGCAGACTTCTGATTTTTCTATTTGCAATTGCACTAATCAAGCTATATCAAACTCAAATCATAGATGCTAAAGGCCAAACTGAGATCCTAGCATTACAATTGTCAAAACTGGCCAAAAAAGACCAAGTTGTGAAAGTGATATTTCTGCCCACAATGCCTACAAAATGATATAAAAAATTAAAAGTAAACAAAAAATTATGCACTTAAAAAAATAGACACCTGAAAACGATTCTATATAGCCCAAATAAAGTCTCCAAAGTTGCAAAAAATGGGGATTAATAAGCTACAGATTGAAAAAATAATTTTTCTAAAAAATCCATGCATCAAAATTAAAATATAATTTCACCACTGAAAAGAGCATAAAATTTACCCCAAATCGTAAAAAGTCACACTAAAAATGGAGCTCATGTGACCAAGTTATAAGCTTTTGTAGATCGCCTTCAAGTCTTGGGAATGCAATTAGTGAGGGGGATGGGAAAACAATTATCGCACATTGGTTGTGTTGCATGTAGTTTTGCTATTTATATAGTGCACTTCACCATTTGGACGAAGTTGAAGCCAAAGCAACTTTTGGACAACTTATTGGTGACATAGTGATGATGTTGAGGGACTTGGGTGTCTCTAATTGGCAAATGAGCAGTTGCCTCTTGGCACAATCATTGAGTCCCATGTGGCAGAAAAGTTGTAAACTTGTGGGGTTGGCCTTGCTAATGTGGTAACAATCTTGTCGATGTGGCAATGATCTTGCTGATGCATACAGATTTTTATGATTAGACAATGATCCTAGTGACATGTACAAATGAATTGTGTATATTGACCAATTAAATATGGAATTGTGTATATTTACCAATTAAATATGGACACATGTCAAGATTGTAGTCACACAACTAGCAGTACATGCAGTACTATTTAGGACCTTTGTGGGTCGCATTAGTTTGTGCACCCTACACACCCGTAGGGTGCTAAAATTTATTTCTTTGCAAAATTTATAAAACACTTATACCAAAAGAAACTTTTGCGTAATTTTTTTTTTTATAAAATAAAATGTCAGAAAAACTATTATAGGAATATTTTTAAAAATGTACCCAAATGCAATTACTATGTTTGTATGGTGATTGGGAGAAATTGTTTCTAGATGCCTTGGGAGTCAATTGCTTCTATTTGGATGAATTAACAATTGATTTTGAGGTTTTGGGCCTTCTAAGCGTGACGGTGAGGTGGATTTTAGTATAAAGTGCTTAGATATTGCAAAGTGCTACTGAGTCATGTCTCCCCATGCTAGTTTCAACTGGTTGTAGATTTTGACTCCAATGTCCAATTTGGATAAAACAAAAGGTGAATTTGATTGAAAACAACCTTCTGAATTGAATAGTGACCTCAGATTTGACCTAATAGGCTCCAATTTTGGATAGCCATAGAAAGATATGAAATGCAAAACCCCAAATTGCACCATGATCTCTTCAATGACGTTCGAGAAAATGAATATGACAATAATAAAATGTATTCCTATCAAGAATGCAATACAAATCAATTACAATGGGTAATACCGTAATAGTACATAGGAGAGCCCTTGATTATATAACCAAGGTGAGTACAAAGAAATGAATGAGACAATGACAACTATTGTCGTCTCATTGCATGATAATCAACATGAAAAGCTATCTCTCTATGAAAGGTGGATTGATGATAGTGTGATAACACCACAAAAGGTGGATCACCCTCTAAAATAGAATAGTCCATCCACTATAAGTGGATATGATAGAATAATAACATGATAGGTCCACCTAAAGTGGAAATGCTCCAACTACTATGCAATTCGCTAATAAGCTTAAGTAAAGTGTAATTAGGACCTAGGTGACAATTAATCAAGGTAATATTCCTTAATTACACCAATAGGGAATGATGTTAATGCTCCTTAGAGGATACTGGTATTTAGGAATTCAATACATATCATTTTAGGGTTGATTTGTATGGTTTACAAATGTAGACCTATTGTACATATTGCACGCAACACACTAAGTTGTTACAGGCCTATTAGAATCTTATTTCATTATCAGTTTGATAAATTATTCTTTCCAATGTGTTTGCGAGTGTGTAGAGTAGTTTTCAAGTGAATTATTCTTTCCTATTTGTTTCGTACTCTTACTGTTAGTGTCAGTGATTGAATGCATTTTTATTTTTTAAGTTGGATGGTTTATTGCCAACAATTATAGCACTAGCAACTACTTTGGTTTGGATCAAGCTTATAAATTTTGCTAGTGGATTTCATTTCATACATAAAGTTCACTAAAGAGGTGTTGATAAGTCGTCTTTGCCACCTATGTGTTAGATTATGTAGTCCATCGAAGAGATATTGATAAAATTGGCTTTGCCGCTTGCATATTTTGATTGACTTATCACCATCTCATATGTAATTGCATTCATGTAGATTAATTGTGTAGTTGGAGGAACCATATGCTCTTACCTTTCCTGCTTCAAGATTGGGTGATTAGAAAGTGTTGAAAACATCAAACTACATTGCATTTTCTATTGCAAAATGAAAAAAGGGTTGTAAATAATAAATATCATTATTTTTCTCTATGTGGATGTTTTGATTCTAACATGGAACAATTTTGATTTGATTTTGGAAAGCAAGAAGTGATGAGCCTTTACTATGAGATAATAGATTTAGGGTTATAGTTTTTTGAAAATCCTTCAATTTCACATTTAAGGGGGGATATTAGGATATTTTAAATATCATTTTATTTTTTTGTAATTATTCTTTATAATGGTTTAGTTCCTAGAAGAGAAGGTTGATTTAGTTGTGCTTTAACACTCCAATGTTTAGGTGCGCATCGCATGGACTGTATCTTTTAGGTCATAGGTTTTGTGACTCAAATTAAAGAAGTCAATTGTATGGTGATTGTAATCGAATGGAAGCTATGTTGTGTAACCGAGCTTTCAAATATTGTGTTGATGAAGTTAGGGTACCCATTGGTGCTTAGTTTCTTTTGTGTGTGTTTCATCCTTTCGATCAATATGCAGGTCCTAGAAGTGTTTTTCAAAGTTGCATGGACACGGATATGGATACAAATATGGATACGGTATCAGATATGGATACGGCCATTTTTTAATACCCCCAATATGGATACAGCCATTTTTCAATACCGCCAATATGGATATGGCTAGATACAACATTAACAAAATCCGCATACACATATATTCAACACAATTTTCTAAGTTATTAGAGGTGATATTCATTACTTCAAAAGCAATATAGACACATAAATAATTATAATTCAATTTAACACTTTACAATATACAAAATTAGTAGAGTTGCAATGGAAGATTTACATCAAGTTTTTTAAAAAATTGAATCACATAGTATTTCACATGGTAGGAGAATGAAGTTTTTTTCGGCACACATGGGTACACTATTCAACGTGTATCTCGGCTATATCGGATATGTTTCCAAATTGGATACGGGGATACGTACGCCCGAGGAGGGACAAAGGAGTTTCCAGCTACGATGGTTTTTCTTATTATCTTCATCAGCATCTATCTATACCTGCAACAACCGTAGATTGCATTAGAGGCATTTGACATCCCACTTATTAATATAACATAGAATCTGAATCCTATTTTTTCTGACATGAAACCTGTAATAAATTTATCAACGTAATCCATGATTACAGTGGTAACTAATATTAAATCCAGTCATAACATATATCAGAAATGAAAGGAGGTCAGAGAGGGAGTTGAATTTTTTTTTCCTAATTTTCTAATATCTTAAAATATTTCATGTATAGATGTATACAAAGGCTTACATGGAGAAGTACAGATATAGCTAATATTTAATTGTCAATGTGGTGTATGAGACACTCTTTTGTAAAAACTAAAAAAATGGATGCTTTCAGTTTAACTTTTGTTATTTGCTTCAAACTTATAGCTCCTTTGATTATGAACTTGGAAAAAAGTTCAGAATTAAACCGAACTTCCCATTTTCCTTACTCCCGTTGTAGGGTCTATATACAAAACAAATTTTCTGTTGTCTTTATACACACAAGTTGTTGGATTATTTTAACCTTGTTATCTGGCAATATGGGTGTGTTTGTTTGAGTTATAAGCAAACGAATTAAATCTTGATTATTTTACTATCATATGTGGTTCTTTCATAAATTTTACTTAGTTATTCACCTTGATGCATATCTTATATTTCTGAATGGAAGTGATGTAGTTTACAGATAATAAGGTCTTAACTATGACATGAGCTTTGGCAATAAATTTGTAGTTGATTTTGGTTCCTAAAGTCTGCATGCAGCATAGATTTCAATTTATAATTTAAGACTTATTTTTGCAGGTTATGTTCGTGTTTCTTCAGACTCTCAGATTTTACTCGAGAAACATTTTCAACTTCTAATGAGGGAACTGAAAGTGATGTCTGTGGTATGAGATGGCCAGAAACAGTTTTTCTCATCCATTTCATCATAAATTAGTTGAAATAGACTTTTTATTTTTCGACAAGTTCCATCAGTCCTCAAAGCTTGTTTTTGATGATAAATTCTTTTTGAACTGGTATATTTAGTTCCTGTCCATGTTCAGTACTTGGAATCAAAATGCAGGTACCAGGGGAATGTTATGCAGGTTCTGCCATAGAGAATCTTGACTTCGGAATTTTCGATGAAAAGGGACAAATTGATGAAGAAATGAATGGTCGTCAACATTCATTGATGATTGATCTATCTCCGCAAGATGGAGTTCAATATCCTTTCAGAAAGGGGATATGTACAATTCCCAAATTGTCTCTTCCACCAGAACCTGTGACTCTGGAATTTACTGCTTTCCATTCATTCCATCCAGAACTTTGTGCGCATCTCAAGGTTCTAAAGCTTACAGCCAATATATATGTAGTTCAAACTTAAGTTTATTCTGTTATATTTTAGCACTTTGTAGATTAGATCTTCTTGTTTAACAGTGCAATGCTTTGTCTTTGTAGATTATACTTCTTCCATGTCGACCATTAGCGATGGTCATGTTACCAGAGCAAGGATTTGACGATGGTGCAGTATATCAGGCTTTGGATGAATCTGTGAAATCAGATCTATGTTCAAGTGATGAAATAAATTTTGATTCAAAGTTAAGGTCAACTGGGATATCTCTTTTAAACAACTTAAAGGTGAGTTATTGTGGATTCTCTCCACAGAACCAAACATTTAAAAACAGTTAATTTTGTTTGAAATCCTTGAAGACCAACACCTTTCATTGCTTTTGACTAGATTACCTGAGTACCTAGACATATACTCTTGCATTTGAGTGATGTGTCTAATACTCACAATATATGCATGTATGTAGCCTAATTACAGTTTGTAAAAGAATGCCTATACACATCTAAGTAAAAGTGAATTATTCAGTACATTTCACTAGATCTTCATAGATCTGTTGGTATGGGCCATTTATGCAGGTGTGTATTAGCAGAATTGGTGGGATATATAGTGATTATTTACTACACTTGTTTTATCTTGGCAAGAATTTAGATTTGAAAGGGATCTATAAAATTATCCTTTGTAAAACAAGAGTCAGATTTAAGAAGTGATCAACTGAACCAACAATCATTTGTCTCTCTCCACAGAACTAAACTTTTAAAAACAGTTATAAAGTCCTTGAAGACCACCACCTTTGATTGCCTTTGACTAGATCATGTGAGCATCTAGACATATATTCTTGCATTCGAGTGATGTGTTTAATACTCACAATGTATGCATGCATGTAGCCTAATTAAAGTTTGTAATAGAATGCATATGCACATCTATGTAAAAGTGAGTTATTCAGTACATTTCACTAGATCTTCACAGATCCATTGGTATGGATCATTTATGAAGGTGTGAATTAAAATAGAATCGGTATGATATATAATAAGCATTTGCTACACTTATTTTATCTTGGAAAGAATTTAGTTTGCAAAGGGACCTATAAAATTATCCTTTGTAAAATAAGGGTCAGATTTAAGAAGTGATCTACTGAACCAACAATCATTTTATCTTTGAAAAAGTTCAGGTTTAACGAAGTTCAAGAGGTTTAGCAAAAGTGACCAAATGAGCTGATAATCTTGGACTATGCAATTACTTGCATAATGTCCCCATTTTTAGAAAATGTTTTCGGCGAACAATTAGCCTAGTTTTCAAGTTCTCCCATAGGCTAATTGGTGTACCCAAGAGAACTTTAAAGTTCTTTGAGTGCACATGTTCGGTATTGTAGGGTTTTTGGATCTATGGAAATGAACTTATTTGGCAATGTGGAATATCATTACACTTTCAAAAGTTATTTTTGATGTTTGTTGGTATCTCCAACTTTCTTGGAGTAGTTTGTAAGTCACACGGTTGGCTTCAATCATCATTAAGGGACTTTAGTATCATATTGGTGCGATCAGAGTTTGATTTTGATGTTTTTGTGCTTTTTGCAACTTAGGTAGAATAATTTAAATATTCATCAAAGTTCTCAATGTTATATCCTTCTATAATGTCCCTTTTTTTAGGGACGTTGGAACTTAAATGACAACTTAAAAAAGTATTAAAATGATTTTAATGGAGCTCAATGAAAATTAATAAAGTCATTTCGATTTTAAAGGAGGCGAATAATAAAGAGACAAAGAAAAGGAATTCCAAGAGACGGGTAGCTGGAAAACGAAGGGTCACAGGGATGCTCCTTTAAAGAGCATAGAGAAGCTCATTTGGCAAGCTTGGTATATGTTTGATTTTGTTCTCTTGGAGAATTCTGGGAAGCTTTGGCTTTCAGCAGGTTTGAGGATGGAAACCCTTGAGCTTGGAGGCAATGGACAGAAAGCCATTGTCTGTTGGAGATATCACACAAGTGTCTCACTTTGTGCTTCAAATTTACTCACTTTGTGTTTCAAATTCATACTTCCAGTTATCCAATCTGACTGTAAGTTCTGTTGCTACGATTGGATATTTTGTGAACGCACAAAGCCCCTTTGGATTGTCAATGTTTGTAAATTCACTCAGAGCTGCTTATTTCACACAATGCCGTCTACATTTCTCTCTAGTTGTAAATGCAGGTTTTTTTTTTAAAAGCAGAGTTATACAGTTTTAAATCTCAAACTTATAGCAGCAATAGTTTTATTGAACCAAGATTGTATGCAAACAGTATGACGGAATGTCTCTATTTGTATAAGTGCTTATGAATGAAGTCTTTTGAGAGAGCAGTCTGATTTTATTTGATAAATGTTTGAAGTTTTGTCTATGCACTCTAAGTAGTTATCTCAGTCTGCTATAGCAGCATATGTGTTTGACAAAATACCCTTGCAAGAAATTGGTACGTGGTATGTGTTTTTGGCTCATTACTAGACCGGGATATTACAGTGTTGATAATTTGCAGACAACAACAGATAAATTCCACGAAGCCATATAGAAAACTTGGTAATTTTCAAGCAAATCTCAAGTATGCTTGGAAACTGAACTCAACGAAGAGTGAAATGTTGGGATGAACACTGTTGGGAATCTTGGTGTTAGGAGACTATACGGGGGAGCTCTGAAATATTAAAATGTGCATGTCATTATTGTTGGTTATGGATTGATATTTATGAGCTTATGGAAAGAACAGTTTAATACCATACAAGGAAGTGACATTGTTAAACGAAACGTCATTGAGTGTTCTCTTTTCAAGTAATAAGTGAAGAAGGCTTTTTGAGTCCAACTTGTGTGTTTAAGGAAAGAAATAATTATTGCTGCAAATAGAGGTCAGATCTGTAATGTCCCCTTTCCGGAGCATAATTTAATGATAATAGAAATTAAATATAAGATTAAATAATTAAATAATTAAAAATAAATATAATTATAATTAAATCACAATAATAATTTATATAATTAAGTAAATTATTATTATAATAACAGAAGAACATATTAATAATATTATATATAATATTATTAATAAATAAATATAATAATATCATAAATAAATAATATTATTAATCGATAAATAATAATAATAAATAATAAATAAAGGAACGATTATAATTAATATAATAATATAATATTAAATAGTCTTAAAGACCAAATATTATCATATAATTTGGAATATATATATTAAGCATATAGTATTGTAATTATTAGAACAAAAATATATATATTATAATACAGACATTAAAAATGAAATACCATAATATAAAATTGAGATATATTATATATTATGTTAATACAAGTAAACTATAATATATATTTTAAAATGATAATTAATCCAGCAACTAAAGTCGCACCCTCAAGGAGAGTCACTGACATGGGTATTAAGGAGGATATACGATACAGGATAGGAGGAACAGGGCAGAATAGAAGAGGATAGTCAGCAACAGAGGAAAGAAGGATAGTCAACAAAAGAAGGCATAGAAGGAAGTCGCAAGGGAAAGAGGAAGCACAGAGAGCAGAGAAGATAAAAAAAGCGGCCAACCCAATATATGCGCTCAATACTGGATCACATTTACTCATACAGTGGCATCGTAACATCCGGGCTCAGTGATTGCAGCTATATACATGTAATATAAACAGAGTTTTAAACCATTACACTACCTTCAGGCATCGTGGCAACACCTGGTCTGCTATCAATATATTAGCCCATTCATCTCAGACATACACTATCACACTTGAAATTACACAACACCAGTATCGGGTCAATCACAATTGAAATTACGCACATCTCACCAGGGTTATACACCGCTCATTAAGCATCCAACATCCGATCGGGATCAGGAAGAATAAAGCATCAACAGGAGTCCATATTTGGATCGAGGGAGACTTGCCATATAGCGTTAGTGCTATTACAGAGCTATATCTACTGGAGGAATAACATTGAATACCAAGAAACATATATTTGTAGAAGGTTTGGAATTGCACGGAAGAGTGAAGGAGTAGAACTATGAAGAACAGGTAAAAGGGAATACAATTTGTTTCACTGAACTTATACATATATCTATCAAAACTATTAAAAGGAAGAAATTAAGGAAAGTAGCGTGCATATTATTCAGATCAAACAAGCAATGTTATGGCTGTGAGAGATGTCAGAGACTATTACAGTCAATTAAGAGTTAAGATCTAAAACAACAAATAATATGAACTTGATATGCCGGAATAAGATTCCTTAACCGATATCAGAGATAACCATTACCAAACATCAATTGTATAATTTATATTGCACAATTTAAGAATCAAAGATTTTTTGTGCGTCAATCTAAGTGAGGAAAAAGGTACATTCAGGAGAAAGAGGTCTACGAAACTGAAGTTATAAGAGAATAGCCTCACAATCTTAATAGTTCTAACTAGGGACATTACAAGATCTTTGTATTGACTTTTGCAGAATGTGGTTGGTCAATAAACTCTCAACTGTATGTTCTGCTTTTGTATTCATGTTGTAATCAGAAAACTCACATGCATAGAGATATACTAAAACTTGCACATAACTAGTAGTATATGTGTTCTAAGTGTTAAAAATATTTGGACAGATTGGGGAAACCTTAAATGTGATTATTGTTTGCCTGCTGGGGTAAACTTAGTTTTGCACAGACATGGTACAGGAAATATAATAAATACAGAATATATCAGAGAACAATAGATGCTTTCATTAATTATTCCAGACTGGCAAGTACATTTACATCATAAGGATAATACCATAATATCTCTCGTGTCCATCCTCCGAGAGGGTATATAAACTGCCCGAAGGGCCACGACCGAAACATCACGACGTAATTGTCTAACCTCTCAGTCACTAACGACAGAGGCTAACATAATACTTTATTAATATAATAACCCGTACATACAATTATCCCGACAACATCATCCCCCCCCCAAAAAAACAAAGTCGTCTCCGACGACTCACAACAAAAGGGAGATGAAATACACTACATAGAATAAGAAAATCACTGAGAAGAAGGGGCGGAGGGGTGTCCCTGAAAAAGATGAAGTGTCGCCATCCCCATCAATGCTGCTTCCAGAGGTCTTTTCTGTCACATCACAGTCACATCACATTCCTCCCATGCCTGGACCAAACTTGTCTCCAAAACATACTTTTCAGCTATAGCCTCCGCTAACTCTTGTTCAAACAATACTGTCTTCCGAGCTAATCTAACCTCGATAGCCACCCATGCCGCCTTCTCCGCTTCCAACTCTGGGGTACGCTGAGTCAAGTGTCACTCTACTGCCTTCAACTGGGTGGTCAGCTTCTCTTGAGCTCTCTATGCATCCACCAAGACAGCCTCACGTCCAACTAACACCTACTCCGAGTGCCTCAAAGCGTAGTACCCCTCTCGGAAGGCTTGCTCCAGTGCTCTCTCCACCTCCGGCATGCAGACACTCCATGCCTGCAGTAGCTCTGGGTCTCATCAACTGGTTACACTTCCCAAAAGCTGATAACTGAATAATTTCTCGTGCCGTTCCGATGCCCCAACTCACAATTGTGGTGTACCTCAAATAGACGATGGGGGTCTAGGGGCAACGCCCCGAGCCGTGGGATCCTAGAACACCATTTTTGTGATTTTCTTCCGATCCCATACTCTTTTTGCCAACTGCTTATGTTCTCTTCACTACCTATTTATGTCCTTCCCTTTGGTACCATATGATATTCACTGTGAACTATTTTGATTTGTCGTCGTTTTTTTTTGCAAGAACCTTCCTATCGCTGCTGCCACTCCTTGCCGTACCCTTCTTATTTGCTCTCGGTTGTACGGAATTGCCAAACTTTCCTTGCCCTTCTGTTTTTTCTACCGTACAGTCTTGTCCTCGAACTAGTGCGTACGACAAATGCAACCTTCTGGCCGTACAATCTTCTTCTTGCTTGTACGATAACGGCACACTCACACCCTTATCCTTCAATGCAGTTTGTTGCCGTACGACGATGGAATGTCTTGCCGCCATACGGACACAAACTAATGTCTCTTGTTCTTGCCGTACGGTGGTTGCATTTTTCCCCTGTGCACCGTGCTACTTGATACCGTACAGACCTTTTATTCTCCTGTCGTGTGTCACGTGTGATACTGCCTTGCCATACGAATGATTTCCCCAAAGATATCTCCTGCCTTGGCTGCACGGTGTAGTCACTGCTTTGCCATACGGTGGCTAGGCCATACGGTCGTTAAGTACTGTACAATGTTTTTCACCATATCGTGCACTTTTCTCATTTTTCGCTGTACAGTCGTATGGTACTTTTTCTCTTTATTTTTTTTATTTTTTACATTTTTTTTTCCACTGTACAGTCATGCATAGCCATACTGGGTTTTTTTTTTTATCATTACTGTCTGGATGCTTCTCCGGTCACCCACACGGACGGCTCTCGGGTCGCATGCCCGACCTCTCGAGTCTGTTTCCATCCTCCCAGGTGCCCTGCCCCTCCTCTCGGGTCCATCCTCTCCGAGTAAGGTTTCAATTTGGACCCATTGATGGCCTCATATATCTCCAGTCTGTTGAGAGTCCACAACTTGACAGCCCCGTTGTAGCCGACTTCCCGAAATTTTTCTTTCTTAATCTCATTCTTTAGAGTGTGCAGCCGTTCCCTCAAGCTTTCCCTGTAGTTGAGTCTGTTTTCAATGGCGATCCAAAGGCTTGGAACCATAAATTCTACAGGGACCACGGTCTCTTGCCCGTACATAAGAAGGAGAATAAAGATTTTGAAGGCTAGGGTCTTCCACACAGGATTCCAATCGTCGCCGACAGGAATGATCTTAGGTTCCTCTTCCTTGCCCAGATTTATTGGTTTGATAGATGGCTCCTTATTCTTCATGGGGTTTCGCTCATCAAATATATGCGTCGGGACTTTGCTTACTTTTGCATCCCCTTCGTTGTATTCACTGTACTCGAAGGGAAATGTTTCTGGCACCTCTTCAATACTTAGTACATTGCATGCTGGTCGAAAGAGTTCGTAATCCTCTATTTGCCAGTGGAAGAGACCGTTCAGTGAATCTACATTATCCTTTGCGTATTCTCCCAATCTTAGCACACCTTCACTATTCGGTTCCATTTTGTTCCTTCATCCCTTCGATCGGTTTCTCCTTTGGAGTCAGATTCGGAGGAAGAAGCTATCTCCTCACTCACCAACTGAGTACAGAGATCAATTGTGAACTTTTTCCCTCCATTCTCCATCGAAAGGGTATTCCTTTTCCAATTATGGTTCGCTTTGGCTGTTACTAACCATCCTCTACCCAGTATGGCATCATAGCCTTTTTGCTTCAGTGGAATGACGACAAAGTCGAGTACAAACGGATGTGTACCGACAGTGACCGGTTATGCCATCAACGTCCCGAGTGGTTTGATACCTTGCTGATCTGCACTAGTAAGTTGAAGGTTGGTGGCCACAAGGTGGGCTTTCTTATTTTTTTCCATGTTGCCTTCAGAAGGACGTTCACTCTTGACCCACCGTCCACTATAGTGTTTGTTAGGATGGTGCCAAGGATGCCCATCTCAACGACTGTTGGGTACCTTCCGTTGTTTACAGCAAGTATCATCGGGTCCATTGCAGACCCTCCGAGGATGTCCCTACATGTGGTATTTGGCTGCATGGCCAAGTTCCCCAACAGTGTCGTTCCCAAGTGAGGCATGGTGTGAAGGAGGTTCTGGAGTTTCACCGGTACCTCTAATTGTAACATTTGTCTCAGAATGTATTGTTTTGCCTCCCTCCGGCTTGAGGTGGTAGCCATCTCCCATGTTTCTTTTGGTGCCTTCATCGCCTTCTCTATTTCTTCCTTACCCACCCGTGTCACTTGTTTTGCTTGTGACCGTGTGATGGCTAGTACCTCCTCGTCACTTCTCATTCCCTTGATGTTGAGCAAGTTGACCCCAGATTTTGGGCAGTTGGCATCCTTGTGGTTGCTAGGACCACACTAACGACAGAGCTTCTGTAGGTGTTACCCTTGTCACAATCCCTTGCAAAGTGGCCCCACTGATTGCAAGCTCGGCACTGGATCATCGGCCGACCCTTGGAGTCATATTGTATTCGACTCGTGTTGGTGTTGTTATTGCCCCTTTCGCCACCGCGTCAGTTGCCTCCATACCCGCCGGAGGATGCGTTATTGTTAGTCTCTGCCCCCGATGTAGATGGTTTCTCTTGGGTAAATAGCACTTGTTGATTCCTCACCTTCATGTTGTATGGGCATTCCTTGGTGGAATGGCCCATGATCTGACAAATGTCACAAAATGTCTTTTTGGGACACGACCCCGTTGTATGGCCGCTTGCCTTGCAGTCCGTACACCATATGTCAACTTCCCCCTTGCTGGTACCCCCTTTCATGGTCTTGAACTCCATTATTCTCTCGATGTCCTTTTGGAGTGCCCTGACTTTTCCCTTCGACTCACCATCACTACCACTGTCATCATCCAAATTGTCATCTTCATCAGAAGAGGACTTGCTTCTTTTCTTCTTGGAGGTCTTCTGTTCGCTCTCCAAGTCCATCGCCCGGTTATAGGCATCTACGTATGAGGTGGGGGGCACTATCTTCATTTTCCTCCGTAGGTTAGATTTCAGGCCCTCCATGAACCATCTTTTCTTCAGGCCATCCGATGGTTGGCTATCCATTTTTCCGACTAACTCCTTCAGTCGGTGACTGTAAGCCCGCAGGGTCTCTTTCTTACCTTGTTTGGTACCATATATCTCGGAAACAATTTCATTGTCATCCCTTAAGAGCCGAAACTCCTTCTGGAATTTTGTCTTGAGTTCGTCCCAAGTGGTCACCTTTGTTTTGTCCACATCGGAGTACCAGTCGATGGCTACCCCTCTTAGTGTGGTCGGAAACTGTTTTACCCATTCTGCGTGGTCGGCGACTCCATTCGCTGACTAGATTCTCTCGCATGTATGACAATGTCGTACTAGATCTTCCTTCCCATCGCCATGGAATTTTGGCAGCTTTTCTTTGTTAGTTGCCATGTTTACTTTTCTAGGTGCCGACTGTGTTTGCAGTACCGGTTGTGTTACAGGGTGGGATGGTACTGCCAGCGTCAGTCCTATGGAATTGTTCGGTATAGTACCGCTTGATGTCCCCGAACTACTGGAACTGTCCAAGCCTGGTGCACTACTGTGATCCCCGTGCCTCTTTGTCACTTCGACACTCTTGGCGGCAGCAGTATCTTGAGCCTCACTCCGTGCGGCTTCCTCTTCTTCCTTCCTTCGGGCTTCTCTTGCTTCCGTCTATGGGGTTAAGGTTAAGGACCCAAACAAACTCCTTGTTTCCTCCAGGCGGTCTTCGTCACTTCTTCCGACCTCTTGGTTAGATTCCTTTAGACACTCACCTTCACTTACTCCTTTCGGTAGTCCTTCGATGCGTCTTCTGAATCTCTCCCTTCGCTCGGCTTGCTGCTGTGTGAGTACGACAATTCTAGCGGCTTGTTCTTCTTCAAGTTCCTTCTTTAAATTTCTATTTTTATTCAATTGATTAGGCATAAATTCTATTCAATCATCAATTGATATTCTCTTCCAATGGTATTCCCATCCATCCACTCATTCCGTCACTTGTCAGATTCGTTTGGCAACGGTGCCAGATGTTTGCCCGCTGGGGTAAAATTAGTTTTGCACAGACATGGTACAACAAATATAATAAATACAAAATTATCAAAGAACAATAGGTGCTTTCTTTAATTATTCCAGACTGGCAAGTACATTTACATCATAAGGATAATACCATAATATCTCCCGTGTCCATCCTCCAAGATGGCATCAAATGACAACTTAGTCAAAGTGTTTTGTGAGAGGGTATATAAACTACCCGAAGGGCCACGACCGAAATGTCGTGACCTAACTGTCTAACCTCTCGGTCACTAACAACCGAGGCTAACATAATACTTTATTAATATAATAAACTGTACATGCAATTATCCCGACAACAATTATCAGTTTTTAGATGGCATCAAATGACAACTTAGTCAAAGTGTTTTGTGAGCTATGTTTCACACTTAGTTCGGAATCACAAACTAGGAAAGAAATTCTCACCACATTGAACCAATTAGAGAGATGTTTGACAATTGTAGAACAATTACCTCATGTTTGTTTGCTCCAATGGTGACAATTTTGAGTCAACACAGGTAGTTAAGGCATCTAGATGGTGAGATAAGGTTGTTGGTTACTACTTGTTTGATGGAGATCATAAGAATCTCAGCACCTCAAGAACCTTATGAAGGAGTTACTTCAGCTAATCGTTGATTGCTTTTGATATCTTGGGGACATCAGAGATCATCATTTTTCTAGAAGAGTTGTCATACTCAAAGCATTTGCAGAAATCAGATTGAGTAATCTCGTGCTTGACTTGGGATTGTATAATTTAACCCATACCATGTTTCAACATTTCTTAGTCGCAATCGGGGAAGAACACAATAAAGATGTTATTGCAGCAATGAAGATCATTATGGTTATGACAATTAATGAGAGTGATGCTTATTTTTAGCCCCTTCTACATATGTTGTTAGCCATCTCAAGGCAAGAACAAAATGTCTATAAATCTACTTATGAGTTGTTCAATAAGGTACTCAAACAATGTGAGTGAAAAATTGAGAAGTTTAAAAAAAATGGGCTGAAGATGAATTGATTTCATTGGGATCACAAGTTGTAGGATCTCCCAAAAAGAGTAGGAGCCAAATGAGGAAAGAACAGATTTGTTTCACGTGTCAGACCTGGACATGTTTGTGGAGCTAATATGGAGGAAAATATATTGCACCCAAGTGATGATGAAGGAAAAGATACAGGGGAGAACGGTGTCATGACTAATGAGGAGCACACTAAATCTACAGCTTTGAATGCACTTGTTATTATGGAGGTTATAATCTCCCCCTTTGACAATAATGCCAAAGGCTAGTCAAGTGACTACCTTTTTTTGAAATCTGCTTCGCCTTCGAGCAGCAGTCCTTTATCACCAATCCTATTAAGATGAAACTGAATTCGTTGTTGAAGCTCAATGGATTGATGAACACCTATGCTTTATTACTGAAGATCAAGAAGGGGCACTACCCCTAATTTACCTTTGAGATACTCAAAGGTACTCTTTGGTAAAGGCTTTGTGAATATGTCAGCAACTTGTTCTTTTGTGGGAACATATTCCAATTTCACTTCTTTATTTTGCACATGCTCTCTTAGATAGTGATACTTTATAGCAATGTGCTTTGTTTTAGAGTACATGACATGATTTTTAGATATATTTATTGCACTTGTACTGTCATAGTATATTGCAATCGGTTCAGGTACCTATTCTTGGATTCCTTCCAATATCTGTTTTATTTAGATTACCTATGTGCAATTGATTGCAGCAGCAACATACTCAGCTTCTACTGTGGACTGTGAAATTCTGTTCTGCTTCTTACTCATCTATGACACAATCCTCTCTCCAAAAAAGAATGCACCTCCACTTGTGCTCTTTCTGTCATCAATGTTACCAGCCCAATCTGCATCAGTGAATACCTTTATCTCGAAACCTCCTTTGTGAGGAAACCATAGGCCGTACTCCTCAGTACTCTTTAGGTATTTGAAGATTCTCTTTATTGCTATTAAATGTGTCTCTTTTGGGTTAGCAAAGAATCTGGCTACAACGCCTACGACATGTGCAATATCAGGTCTGTTGTGCACAACATACGGTAACTTACCAATCATTGACCGACACAATGTCTCATTTACTTCTTTTGCATCCTCCTTTGATAACCTTCAGTTAGTTATCATTGGTGTGCCAACTGGTCTGGATTCTTCTAGCCCAAAAGATTTAAGAATTTCCTTAATATACTTGGATTGAGAGATAAAAATACCTTCTTTTAGCTGATGGACTTGCAATCCAATAAAGAATTTTATGGCTTCAATCATGGACATTTCAAATTCTTTCTTCATCTCAACGAAGTCTTTGCTCATTTTGTCATCTCCTCCAAAGATGATGTCATCCACAAAAATTTCAGCAATCAGGTTCCCTTCTTTTCCAGTCTTGAGATACATATTGTTGTTATCTCCTGTTCTTGTGAATCCTATGGTCAGAAGGTATGAATGTAACCTTTCATACCAAGCCCTTGGGGCTTATTTCAGCCAATAGAGTGCCTTTTTCAATTTACAGACCATACCACTTTTCTCTGTGGATGAGAAGCCTTCTGGCTATTCTATGTATACTTCGTCCTCCAATATACCATTCAGAAATGCAGACTTTACATCCATTTGGTATGCTTTGAACCTTTTATGAGCAGCATAAGCAAGCAGGATTATCACTCATTCTAGTCTTAACACAAGTGCAAAGGTTTCTCCATAATCTAGTCCTGCCTCCTATGCATATCCTTTGCAAACTAGCCTTGCCTTGTTCCTTACCACCTTTCCTTCATTTAACTTGTTTTTGTACACCCACTTGGTTGCAATGACATTCTTGTCCTTTGGTCTAGGAACAAGAGTCCATGTTTCATTCTTCTCAATTTGCTCAATCTCTTCTTCCATTGCCTTGACCCAGATCTCATCCTCCAAAGACTCTCTAGTGGTTTTGGGCTCTATACTGGAAAGTAAGTAGATACTTTCTCTAGCAATATCTCCAGCGAGGTCATGAACAATTTCTTGTTCATCATCCTGAGTTGGTCTTATGTTCTGATCCCTTCCTGGCTTAGGTACATTACCCTGCTCCAAGGGTCTGTTTACCTATTCTTCTTCTTCATCAACAACAATCATTTCATTGAATTCCAAATGATTTTCAACATCATGATCTTGGTGACTGTCTGATTTATCATGACTGTTCTTTTCCCTTGGTTTTGAATATTCATCAATCTTTACATTGATACTTTCCATTATTTTTCCTGTCCTCTTATTCAGACATCGGTAGGCTTTACTCTTGGTAGAATAACCTAGAAATACGCCTACATCACTCTTTTGCTCAAACTTGCCAGAGTACGCATCTCTTTTGATGTAACAATTGCTACCAAAAATTATGAAGTAGCCTACACTTGGGGTGTGACCAAACCACAACTCGTAGCGAGTCTTATTGGTTCCTTTCTTAACTTGAACTCGCTTTAGTGTATACACTGCTGTGTTGATAGCTTCTCTCCAGAAGTGATGGGGAAGATCCTTCTGAATCATCAAAGTTCTAGCACAATCAATAAGATTCTTGTTTCTTCTTTTAGCAACTCCATTTTGTTGCGGGGTTCTTGGTGCAGACAACTGCCTTTTTATCCACTGTTCCTGACAGTAGTGAGTGAACTCTTGAGAGGTGTACTCTCCTCCTCTGTCTAACCACAAACACTTCAAGCTTTTACCAGTCTCCTCCACTCGAGCCTTATAGATTTTGAACATGTGAAAGGCCTTTGATTTTTCTTTAAGGAAGAGTGTCCACATTATCCTTGAAAAATCATCTACAAAGAGCATGAAGTACTTGTCTCCATTGTAGCTCTTCGTCCTCATAGGTCCACACAAGTCTGTATGAACAAGATCCAACCCGTTTTCAGCAAAAAAGGATTTACTGTTGAAGCTTGTTCCTGTCAGTTTGCCTACCTGACATTCTTTACACATACCTCTGTCAGGCTTTGTAATCTCAGGAAGCCCTCTGACGGACTTCATCTTACTTTGACAATACTGTCAAAGTTTATGTGGCAAAGCCTCTTATGCCACAGCGAACTGTTGTCCTCTTTTGTTATGAGACAGATTTTATTTGTCTCCCCTTTTGCCGTAGCTATGAGGCAAGCCCCCTCAGTTGAGTCTAGATAGAACAAGTTTCCTCTACTTTGTCTGCTAGTGGCAACATGAGCTCCTGATTGAGTTTTGACAATACAAGAACCTTGTCCAGACTCCAACATGTATCCTTTGTTGTTTAAAGTTTATGTGGCAGAGCCTCTTATGCCACAGCCAACTATTGTCCTCTTTTGTTATGAGACAGATTTTATTTCTCCCCTTTTGCTGTAGCTATGAGGCAAGCCCCCTCAATTGAGTCTAGATAGAACAGATTCCCTTTACTTTGTCTACTGGTGGCAACATGAGCTCCTGATTGATTCTTGACAATACAAGAACCTTGCCCAAACTCCAACATGTATCCTTTGTTGTTTAATTGAGCTACACCCATTAGATTGTACTTGAGTCCTTCCACTCAGTACACATCCTCGCATACAAATTCATTGCGAAGTGCTATTGAGCCTTTGCCTTTGATGGCACAAGGAGCATTGTTACCAAAAGTCACTGATCCACCATCATTAAGCTTCAGGCTGATGAACTTGTTCTTGTCATTAGTCATATGGTGAGTGCATCCACTGTCAATGATCCAGTCATCATATTGATGAGATTTTGAGATAAGTGTTATTTCACTTATCACTGTGCTTTCTTCTTTTATTGCAACAAAGGCAATTTCATCTCCAGAATCTTCAAATTCATTGTCCGTGACACCTTCCTCAAAAAGGTAGCACGCCTTTCCTTTGTTCTTGAATCGTTTAGACTTTTCTTTATTTTCATTATCTAGACACCTTGCAGCAACGTGTCCTATCTTGTTGCAAGAGAAGCACTTTAATGGAAGTTTCCCTTTGTACTTCCCTTTTCCTCTTGGAAATCTCCTTGCGATGAGCGCTTCAAACTCATCTTGCTCTATCTCTTCAGAGAGTAGATTTTCAACAAAATCTCCAGCCTTAGCGGTAGAACTATTATCGGTCTCTCTTCTTTTCTTGGTGGAAGCAGTATTCACGGAGGACTTAAAGGAAGCCTCTAATATGGGTAAGTTGTTATCATAATTACTTATTTCAAGAGCAGACTACTTACCGATTAGGGAGTCAAGAGTGACTTGAGACGTGCTCACTAATCTGAGCTCTTGTATGGCTGAGATCTTGATAGCATATTGTGGCCTTAGCGTCCTCAGTATCTTGCTTACCACATCTTCTTCACTCATTGTTCCTCTAGTGCTTTTGATGGAGTTCATCACTTCTTTTATTCTATTGTTGTAGTGTTCAATATCTTCTCCTTCATTCATCCTCATGTCATCATATTTGCCTCTGAGGCTTTCTACCTTTGCTCTTTGAATATGTGGGTCTCCACCATACACAATTTGTAGCTTCACCCACATATTGTAAGCAGTAGTCATATTTTCAATCTCTGCATATACATGATTAGGAAGCGTACTTGTTATCAGATCCATTGCAGTTGTGTGTTCAGTGTTGATCTTTTGTTGATCAGGTGTCAAGGTACCGGCGGGTTCAGTGTAATCATTGATTACATGAGTCCAGTATTGATCTTTGGTGGTTTTCATGTACAGCTCATTCTGCTGCACCATAAAGTGAAGTTTTCCTTAGAAAACTTTGGTCCTTCCTTCCTCATCATTTGATCTTTTCCCTTTTTCCCTGTTGCAGTTAAGCAGCTTAGAAAAGGAACCTTGCTTTGATACCAATTGATGGTCCCAACCGGTGTTGAAAGGAAAGGGGTGAATCAACACCCACTAAAACTTAAGAATCAAATCTAATATAATCTAACGAAAACTGTAAGCAAAGCAGATTCTATCACAAAATTAGCTATCACACAATCAAGCAATAAACAACACCAGATTTATCATGTAGAAACCCAAATCGGGAGAAAACCACGGTGTGAGGAAATTTCACAAATTTTGCACTTTTCTGAAGTGCATCCTATAAGGAGCCTTCCCTGTTAAAGGATTACAAACACATTGTTAGATGCGACCCAGTTAAGGGATTTAGGAAATAAGGCATGTTAAAGCCTTCTTTGTTAGAGGACTTTAAACATCTACACATATGTCATCTGGTTAAGGGATTTAATATAAGGGGCCTGTTAATGTCCACCCAAATGCTAGGATTTTGCTATTGCAGTTGTCAAGGAGCAATAGAGGGTTTGATCTTTTAGAAATGGCTTTGCTAAGCCTGATAAAATTACTGTGCTTCTCAATTAAGAGTCATCACCAGTCACCACAGGTCTACTCTCTTTCGACTGTTGTGCTTTCTTGCATACTCTTCTTTTCTTCTTCTTTTCACCTTTTCGTTTCTTCTCTCAGCGTACAAGTTCACTCTTTTTCTTTGGCAGAATGAAGGCAAACAATATTCTTCACAGGCTAAAGAATATATAGTCATCTTGCCTTTTCTGCTTTTTACATGCACGACCACCACAAAAATCTCCTTCAGATCCATCACCCAGTGGTGTTTCAATTCACTATGGAAACATCAGATGCATGCCATGTGTTTTTTCTGCTTTATAAAGGAAACGACAGATGCATGCCGCAAGCTTTCCTTTACTTGAGATTTCTCCATGTTTTAATACCACAAACTTTGGCATTAAAACCTTCAACACGCCTTGCACCGATCCTCTTGATAACACAAAGTCGTTTGGATTTTGTGCAACAAATCCCGGTCAAAGAGTCACACAAGTGTTTGTCGACTATGACTTTTCTCGGTTCATCAATCTCGATGATATTTTCACTGATCTGTTTATATCCTTAGGTTGTGCACAGGTAAAAGCCATCACCTATCACTTTTCCTTTCTCTGTCTATACCGGTTTGGTTCCTTGGTTCCAGTTATACATTTTATCAGTCACAGTTCTGAATATGTGATTACCGGTTGCACTGTCCTTGGTTACCGGTTGCTCTGATGATCAGTTAGAGCTTTATCAGTTATAGAGACAATGCCTCTGCTTGCTCACTATGTGTAACCGGTCTCCTAACCAGTTTCTCTTGCGCTTGTTATCATCAATTGTACCTGCTTGTTCCTATTTGAACATTGTTTGCATCCCTTGACATCAATGACAACACCTTTTTTCCATGTACCGGTTACATCCTTACCGGTTAATGCCAACATGTAAAGAGGGGTAAAAGGAGCATTCCTTTTGGCTTTTGGTTCAATAACCTCTAGTGGTATGACTCTCCTAGCATCTTTAATTCCTGGCAACCCATACATATTATCCCAGGTATAAATACTCCCAAAAGTAGCTCCACCAAACTGATTCCCATCAATCTCTAAGTCGCAATAGTCCTCTCCTTGTGGTGAATCCACAATGATATCCATCATGTCAGGAAATAGGGGCAATGACCTTTTAATTCAAATCACAAGAGATTTCTTTCCTTGAAGTCCTTAATTACTACTATGGATTATGACTTATGAATGTGAATATGATGCAATTTGATAAGATTGAAAAATGATGTTATTATTCCAATATATGTGTGTGTGATATTGATCACTGCTATATCTGAGATAGTTATAATGGTTATGCAAGTTGATCTTTATTCCTAATGCCAAGAATATTAGCCTTGCCTGATTTATCAATGGAGAATGTGCTTATGAACTTAGTCTATAATCGCTTATAGCAATTAGATTGCTATTATTATATGATTCCTTATTTGTATGCAATGATGAACTGATGTATTGCTTATAGTTAAAATATTGCTATTTCTGATGTGATCATTTAATTGTCTGCAATAATAAATTGATGTATCACTTATAGCGATACTATTGTTTTCTCAGATGTGATCTTTAAGTACTTGCAATGTCTGATGTATCAATATTGCTTAACAACAATATAGTTTCTATCTCTATTATTGAATTATAGACCTGCAACTACTAGGATACTGTGTCTGATATACTATCTTTCCCTGCAATCACAAGGTGTTGTTTCTTATATAAATTTATGTGCTTTCAACTGACTAATGCCTGAGAAGGCAATTGCTCGATATGAGAAGATCCAACTGGATTATGTATAAAAGATTATCGACGACTTGATTAATGAATGTGTTGGATCTTCCTTATATATCTTGTTTGATGAAAGGATCACACCTTTGCCTTTGAATAGACACTTCTTTAAATCACACCTCCTGCTAATTGCATCCTTTTGACTCGTTTAACAATTGCTGCAGTTAGTTAATATCCAGAAGATAATAACATAATGGCTTTTCATGTTTTTTTTTTCTCTAATCATCAATGTCTAATTAATGATTGTCATTAACTCCTAGTTATCATGCCTCTTAATATATAGATTAGTTCTTTTAATTGATAGTTTTTAGTAGTTATAAGCCATTAAATAATTTAATATCATTGTATCCTCTGCGTTAGCAGATCGACCTGTCAATCGGTTATTACAAATGCAATCTTCTACATGGAGTATTATTTTTGATGTGGCAATATGAGGTGGGTAGAGATTATTGTTCCCCATGCCATCCTCGGAAGAATCTTGCCGTCGATTATTGATCCAACCATTATTTTTGAAGTCAATACTATCAAATGCAGTAGTGGGACTCATTGATGCTTCACAGTAATCATTTAAATTGATTATATGTGTTCGCTGTTACTTTCAATAGTTTGAATATAGATCTTGGTCATCTATCATAACTAATCACTGTTGTTACCTGGCAACTGATAATTATGTATTAATTGCTAACATACTTCACTTGTCTTCACTCATCCATGTGTATGAAGGTGTCGATTACTTATGATGCAAATTGTATCTTCCTTTTGCATTGGCATCTTTCTTCCATAGTCAGTATTGTCCCTTTATCAACTAATCACTATCTTAGCTTAAATCAACACTGATGAGTGCTGATGTGTCAATCTGTGTTTGTAGTAGCTTGGACATCAAACCATGAGTTTGTTGATACAAGGTCCCTTTATCATTAAGGTTGACTATGACTATACATGTCGCTGTTTGGATTTCTTATATCTTGTCTAATTTTCTATTGAGCTTCCATAATTCATGATGCAACGATAATATGTTTTGGGTTTGTCTTCAAGTTGCACCTTCCCTTGTTCTTTATTATTTGATTTGCTGATATGGTCAATAAATGTCTTCATTTGACTATGGCTTTTGCAAAAAAATTTCTCTTAGGGACTTAAGAAAAATTGTGATGTTTGGCTGATAGAATAGGGACATTGCAATCCCATTCATTATAATAAATCTCCAATACACCCAACCAGTGAACCTTTTGCACGAATCCTCCACAAAAGATGAGGTGAAGCCATCATGTTGCATATCATGATTTGTAGTGTCCCCTTTCTAGAATAGAATTTAATAATAAATAATAAAAATAATTAATGAACGGTTAAATAATAATAAATTATATTAAATTAACTATATTATTAATATAATAAAGAAAGAATTTAATGTATTAATTGATATACTATAATATAACATTACATATTAATGAGTGAATATTGTAAAATAATAATATTAAAATATTAATTGACACATGATTATAAATAATAATTAAGATATAAATAAATAAATAGATAAATTAATAATATTAATAAACAAATTACAAAATGATGAGCTATAGCATATAAGCCGATGCCTAACAAAGTATACTCTAACAATCAATAATGAAATATAATATAATTTAAATTAGTATTAAAGTGGGATAATTGGAGAGTTGTCACTACAGATTTGAAGGGCTGTGAAGGAAGAGATGTGCCTCTTTCTTACTAAGGAGGAGATATAAAGTTTCAAGGGATTCAATTTGGTTTCGAGGATTGAGGGATTGTTCAATCAATTCTGCAGTTTCGAATAGGGGATCATGGAATAAGGAAATAGACAAATATGGATGGAAGAGAGAATATTGACTTGGAGAAGAAAGACACTGAATAAGGGATTCAATCCAGTTTTATATCAGATCAATTCAAAGATTCAAGTGGAGGACAAATAGAAGCCCCTCAGGAAGTTTTCCGATCTGCCATATCAAATAGTTTCGTGTGTTTGGTGCGAGTCGTTGGAAATAAGGGGTTTATGTTGTAAATGAGAGTTTATCTGGCTCGTGGTGATTTGTCATGTTGTGGCAGAAAACAAAAGGGTGTTCTTGAGTTGAGATTGAACAACTCTTCGATATAATTATCATTCCGGTCATACTATTCAATGGACTTCAATAGCCATTGAGCCTGGGATTCTTCTTGTGGGACCATCTATTTAACGTTGGCAACCCCCTTGGCATCTTGAAACCAAATAGCCAAATGAATAATATAAAGCTGCTAGCATGGTTTTAAAAATTGTGAATTATCGTAGAAATTGTGATATATCGCGAGTGAAAAACCCTGGCATTTTAAACACCATTAACATCTGCCATGATTTTTTTATTTTTTGTTTGCATCAACGCCAACTGCCATAGGTCTTAAATTGAGTAAAGAAAATTGCAGCAACAATGTGAGTCCGACCATGTACAAGAATCTGGTTGGAAGTTGGATGTATTTAACAAAAACTAAGTCTAGTATAATGCATACAATAAGTCTGATTTGCAGATTTATGGAGACTCCAAAGGACACTCATTGTCAAGTGTGTAAGAGAATCCTAAGGCATGTGATGGCATCAAAGGATATGGCATTTTGTATGCTATAGAAAATAATTTTGTGCTGGTTGGTTACACATAGTAATTGGGCAAAAAGTGTGGATGATAGGAAGAGCACATCAGGCTATGTAATCCATTTGGGCTCAAGAGCAATCTCACGAGCTTCCAAGAAACAATTCTTTGGCTACAACTAAGGATGAGTATATAGCAATGAATGTAGCAACATGTCAAGCTACTTAGCTAAGGAGAAGCTTAGTAGATTTGAAGGAAGAACAAGAGGATGGAACAACTATATTGTGACAATGTTTCATCAATTGCTTCGATAAAAATCTTGTATTTTATGGAAGTAGAAAACACATTGAAATCAAGTATCATTTAATCAGAGAGTTAGTTGAAAGTGGTGAAATCAAAATGGAGGTTTGTAGGTCTAAGTAATAGTTAGCAGAAATTTTCACCAAGCTTTTAAAACATGAACAATCTTGAACACCTAAGGAGAAATCTAGGCATAGTTGATTGGGATCAGAAATGATTTTGTTTGTTGGCTCAAGATAAAGGGAGAGTGTTGGAATTTTAAATTAAAATTTATTTGACTTGAGCCTCTCTTGCACTTCGGTAGACTCACCTACTTGCCAGGAGTTAAAATGCAGCCTAGAAGATTTATGCGCACAAATTAAAATTTATTTATCTTGAGCCACTCTCGCATTCCGATGAACTCACCTACCTGCTAGGAGTTAAAATGCAGCCTAGAAGATTTATGCGCACATGGGGATTGCATTTCCCAACTTGCTCTTGACATTGTAGTAGTCAAAAGCCATTTTTTACAAAGAATTAATGCTGGTAGGTGAATTAGAAATTTGAATTTGAGGGAGAATTTTGTGAACAAAAAGAGACAAAAAAAATATTTCTAGCGGTTAGAAAGCCTAGAATTTTATTGTGTACAATACTAGAGAATGTTTTTAGGTGTTCTCTAAGTGATTCGGAGTGTGCACCTATCATCAACAACTAGAAGAAGATTTTAATTGTTGTCTTGTATGTAGATGATTTAGTTTTTACTAGAGATGATGATTTCCTCATTGTTGATTTCAAAGACGCCATGAAAAGAGAGGTTAATTAGGTATCTTGAGGTATTTTCTAGGCATAGAAGTAAAACAAATGCATGGTGGTATATATTTATCTGTCAAGAAAAGCATGCAAATGGGATCTTGAAGAGATTTAGAATGTAGAATAGCAAGCCTGCATCAACACCAATTGCCATAGGTCTTCAATTGAGTAAAGAAGATTGCAGTAACAATGTGATCCAACTATGTACAAGAATTTGGTTAGAAGTTGGATGCACTTTGATAGTCTCAACCGGTGTTGAGAGGGATGGGGTGAATCAACACCCAATAAAACTTGAAGACACTCTTAGATCCACTAACTATTACTGCATGCAAAACATATCCTATAAAGGAAATAAACAACACAAAATCACAGTAGCATAGAATACTAGATATATCACATGGAAACCCAAAATGGGAGAAAACCACAATGTGAGTAGGAACTCACAAATTTTGCACTCTTTTGAAGTGCGCCCTGTGAAGAGCCTTCCCTATTAAAAGATTACAAATGCATTGATAAGTGTGACCCGGTTAAATGATTTTGAAAAAGTCTTGTTTAAGCTTGTCTTGTCAAAAGATTTTAAAATATCAACTAGATGTCACCCAGTTAAGGGATTTTGTACAATGGACCTGTTAATGTCCACCCAGATATTGGGATTTGGCTATTGCAATTGTTAGAGAGCAATAGAAGGGTTGATCCTTTGAAATGGCTTTGCAGAGCCTAATAAGATCATTGTTTCACTCACTGAGAGTCATCATCGAGCACCACTGGTATGCTTTCCTCAGGTTATTGTGCTTCCTTGCACACTCTTCCTTTTCTTCTTCCCTTCTTTTCCCTTTCTTTTATAGTAGCTTTGATCAGTGTGTTGTTTCACTCTTTCTTCTTGGCGGAATGAAGGCGAATGATTATCTTTGCTAACTAAAAAATATATAAACTTATTGTAGAGCGTAGGACAGTTGTACAGTTGACAGAAAGAAGTGTAGATCGCTCAAATCAAATTTCAAAAGATCTTCCCGCTCTTTGCCATTATGATCTCCATGAAGATCTTTTGTAGATCCACCATCCAGTCATGTTTCAAAAAACACCAGATGCGTGTCACAAACTTTCCCTTAATAGGAAATCCGTAAGAATCCATCATTCAGTCGTGTTTCAATCTTTTAAAGGAAACGTTAGATGCACGTTATGTACTTTCCCTTAATAGAAAGACCTTCATGATTTGTGCAATAAATCACAATAAAAGAATCTCCTCAGTATCTGTCAACTGTGTCTTTCACTGGTCTTTCCCTTAATAGAGAATTATCCATGATTTGTGCAACAAATCACAGTAAAAGAATCTCAGTATCCGTCAGTTGTGCCTTTCACCAATCTCAACAAATAATAGACATACATCGGTCTCAATGATATCTGATCGGTTTACACCTTTCCTTATGCAGTGTTTTGGTCTCTATCTTCACTAGTCACTTCTTTGTTCTCTGTCTACATCGGTCATTGCTCCGGTCATTGTCTTCACCGGTCACTAACTCTGAACAGTAAGTGCATTGTTGGACTTCACTAAGTTCATCATTGTCACTTGTTTCCTAAACATTTGGACATTGTTAGCATAGACATCAATGACAACACCACTGGTTATTACTAGTGGTCTCTTTACCGTTTACTGGTTGCATCTTTACCGGTAATGCCAACACATTCAACAGCAACTAGGTTTGGTATAATGGATGCAATAAGTCTGATTTGCAGATTTACGGATGCTCCAAAGGACACTCATTGGGAAGTGTGTAAGAGAATCCCAAGGTATGTGATGGCACCAAAGGATATGGCATTTTGTATACTGCAGCAAATAATTTTGAGCTGGTTGGTTACACAAATAGTGATTGGGCAAGAAGTGTGGATGATAGGAAGAGCAGACCAGGCTATGTGTTCCATTTGGGCTCAAGAACAATCTCACGGGTTTCCAAAAAACAACGCTTTGGCTACAACTGAGGTTGAGTATATAGCAGCAAGTGTAGCAACATGTCAAGCTACTTAGCTAAGGAGAAGCTCAGTAGATTTGAAGGAAGAACAAGAGGATGGAACAACTATATTTGGTGACAATGCTTCATCAATTGCTTTGACAAATATCTTGTGGTTCATGGAAGAAGCAAACACATTGAAATTAAGTATCATTTTATCATAGAGTTAGTTGAAAGTGGTGAAATCAAAATGGAGGTTTGTAGGTCTAAGTAATAGCTAGCAGAAATTTTCACCAATCCTTTAAGCACGGACAGTTTTGAATGCCTAAGAAGAAATCTAGGCATAGTTGATTTGGATCAGAAATGATCTTGTTTTTTGACTCAGGACAATGGGAGAGTGTTGGAATTTCAAATTAAAATTTATTGGACTTGAGCCTCTCCTGCAGGCCGGTGGACTCACCTACCTGCCAGGAGTTAAATACAGCCTAGAAGATTTATGTGCACGAATGAAAATTAAAATTTATTTATCTTGAGCCTCTCCTGCATTCTGGTGGTCTCACCTACCTGCCAGGAGTTAAATGCAGCCTAGAAGATTTATGCACACATTGGGATTGCATCCCCCCAACTTGCTCCTGACACTGCAGCAGTCAATAGCCATTTTTTACAGAGAATTAATGCTTGTAGGTGAATTAGAAATTTGAATTTGAGGGAGAATTTTGTGAACAACAAGAGACTAAAAAAAATATTTCCAGCAGTTAGAAAGAAGATTTTTTTTGTGTTGTACTAGAGAAAGCTTTTTGGTGTGCTCTGAGTGATTCAGAGTGTGTGCATCTTCCATCAACAGCTAGAAGTTTGAGAAGAGAATGTGCAGTGAGTAGTGATTGCTTCTGACATTGTTCAATGCAGCGCCGAGTGAGCAGTTTGTAAGGGAGCTTTGGGAAGCTCCAGACATTTGTTGATGCAACTCTAGATTGCTGCAATTTAGTTTGTAACCATAGTTTGCAGTAAGTATTTTATTTCTGAGTTTGTATTTTAATTTGTAATAGTTTGTTTCAGATTTAATAGAAAAGCAACAAAGAAAGATGTGTGTCTCCAATTGTGTGTTGTCTCCATTTTGTTTTGTATTCTGTTGTGCATTTCTAGTTGATTGTGAAACTGAACAGCAATTTTAGTTGTGTTTGTCCATTATTCGGGCATTTTATATTACTTACATGATATCAGAGCATTGTAGTTTCAGAGTGTAGGGATTTTAAATTCTACATTTTGGGCACTTGAGGATCTTTGTTCAACTGGTTGCTATTCGGATTCCCAAGTGCACCTTTAATCAACATTGGACTCCCAATCTACAATTTTTTTTTAACCTTTGTTGATCGAGTTATTGTGAATGCTATTTATTGTTATCTATGTTGTATTATTTTGAAATTAAGCCCTAACTATTTTGGGTTTGGAATTATTTCTTCCTGGTTGATTTCTCTCTGAAGAAATGGGATGAGGATCTGAAACAACGTGGAGCTAAAGTAGGAGAGTATGAAGCAAAATTGAGTGAACTAAAAAATTCTCTAGCTTCTGTGGAAGGTTAGTAATCTACCATCATTTTGATGTCTTCTAAATTATATTCACAGGAAAAGGGCTAGACATGAAATGAATTAGTTTCATTGCTTGTTTTTACTCTTGAAATATACAGTTTCTGTCACGTGAACCAGGTGAAATTGAGAAATTGAATAGTGGTTCAAAAGGTGATAACAAAATGATGTCAAATCAAGGCTCCCACAGTGTTGAACAAACAATGGATGAAGTCAAAAGACAGGAAAATAGTGCAGGTGCAGCATGGGTTGAACTAGCTAGTAACCATCAACTTAAGTTGCATCAACCACCAATTTTTACAGAAGTGATTGGAGTTGTTGCTCTGTTAGGAAAAGTAGAGGATGATCTATTAAGTTGGTAAGATTGTCTTTGTGGTTGATATGGGTTTAATTACATTATATATGCAATATTTGAAAATGTTAATTGAAACTGTGTATATGATTTTCTAATAATTCTGGTTATTTGTGGTTTTTGTGAATTGACATTACAGGGCAGTATCTGAGTATTTGGGAAAAGAAAATATGCTGGCTATTGTTTGCAAGTCCCGTAAAGGGGTGGAACAGCTTGAAATGCATGATACTTCCGGAAAACTAATACCATTATCTGGCATTCATGGTATAGCAAATTTACAACAGAGACATATTGATGGCAGGTTCCGTGTCATATGCCTTGAGGATGTAAGGTAAGGAAATGTTTTGTTAAAGTGCATTAAAATGCAACACAAAGCCAGAATATTCCAGAAAGAAAAGGAAGAAACAACTGTTAAAAAGTAAACAATTTTGAACGACTTCCTACATTTTTAGGATTTCAGAATATGCAAAAAAAACATTTTGTGAAAGCTTTTTTATACTCTGCACATTATTTGAGCAGCATGGATAAGCGAACATTTGATTGCAGGTGCTTTAATGGGGATATCAAATCTGATGATCCACAGAAGCAGTTAGTTATAGAGGATCCAAAGTTATCGTCTGGCAGTATTCCTGCTGGGTTCATCGGTTATGCTGTAAATCTGATAAAATTGGATCCTGAGAACCAGTATTCTTTAGCTACACCAGGGGTTGGTTTGAGGGAAACATTATTTTTTAATCTTCTTTCTTATGTGCAAGTATATAAAACAAGAAATCACATGATGCAAGCCATTTCTTGTATACAAGATGGTGCTATCTCACTAGATGGAGGCATCCTCAGGCAGAGAGGCATCATTGAGTGTGGATACAGGTTAACCACTAGTTCAATGTTTATGTTTTAAATGAACTTTCCTCCAATTCTTTTGATCAAGTTTCAACAGGGCAGAGAAGTTTTCCCTACATGAAAGTGTTTATTTGAATGATATATTGTTGTTCTGGATGGATTTGTATAAAGGATAGCTTTTCTAACCATGTCATTCGATTTTCTTATAGAATTTTGTACCAGGTCAGCTTTTGGTTAGTATTAACATGGCCTTTTTACTATTGAACAGGGAGGAAGTTGCTGTGAGGTTTCCAACCACCTCATCAAAAGATGAATGTCATCTTTTCATTGAGAAAAAATTAATCTGGAATAAGAAGGAGAAAAAAAAATTGGAAGATGAAATCAGACGAACTAAGACAACTTTAGATAAATGTACTAAAAAAGTTAATGCCAAATATGAGGATTTTCGTCAACTCGAGAAAGAATATGCAAGCCTGAGTTCTCTTCTTAAACCAGATATTTTGGAGTTGGGATCATCCTGAGCTCTGAAATCTTCACCTGGCTTTGCAGGCAAACATCTTGATGAATTTCTTGAGAGCATTTGAACATGAAGTCCTTTTCTTCAAAAGATTCCAGCTCCTTTTGGGATAATGATTTTGGTAGAACAAAATGCAGTTTATCATAATTCTGGATGATATGTGGTATGCAAATGCGATAAGTTTTTGTATCGCATGGTATTCATATAATTACATTCTTCAAAATGCTCGACTCTAAGTTATGGTGGCTCTAGTGTCTTCAGCTTTTGTATTTATCTTAGATGAAAATTAAAATATAAATTCTATCATTGTTTCCACCCTTCCTGTTGTCTATATGCATTGAAGTGTAAATGAAAGTATTACTTGGTCCTGAAATATTGAGTCTTTTATATTTGGGAATAATCCACAGAACAATTATGTTTAATGTGAAATATGTTTCCCTCAGAGATGCATTCCATCAATTTCGAGTGGATGATATGTTACGATATCACTTAGATGAAAATTAAAATAATAAATTCTATCATTGTTTCCACCCTTCCTGTTGTCTATATGCATTGAAGTGCAAATGAACGTATTACTTGGTCGTGAAATATTGAGTCTTTGATATTTGGGGATACTCCTACAGAACAATTATGTTTATGTGAAATATGTTTCTCTCAGAGATGCATTACATCAAATTTCGAGTGGATGATATGTTACGATATCACTTAGATTGATATATTTAACGCATGCCACACATTGAAAATAATTTAATTTGACAGGGTACGCGGGCTCTAGGTATCTATAATATTAAATGCAATTATGTTTTAATTGCGCTGTTCAGATTATAATGTTACAATAAGACCAATCAGATAATAATATTAAAATCGAGGTAAGTATGATGGCATAGATGTATTCCAGCGCCAAAATCCTCTCGAATTTGTTTTCTGAACGGTTATTGAATAACACCCAACTTTGGTAGCTATGTGCCTTATGACGTTGGGCGTCAACTCAATGCAAATTGGCCTTCTACAATACAGAGGTGTTTGAAATTGGTCAGCTTTTCTAAGATATGCTTGCCAGGCCAATTAAAAATTAGGTTGAAAACTTGAACCTGTAACAAGAAGTTCAATTGCTTAAAATACTAGTCAGAATTATCAGCTTCAGTAACTAGTCTATAAATAGTTCGTTTGCTTGTGCAGTGCTGTCCGATTTGTCTTGCATATAGTTACTTTAGCATCTAGTTTGTTGGCAACGTTTAACTTATATTTATTATCACACTTAATTGTTGGTGCATAGAACGAGCTCCTTTAAGCAACCAAAAGCAAGTCAATTAAGAAAATTTGTTGAAGATAAATCTTTGACATTGGTGCTTTGTTGATCGAAGATTCGAAACTGACCTTCATTTGTTATGTTGGATGTTTTTTTCTTCTGTCTTGACAAATGTTTTCCTAAATTTCTGACAAATTTGCTATGATCAAAATCCATAATTATTTTACATTTTTGAGATATTTTCAATGTATAGTAGTTAATAATCTTATTATACCACTGTATGCATTGGAGGAAATTATGCAGCCAACTAATTTACCTGTTGCCCGACAAGGCATGGTCAGATTCATAAGCACATACTTAGACCGTAGCTGCTGATGTACAGTGGGGTGATTTGTTGACTGCATAAGTGTCCTCTGTATGAAACCAACCTGAATTGGAAAACACTAGAGGAATTGAGAAGTGTTTTGTATCCCATTCTAGTTATTTTCTGTGTTTTACATGTAACGGAATCACATTGGTGCTCTTAGGTTGTGGCTCTTCTTTCCAAAGATCCTACATAGGGAAGGTTACAGTATGAACAAGAAATCTAGTCGTAATTTGGTTCCATATATTTGTTTTTATGAATTTTGGATACTAATATAAATTTCAAATGAGATTCTTTTCTAAATGGTGTTTTTATGTTTGTTGGATCAGTGAGTCTTATGGAAGACAAATAAGCTACTTGGTATCTAGCATTCCATTCATTTTTACATAGTTTAAACTGCAGCAGAACATATTTTACGCTACATGTCTTAGGAGTAGACCCTTTTTAAAGAAAGCTAACAAGTTGGCAAGCTCCGTGATAAATAAATGAAAGACTCTATTTGATGATAACACAAAATGGCTTTTATCCAAACATCGTTTTAAAAATTAATTATATAGACTTTCGTTATTTTGGCCATAACACAATATAACAAAGAGGCTATATTGCCCTGAGCTTCCACCCAAGACATCAACGAACAAGCATTTTTTTTGTCACAAAAGTGGCACTAGACAAGCCAGTTAACATCTTTCATCAACAAGGTGTAACGAGATAATGCAACAATACCATCTATGTGCACATTGATGCACTAAGCATGGTGACACAAGTGAGAGGCTTAACCAGAGATAGGTCGAGTTCATTGTGATAGGTGCAATTAATGAGCGGGAAGGGATGTGGAGTTGTCATACCATTTTGTAACACCTTCAATATCCTTTGGCCTCAACTTCGGACTTTGAGCTGCATTTCGGAACGCCTAGAACTTAGGAGACCCAGTAATTTAATGTAGTTAAACCATAGGGAATTATTTATTTGATTTGGAAACTAGGTCTTTTTTACAGTTAAAATAACGAAAATATTAAGTCATGAATGCATTAAAAAATTGAGACAAGTGAAATGTATGATATTGCAAATACGTCTATGGCCCATTTGTTTGCTGAAATCAGGCTGGAATTGGGATTGTCAAATCCTGGAATTGATATTTTCAAAGTTTTTGTTCAAAACATGAAACTAGAATAGGGATTTGTTAATTCTCATTTACCCCCAAAATTAGCATTTAAATCTTCAATCTAAATAGGTGGAATTTGGGAATAGGGGGTAAAGCAAAATTTATAATATTTTGAAATCCATATTCAAACAACAATGTCTATCTCATTATGAATTCTAGGTGAACTAAATGGTTCTAGACATATTCCAAAAATCATTTTCCGGATTTAAAACTTTCAAAATTGTCAAATATTGGAATTTGACAAGTCCAGTGTTACCTTTAAAGAAAAGACAAACCTGCTTTCTTGGATTGAGAAGTGTGATTGTAGAGAAAATTATGATATTTGCAAAACTTTATAATGATTAATGAGACTTTATATTTAGATTAGATTTGTGTGCTCACTTATGGAGTATAGAATAGAAACAATGCAATAGAATAAATTTGACTCTCATGAGGCCAATGATAGTCTATAATATAGCAAAACCTATCTCTCTAACTTTTAAGTTTACAAAATGTTTACTACGAAGCTTGATGGTGAGTTCCTTAATTTTTACAACCTTACCTTCTTTAAGCAACTGTTGCAATGAAATGGTTAAAGTATACATGTATATGGTTTGAATATCCAAGTAAGCTTTGCATTGCCCCTATCTTGCAAAAGATAATCTTGCTTATTTAGGCTATTCTACTATCCTATTTCATTTAAGGATGGTGTGAGCTAGTTTTTAATTGAACTATAAGAATATTTGCTCTCTACAATGTATTTGCCCTTATAGGCTTTTTGTTAATGATCATAATTTGGGTTGAATCATCAAGTTAATATTTGTTTTTGTCTAATGGATTTTCCACATGCACTTGGGAAATTAATCTATAATGAAGGTTTTTATTTCTTTGTTATTAGCTTGGGATGTAATTAGGTGAATGCCCCATTGGCTCATTTACTTGTGTGACAGCTTGTCTCCATTTGTTCAACTTTCTTTAGACAACTTATGGAGCACACCATCACAATTGCCTCAATATGAAATGTATTGTTTCTACAAGAAGCATTGCATTATGGGTTGAAGTTTTGAAATTGAATGCCCAAAGGGCTTAAAGTATTGAATCCTCTTTTTCCACTTTCATTTTATCACTAATGGTGCAGTCATGATGGACAATCCAAAGAGAATTATTTGATCGTATAGCTTAAAGTTAACACAGTAGAAATTGACATAAAATGTAAAAATCAAAACTACTATCCCACACATACCCCATTGTTACTACTTGGCCACTCCATTCTACTACGTTTAGATGAGCTTTTAACTTCCAATGATAAAAACTAGATTACCGTTGACTCATTGCTCTCTAAATGAGTCTTGTAGGTGTTTATATATCAATTTCAAGACTTAGGAATGATCTATACTAGTTGCAAGGTGTTCCAAATCTCATTTTCATATGCAACATGTATGTTGGCCAAATTTTAGTAATGAAGCATTAAGCATTGAAGATTTTTGATGTGGTTCTCAATGGTCTCTCTGGTCCCATATTACCTAGTGTTATATGTTTAATTGAATATTGAAATTTATATAATGGTGCCACAAACTTTGATGATGTGTTGACTATTGACCATGAACTTGACAATTTTAATATCAATAATTATGTACATAGTCCAAAATCCTTGAAATCTAGATATAGTGTGTGAGTTGTTAAACTACCTCTACACAAGGAATTGAAATGAGATTATGCAACGGATGTGCTAGGATGTTCCTATATTAAACACAATTGTTTAAAAACTTAGTCTTGCACTTTGCTAATTCTAGAGGAAATCCAAGGTCCACCTCAATTTATGATATTCATGATGAGTCTTGTATTGATTTCCTTTGTACTTCACTAGGTTTTCTTTATATTTCCTATTCTTGATGTTGTATCTAGTTTTGTTATCCAAAATCTATTCTTATGGTGGTTGTAGTTGTTTTTATAAGAAAGCTTATGTGGTGTTGCCACTTGGTTGTGTTTCATAATATTGATGAGGATTTGTGATGGTGAATATGGGTGATATTCAACTACTTTTATTAACCTTATAGACATTCCTCAAAGAAAATTTATGAAGAATCTTACTTGGACAAAACTTCCTCTTCTTTTTGTATGTGCGTATTGAAAATCTTTATTTCCTATGATATACAATAACTTCATCCCAAATAGCATTCATTTTGTTGTCATTTTTCATATGACTATCTTTTGTACTTATTATTTGTCGTTTTCAATTGCTTCTTGATCTAATTGTTTATTGTTTATGTATCACATTCGAACTCTTCTCCCTTTGTGCTCTTTACTTTTCATGTTGACATATTTGAGTTGTGCTACTCTTGTAGTTGTAATGCGTTCATAATTTCGATGGGTGTCTTTATTTTACTTATATCCACTAGTTGTATTCAAACTCTACTTGCAAAAGAATTACATCCAACTTTCTTAGTGAAGAGCATGGGTGATCCCACAAAAGTCGTGTCCCACTTTTTTGCCAACTTTGACACTAAGATGAACATTCTGAAAAGAAAAAAAAAACTTCGCTCTCAGACACTTATTGCTACAAAACTATTAAGAATTTGAAGATAATGTAAACTAGTGACTTTCAGCATTTTGTTTGTAGTTTCTAAATATATTTTTAAAAAAAATTAGAATTGATTTGTATCTATTTTTCATTCTCCTTTGAAAAGTAGTTTGTATGAAAAATCAACATTTTTAAGGAGTGGCATTCACTTTTTCAAGCATAACTTTTTTTTAAATAATAAAAATGTAATTCTTTCAAAGTTAAGTTTGTAACACCAATATCTAGAGTATCCAATTGGTTGAATATTTTATAGTTTATTGAATTATGAAGTGACATTAACTGTAATTTGGACATAGGTTCATTTTGTGCACTCTAACTTGATCTATATATATCAAAATTTATTTTTTCTTTTTTTATTAGAAAGATAACATAAATAACTAGTTCTTAGATTTTTTTCATAATTTTATTTTCCTAATTACTATTTTTCCAAAAGCGTCGAACAAAGAACTCGATAAATGGCTAGACAATCTATGTTTAATAAAAGTAAAAATAGTGTTGGTATTGTCCCTACGCTGATCCCTCCTACGTCTGTCTTTGGCCTAGGTTCTCCATGGCTAGTTGGTTCAGGTGGCTCTTCTCTTAATGTTGGTTATGTTGGCTCTCTACTTTGTGTTGGCCTCTCTTCGGGCATTTCAGTGTTAGATTCGTTGTCTTGGTAGGAGAAGGCTGCTAAGGTTGAAGAAGGTTGGATTATTGTCCAAGGTAAACATTCCAGGAAGTCTCCTTTCCAAATGACCCTTTGATCTCATAAGAAAGGATCCAAAGGTTAATTTTATGGTTTTTAGGTCTTTTTAATTTTTGGGTGTCTACTAGTCTTTTGGCAGCATTTTGTATAGTGGGTTTTATTGAAAATCTTTTTATAATTTGGATGTAAAGGGTTTTGGGTCCCCTTCAAAAGTTTCTTTTTCTTTTAATCAAAAAATAAAATTAAAAATAGAAAGTCACAATGAACTCAATATATATTAAAATCATAATCATTGGAAAGCTTGTTTTGAGTTGCATTATCTAGCATTTGAGTTTCTGAAGATTGCTCTATTTGGTCTTGATTGAGACCTTCAAAGGACAGAAGTTTGTAAAAATAAGTTGTCTTTGAGGGGAAGGACAAATTTAGTGCCTTCGCACAAACACCCCTTTGTGCGAAGGGGGTTCAAGTGAACCCAATGGCCTTCACACGAAGACACATTTGAGGGAACACACTTGGCACAAACATGGCAACGTGTTTGTGTGAAGGGGGTTCAAGCAAACCCAAAGGCCTTCGCATGAAGACACATTCAAGCGAACACACTTGGCACAACATGGCAGCAACAAATCTCACTTTTTTTAAAACAAACCATGTTCGCCCGAAGTAGGTTGGCCAGTTATTTTTTTTGGACGTGATTGTTCAATCAGGTATAAATAAAAGTTTTTTTTTCATTTTTTATAAAAACATGCAAGTTAATTCACAATTTTTGATTCATGATTATTTTTCAAAGGCATTTTTTTAAAGAAAGAAAATGGGAAATAAGAAGGGAAGGCAATGTAATCTGCAAGAAAGTGGTCACCTGGTAGAAAACAAAAAATTTGTGAAGCTTCATTGGCACATTATTATAAAACTAAAGAAGGTATGCATCTTTAATTTAAACTCCTTAGAATCTACCTCTCTATTTGTCCTCTCTCTCTCTCTCTATGTTAACTGTTGGAATTATGAAAAGATAAGTACTGAGAGGAGAGGGGTGAATCAGTACCCTTAAAAAATTTCAATGCTAAAAACTTTGCAATTGTAGATCTCAATTAACCGACCGATTCCATTGTTTGAAACATACATTCAAATAACCGAAAGTGTAAAGTGCATGTAAATAAAATAATAAATCATATATAAAAATTCATACTCATAACACATATATTTTGGTATCGCAAAAACCCTTGTTAGAAGGTAAAAACTTCAGTGGGGATGACTCACAAATCTTCACTACTGTAGCAATAAAGTATGTTAGTTAAGACTACAAGTTATGATCACTTCTGATGATCTTACCCTGTTAGGGGTGACAAAAATATTGACTAGATCTACCTGGTTATAGGATTTTAACAACACAATACATGTGTGCACTCAGTTAAGAGATTTAAACAAGAACTGTTAAGTCCACTATGTTAAAAGATTTTGATCTTCTACAATGGTTAAATTGATAACAGTAAAAGTATCTGTAAATAACAACTTATACTTGGGTATGTGCAAGATCATGAGGGGCCAAACTATGCCCAAAAGTGGCAATGAAAAATCAGCAAATCAGGGTTAGTCAACTTGACGTGAAAATTTGAACTAGCTATCAACCTAATACCAAAAAGTTGTAACAATAGAATCTGTAGGAAATTGAATGTAGTTTCTAAACTACTAGGCCTTTTCTAAAAAAAATTAATATAATTGGTGAAAAGTATAGATTTCAATACAGCAGTACAAAAATTTCAGGAAAAAAATAAGAAGTAGGTGTATGTCTGACCACCTTAATCATGATCAAATGATAATATTTTTTTATAGGATTTAATATATAAGTAGTAGACTCATGCACGGATGTGACGCATATTTTTTTGTAATTTTATTCCAAAAAAATAATTAATTATGAATTTTCTGCTACAATATTTTTAGAATAAAAAAACTTTCGGGTCTGACCACCTTAACTCATTCAAAACTTTACAAAAATCAAAATTATTATTTTTTTCCTTATAGTAGGTGAAGCATAGAATGTGACATGTTTTTCAGATTTCAAAAATGTTATACCGTTTGAAAGTTATAGTCGTTTTTCAATCAGTATATAAGTCAGCACTTTAGAGGTAGGTCAATTAGAAAATAATTAATAATTACTTACTGAATTCAAAATTTGACAGCAATTATATCAATAAAAAGCTGATAATATCCTTAAAATACCATTTTTGTTTTATCAAATTCGGGTGAAGAAAAAGCCGTCAGCTACATTGTCGAAGTCTGGAACTCAAAGAAATAGGGGAAAAATATGTATTTGAGACATTTCAATAGTTGACCATGTAGGTTTGGTGCACAAAGCAATACCGAGCCTAATCAGGTACCCGATATTTTTGGGTACCCGAATATGACGACAGAATTTTTAATTTTCACTTTCCCTTCCCTCCACTTTCTCTCTCCCATTTCTCCATCCTATATATATTATATATAAAAAAACTATATATTAGATATATTAAATATTTATAATATCAATTATATATTAAATATTATATAATATACATTTTACATTAAATATTATTTAATATATATTAGTATTAAAAACTATGTATTAGATTATATATTATATATTAAATATTATATATAATATGTACATTTTACATTAAATATTATTTAATTATATATTAATATCAAAAACTATATATTAGATTATATATTATATATAATATTATATATATTAAATATTATATAATATACATTTTACATTTTAAATATTATTTAATATATATTAATATTAAATGTTACATTATATATTATATATTATTTTATATGTATAATATATTAATATGTATTTTACGACTATGTACGAAAGGTTGGAAGATTGCAGAAAAATCATGGATGGTCATTGAAAGAAGCAAAGGAAATTAATCAGCCATTTAAAAAATTCATGGGCGGCCATTGAGGAAGAGAGAGAGTGAGAAGGTGGCAGGGGCATAGTTGTGCCTTTTATAGGCGTCGTAAACCCTAGCTACGCAGAAATGGAGGCTTTGAAGAATAGTTCACTAGAGGCGGATTACAGAAGCAAAGGGCAAGAGAATCACTTCTTTTCCACCGCCTGTGGCTGTGAAATGGTATCTTTCCCTGCTTTTTCAATCGGAATGTTAAATTGCAAAGGTTCTAGAAATAGATTCTGGCTGAACCAGACAATTGTACCACGCCTATTGATAATTCGGCAACTCAACAGAGTCATTGGGAGGTTAAACAAGAACAACCGAACAGATCTTTGAACTAGTCGAAGATTATGCATAGCGGAGAAGGGTTTGGTAAAATGAGCAGCTGTACTGGAAATTATGCAAGCGCCATAGAACCAACCGCAATAATAAATTTAAAGAAGAGATCAGCGGCGGTGAGACATTATGAGGAAAGCCTTGCCATTTCGATGGCGCCACCCCAATATTATGAAGAATGTCTTGCCGCTTCAATGTCGGCACCGCCTCTATCTCAAACTTTCGCCATTGCTTCTCATCGGTACTCTGAGATATGGCAAGGATTGTGGGCTTTTGCATAGCATAGTCCGTCATAAATTCTCTATAAATCATCATTTCTTACAGTATTCTGCGCATTTCTGAACGACTTACTCGAAGAATTTAATTTTCACCGTAATTTTGGCTCCATGGATTGTTATTTTGCGCTCAGAGAGAAGCTACGGATTGCAAGAATTTGATAAATTTGGTTAATCTCATTTTCTTTCTCTGCCATTTCTAAGTAATACGATTTTGTTTTTGTCTGTCTTAAATGATTTTGCCTGAAGTTAATGAATTTTTTTAGATGATTTTGTCTGAAGTTAATGAAATTTCTTCCATGGATGCTAATGAAATCTCTTCCATGAATGCTAATAAGACATTTAAATTCAGAGTTAATAAATTCTATAGCTTGAATGTTCTTTGTTGCAGAAGGTTATTTTCATGGTTTGTGATTCATGCAATTCCTTAATAGTTTCATTCTTAACAGAATTCATAACTAGATTTTCCATAGACAATTTTCTTCTTGATCGTTGCAATATTTTCTCCTCAACTGAACATTTTGTAATCAATTGATATACAATCACATTTTTCTCTTAGCCAATCCTGTGGGCTCGCGATTGAGCCTGTAGATCCACAAAAGGATTGAAATCTGGATCTGGTGGAAGAGTAGTATTAGCAAGAAGTCATTCACTAAAATATCATCTTTATAACAACTAAATTTGGATTCACTAGAAGCACTAAAGAATCTGGAATGACCCCTTTTGACACATTGGAATGCTCAACTATGTTTTAGGGGGTTCTAGGACCCCTTCGGACACACTTGAGCATTCAAATGTGTCAAAAGGGGTCATGGGGACTCCCTAGGGGTCCTAGTACGCCATATCATGCAATAGGACCCCTAGGAAGTCCCCATGACCGCTTTTGACACATTGGAATGCTCAAGTGTGTCTTAAGGGGTTCTAGGACACCTTCAGACACACTTGAGCATTCAAATGTGTCAAAAGGGATCATGGTGACTCCCTAGGGGTCCTAGTACGCCTTATCACGCGTCAGAACCCCTAGGAAGTGCCCATGACCTTTTTTGACGAATTGGAACACTCAAGTGTGTCTTAAGAGGTCCTAGGACCCCTTCGAACACACTTGAGCCTTCAAATGTGTCAAAAGGGGTCATAGGGACTCCCTAGGGGTCCTAGTATGTCATATCATGTGTTAGGACCCCGAGGAAGTCCCCATGAGCCCTTTTGACACATTTGAATGCTCAAGTGTGTCTTAAGCGGTCTTAGGACCCCTTTGGACACACATAAAAAATCAAATGTGTCAAAAGCGTTCATCGAACTCCCCAGGGGTCCTAGCACACCTTATCATGAGTTAGGACCCCTAGGGCATCCCCATGACCCCTTTTGACACATTTGAACGCTCAAGTGTGTCCAAAGGGGTAGACCCCTTCAGACACACTTGAGCATTCAAATGTGTCAAAAGTGGTCACGGGGACTCCCTAGGGGTCTTAGTACATCTTATCACACATTAGGACCCCTAGGAAGTCCTCATGACCCCTTTTGACACATTTGAATGCTCAAATGTGTCTTAAGGGGTCATGCCCCATGACCCCTTAAGACACACTTGAGCATTCAAATGTGTCAAAAGGGGTCATGGGGAATTCCTAGGGGTCCTAACGCATGATAAGATGTACTAAGACCCCTAGGGAGTCCCCGTGACCACTTTTGACACATTCGAATACTCAAGTGTGTCCAAAGGGGTCTTAGGACCCCTTCGAACACACTTGAGCATTCAAATGTGTCAAAAGGGGTCACGAGGACTCCCTAAAGGTCCTACATGTACTAGGACCCCTAGGGAGTCCCCATGACCCCTTTTGACACATTGGAACACTCAAGTGTGTCTTAAGGGGTCTTAGGACCCCTTAGGACACACTTGAGCATTTGAATGTGTCAAAAGGCATCATGGGGACTCCCTAAGGTCCCTAGTATGCCTTATCACGCATTACGACCCCTAGGGAGTCCCATGACCCCTTTTGACACATTGGAATACTCAAGTGTGTCTTGAGGGGTCTTAGGACCCCTCCGAACACACTTGAGCATTTGAATGTGTCAAAAGGGGTCATGAGGACTCCCTAAGGTTCCTAGTACGTCTTATCATGCGTTACAACCCCTAGGGAGTCCCCATGACCCCTTCTGACACATTGGAATCCTCAAGTGTGTCTTGAGGGGTCTTAGGACCCCTCCAAACATACTTGAGCATTCGAATGTGTCAAAAGGGGTCATGGGGACTCTCTAGGGATCCTAGTATGCCTTATCATGCGTTAGGACTCCTAGGGAGTCCCCATGACCCCTTTTGACACATTTGAACGCTCAAGTGTGTCTGAAGGTGTCCTGAGTCCCCATGGCCCCTTTTGACACATTGGAATGCTCAAGTGTGTCTTAAGGGGTCTTAAGACCCCTTAAGACACACTTGAGCATTCCAATGTGTCAAAAGGGGCCATGGGGACTCCCTAGGGGTCTTAGTATGTCTTATCACACGTTAGGACCCCTAGGGAGTCCCCATGACCCCTTTTGACACATTTGAACGCTCAAGTGTGTCTTAAGAGTTCTTAGGACCCCTTCGGACACACTTGAGCATTTCTAATGTGTCAAAAGGGGTGATGGGGACTCCCTAGGAGTCCTAGTACACCTTATCACGCGTTAGGACCCCTAGAGAGTCCCCATGACCCCTTTTGACACATTTGAATGCTTAAGTGTGTCTTAAGGGGTCTTAGGACCCCTTCGGACACACTTGAGCATTCAAATCTGTCAAAAAGGGTCATGGGGACTCCCTAGGGGTCCTAGTACGCCTTATCACACGTTGGGACCCCTAGGGAGTCCCTATGATCCCTTTTGACACATTTGATTGCTCAAGTGTGTTTTAAGGGGTCTTTGGACTCCTTCGGACACACTTGAGCGTTTGAATGTGTCAAAAGGGGTCATGGAGACTCCCTAGGGGTCCTAGTATGCCTTATCATTCGTTAGGACTCCTAGGGGTCCTATTATGCCTTATCATGCGTTAGGACTCCTACGGAGTCCCCATGACCCATTTTGACACATTCGAACGCTCAAGTGTGTCCTAAGGGATATTAGGACCCCTTAGGACACACTTGAGCGTTCAAATGTGTCAAAAGGCATCATGGGTGTACGCACTCAAATGGTGCACTTCTCTAAGTCATTATGTCCAAGGGGATCCATGAATAGGAAACCTTAGAAAGTGACCTAGAGCTCTTTATATATGGAGTTGCAAGATTATTTTATGTTTTCTCTCATCTAGAGCTATTAAGCTAATGACCTTGCTAGTCAACCACACAATGAGAGATTCAAATGAAGACAAGGGAAAGAATGCCAATATCCCCAATAATCACTATGAAATGCAAATGCAAACTAGATTAAGATGAATATGCAAGTTAGAAATGAGAGATGCAAGCTAAGCTATAGAAATGAGAGTACAAGCTATCCTATGAAAAGGAAAGTACAAGTATTACCAAGCCTTCCTAGTTAAACTAGATGAGTTACTCTAAAGCTTGAAAGGAAATCTAAACTATGAAAGCATAAACATGAAGCTACTTGTAGACATGGAAAATTGGCAAAGGCTTAAAATAATCAAAAGGTGCATCAAGTCATCAAAATAGCATGAAAAATCGATAAATGGAACAAAGGCAATTTTAATCAAAGAAAAATTCAATTAAATGATTAAATGATTAAATAAAGCTTGAAAAGGGGAAAAACACTAAGAAATTGATTAAATTCAATTGATGACATAGTTGTTGAAATGAAAAATCAAAATGAACCTCTTACCCTTCATGGCTAAATTTAATTACTTTAATTAATTAATAAATATGAAATTCCCTCAACAAAGGAAAAAGGAGACAAAATGGACACAAATCACTCACTTTTGTTGAAATGGTCCAGCCTTTGGAAACCATTTAAATGTTTGTCCCCCCCATTTAGGGACAAAGCAAAGCCAATTGACCTTGCCCAAGCATAACCATGGTTATCTCACTCTACCCCCTACCCTTGGGAAAATCTTATAAATAGAAGGCATTTTGAGGCATTATTAATCCACTCCATATCTTTGAATTGCAGCAAAGCTCTTGCAATTTGCATCCACACCACTCACTTAGCATTTTCATTGATATTTAGCTTAAATTGTTGATCATTTTAGAGATTTTCTTATCAAATAGAGCTAGAATTTGATAGAATAGATCTAAATTTGCATATCATATAGCTTAATTCTCATCTTTAGAGTGTCACTAGTGAGGATCATAGCTGAGAGCCTCATTTACCACTTTATTTTAGAGAACCATGAGATGTTGATAGATTAATTGTGCATTATTTAGATTAGTTTGCTTTGAATAGTGTAAATTCTCTTTAAATCTTGTAATTTCATGAAGGTGTAAATCACTCACACACAAATGGCGCCCACCGTGGGGCTCTAGGCCTCAAATTTATCATAATTTCCACGTTATTTACAAAATTTAGGCTAGAATTGTATGATTTTGCTCACTGTTTGCAGGTTACAGGAAAGAAATCACGCCTAACAGTAAAGAAATCACGCCTACAGTAAAGAGATGTCGCTCGCGGTAATTAAAATGTCGCCTGTAGTCTGAACGCTCACGCTTATCAGTCTTCAGAATCACGCTTCCGGAGAAAGAAATCACGCCTGAGCACATTAAATTCTCGCTTCACACACAATTATCTGATGCCTTTGGCTATTTAGATGTCGCCTACAAAGAATTAAAAGCCGCGGCCGAGGAATGAGTTTACGCCTGGTGTAAAGGGAGTTTACTGCATTTCGCTTTTAATTTGTCGCTTTGAGTATTTTAAATGTCACTCTCAATTAATTAAATGTCGCTTCTATGAATTAATTTGTCGCTTGCAATAAAGAATTCACGCGTGCATTTAATTTGATATCGCACTTAATTACTTTAATCTCGCTTGAGCCCCTTTTGGTGACGCTCGCGGTTAAAATAATTACGTCTTTATTAAATTAGATCTCGCCTTTAGCAAAAGAAATGTCGCCTGGTTTAGCATTTAAATTGTATCAGAGTAATTGCTGTTGTCGCCTGTATTAAAGATTTCACGCGTTTGCAAAATTTAATATCGCACTTGACTATTTTAATCTCGCTTGAGCCCCTTTTGGTGACGCTCGCGGTTAAAGTAGTCACGTCTTTGTTAAATTTAATCTCGCCTGTAGTCTGGATGATGTCGCCTGACTGTATTTTCTCTATTTTGTCAAAATAAGGACTGTATGCTAACTTCACTGTCATTTTTTTTTGTCTCAGGTACATGCTCTGTCACAGAAAAGTGCTCAAAATTATTTTTTTTTTCTTTTTTGCATGCAAAAAAGAAACAAAAAAGGACGTCCTATTAGAGTATACCTTGCACCTTTTGGATTTAATTTGCAAATATTTGAGTTCAAAATACATCAAGAGCATAATCAATTTGATCATTTTAAGCTTTTTGATTTTGGTTTCCCCTCACTTTGTATGAATTTGTGTTGACTAACTTGTTGGTGGAGGGAACGTTTTGCTAAGGTAAGGGAAGGATTTGGAGAGAAAACAAAAATTTACTACTTAAAAATGCGCCTAGCCTTTGCTAGCATCGTTTGAGGTATTTCTCTCATCAAGCTTGCAAAACTTCCCTTAAATTGTGGCATTTTCAAAGTTCAAAACATAGTTTAATCATTAAGAGGAAAGAACAAACATTTCAATTCTAAGAACCCCTTTGTCACGGGGTTGAAAAAGAACCAAATTGATTGTGAGTGTTTGGGATAAGGGAAAAGCAATAGGGATATGCTCTTCACTCTTTGAGTGAATCAAATTCCCAAACTTGCTCTACCAAATCCACTTTTCATGCTTTCAAATGAACATGTTTAAAACTTAGTGGGCTCGCCTCCCGAGATTGCCTTAGAAGGGCCGGTGAGAGGGACAGCCCAAAGTGGGATACACTTGCTTTTGCCGTGAGAATCCGACCCACTATAAAATGAAACACGTGTATCCTTAATGGGGTACACGACAAAAATTTTTTTTAGCTCTTTCGAACTTCCTCTATTAGTCCTAACGGATTGCGCAAAATCGTGCTTTGGTGCGTGTGGGAAGCCCCTTAACATACTTGGGGGATGAAAGGCTAAGATCTATTTTGAACGGAAAACTTACTACAAAATGGTAAAAATAGCAAAAACTACCTAATAGAACCATTTAAAAGCCAAATTTGTGCTAGGTAGCTTGCTTGGAAGTCTTTCTTGTGATCAAACCCGTGGAAACATTTGAGAATATACACATTAGAATGATCTAGGGATATGGTGAACTATTGATGTGTGTGTTGAGATTGTCTTCAACTTTTCAAACAAGAAGTTCCAAAGTACTTGATCAAAATACAATTAAATTTTTAAATCTTATAAATTGATCAAAACTTGTGACACATTCCAAACCAACCCAATCAGATTGAAATTAAAGAAGGAAGGATTGATCCATAATGATGAACCTATTTGAGGGAATGTCTTACGATCAAATTTTAGAAGCATCCAAAAATACCGAATTGATCAAAGCAATGGAATTAACTTTGAAAAGGTGTAATGAAGCATATTCCCTTTATTTAGCTCAATCAGGAGCTAAGCTTCCACACAATTATGACATGTCAACTTTAAGAAAGGATGAGGAAAAACAAAAAGATACTTTATCTAAAAGGCGATCATTAAGATCAATGTGTCCTTTTCTTTATAATGATAGGCCATCCATATCTTCATTGTCCTCATATCAGAATGTCCATTGGAATCAAAATGATGAGGTGTCTGAAGAAGAAGTTTTAGAAGCAATTCAAGATCCCAGGTTTATGGAAATAATGAAATTAGTCTTGGACTGGGATAAAGAAGCATATTTCCTAACTTTAGCTCAATCTGGAGCTAAGCTTCCACATAATTATGACATATCAACCTTGAGAAAGGATGAAGAAAAGCAAAAAGATACTTTATCTAAAGAGCCATCATTAAGATCAATTTGTCCTTTCCTTTATGATGATGGGTCATCCATATCTTCATCCTCCTCACAAAAGGAAGCATTTAAGAGTGATAAACTTATCTTAGATCAAAGGAAATTGCATAATCAACCTATTGGTGATCAAGATAATAAAGAATATGGAGTGAAAAATACCGCTCTCAAGCAAGATCTAATTCAAAAACCTCCATATAGCAAGAGTAATCCATTCATCCTTTGTCCATCTCCTAACAAGGTTTCTCCCTGGATGACTTGTACACCTTTCATCCTTCATCCATCTCCCGAACCTCTATCTAGCAAAGACCCTCCCATAGCTAGCATTCCTTTCATCTTTTCTTCATCTCCCAAAGCTCCACAATTATCCAAAATTCCTCCATCAAAAAATGAGCCTAATGATGACACTTTTCCCATTAACTATGTCTACCCTCAAGGGCTACCTCTAAAAGAAACCCAAGCTAACTTACATCTTGCTGCAGATTGTTTCCATGCTTCAAAGATCTTAGAACCCAAAGCTTCATGTGCTTCAATGCCTATTATACCTATTCAAGAGGATCCTACACCATTCTTCCAAACATTCCCCACACATATCCAAACATCTACCTTGTCCTTAGAAGTGGCTCCATGTCAAGAAGATAATACAAAAAGAAAAGAAACAAATATTGATAAAGATCAAGATCAAGATTATATACAAAACCCTCCCATATTTGATGAAGGTCCCATATCCCTTGAACCTTGTGATGATCCCCTTGCATCCTTTCATGTCTTTCAAGATGATATCCTTCCATTCCAAGAACAAAGCACCCTTCCAAGTTCCATATCTTCTCCACTTCCCGAGCAAGATCAAGATATCCCTTCCATAAATTCCAATGAGCATATTGAAAATCAAGAGCAAAATACCTTCGCTACACAATTCAAAGATCCTTGTCAAGATCAAAGCATCCCATCATTTCCTTGTCATATTCCTCCATGTTCACCTCAAGAAAACATCATTCTTCCAAATCCCTTGCAAGATAATAAATCCCTTCAAGCTTCAGTTGATCCTATCAAATGTGTTCCTATCAAAGCTACTCATGAGCCTATTAGTATAAAGATAAATCTTAAAGATGAGAACGTTGATAATGGAGCTCCTTCCAAAGATATTGATATCCCTTTCACACCTTATATCCCTCCATTCAAATACAACCACATACCTCCACTATCCTCCAAATCCATTTTGGGTGCCTATGTCCCAAAACAAAAGTCTTCATCCCTTCCATCCATACTAGGTCCATATATTCCTCCATCAACCGTTCCTATCATCCCTAGCTATCCATTCACTTACCCTACCATGTATCAAGATCAAAAAAGACACACATACTTGAAGAATGTCCAAACACCAATCCATATGAACCATCCATATTATTCCTATTCATCCACAATTCCTAAGTCTTTTTGAAGCAATGTTAATGTGCAACATAAAAATCATAAATCCAAGAATCCATATGTGCATAAAAATCACAATGTCCCATCTAATCGACATGTGAATGAAAAGAAAAATGAAATATCCAAAAGGCCGCAAAGGTCCATCAAGCAAAAAGAAAAAAAGAAAATGTGGGTTCCTAAATCCCTCATTGAAGAAATGCATTCAAAAGCATTCCAAAAGAAAGAAAAATCAAAGAATATGTGGATTCCCAAGTCATTGTTGAAAGACTTGCATACAAAAGAAGAATCAAAATTGACATTCAAGCTTCCAAAGACTTCCATTCCATCTCCTTCCAAACATCCTTCATCTTCTTACATCCCAAAATCCACTACCTCAAAAAGATCCTTACCTCGATCATCTATTGTTCCTCCATCATTCCACCACTCTTCAAAGTGTGTGTCAAAGTTGATCTTGCCAACATTTCCATCTTCAACATACCTTTTTCTTATCCTCACATTCATTTTCCAATGCATACTTTCCATACTTCCATCCCTCTTATCAATATCTTTGAGCATCCTAGTCATACCCATGGTTTATTATAGCATATCTTTCAGAGGAGCATTGTCCAAAGATTCTAATGTTGGGAAAATATTGAAAAATACAAAAAAAGAAAAAAACAAAGAAAAAAAGAAAAAAATGAAAAAAGAGAAAAAGTGCCTTGGTGAAAACCTAGCAATAGGCACCTTGGTAGCAAAAATAAAAAGAAATAAATCTAGGGTGAAAACCACTTCTTGTGGTGCCTTAGACAAGTACCATGATGAAAACCTGGCAAACAGGCGTCATGCGTAATTCTTCCTTCTTGCACTCTACACTTGGGAGTAAGTTTCATCCATGCCATCTTCCATCTTCCTATCATTTACCTCACTTTCATCCATATTTCCATCTATCACCTTCATCTTGACAAGGTTGAACACATCCATGAGCAATGAGTATCTTGACATCCGTTATCCTTTCCATCAGCTTATGTACTTGTTGCATCCATGTTACCCTATCATGATCTTGCTTATCCCAAATTCACCTTCATTATTCCATCAGCTTTTTCATAATCCCAAAACATCCCTTCATAGCCTCCATCACTCCTTTATCTTGATTGTGTTATCTTATCCACATCTTACCCAAATTGACCCTTAGTCTTGATCAAGATGAACTTTAAAAAAAAATTTGTTATCAAAAACTTCTTGACATGTCCACTCTTTTGGATCACTCCTTTTCATGGTAGCAGATCGTTATCCTATACACTATCTAGCCCTGCACAATTGACTTTCATGGCTTATCCAAAAACATGCTTCACATTGCTATATCATTTTTTTCCTTAGCTTGGGTACTCTTGAGGAGATAGTCCTATGGGTCACATTCGCATACTTCTTCCATCATAGCCTTTCCATCTCTAATCCATCAGCTTGAAAATCCATCTTTCATGTCCTATATCTTGCTAGACATTGGGGGCAAACCAATGTGATCTTGTTTGAGAGTGGGTAAAAAGGAAAGCATAAAATACTTTGAGTTGCATCTTGCATAAACCGAGCTTCGGTAATATTTTGGAAGTTTGTCCAAGTCCAACATTTTTTCTATCCAACTGGGGCATTTGATCTTAATCACTAGATTTCAGCAAACAAGCATGAATTCACATGAAGCAAGGCATTAACTTCAAAAGGATTCAATAGTGCTATAGTCGGTCACACATCAGAGAGGGAATTATCAGAGCTTCAGAAGAGAGAAGAAGATTTTTGTGAACTTTTGATGGATATCATTGTTCACTAACCAAGAATTTGATTACCACAACTTGATCCATGAGCCTTCATTGACTTTATTATTCAGGATTAAAAATTGACAAAACATTTTAAAAAGATCAGAATGCTTGGAAATACTTTTTGAAAATCATGAAACAATGCAAAACACTTGAAGCTTTCTTTTGATGATCTTTACTTACATTGATTTTTATCAGATTTTTTTAGCTAATCGATGATGTTTTGACTAGATTGGCAATGATGGAGACATGATATTTTTCTTGCCTTTGAGTGATTGTCTTGAGGGATATCCAACAACTTATGTGAATTCATCTAACGACATGGTCATCAAAGAACCATCGAGGACTTTCATATAGGGTGGAAGGTTGACCTTTGCTTGTTTATGCAACATTGAATTCGTTGAAACTGATATTCATACTCTCATAGTTGGTTTATTCGACTAGTGTGGGTTGTACTAGTTCAAAAAGGAGGTTACCAAATGTGATAAAAAGTGGTATTCATATCATCATGTCAGTGGGCAGTGGTGATTGTACTTGCTTTCCGGTCCCAAAGTGCTCAATGATGAAAATTTATCCTCAAGGCATTTATTTGCTAAAAGCTAGTGACACTTAGCTGCATTGCATTATCATGGAAGGTTAATTGCATTATCATGTTAGATTAATTGCATATGCATTTGTTTGTAGTATTTTTCCAAGGGAAAAGGGGGTCATTCAATTGAAATCTTGATCAATCATAAAATGGGTCATTCAATCAAGAATCAAGGAAAGTCCATAAATCAAAAGTGTCCATAATATCAAAGATCCATGAACTTTGTCTAATCAAAGATACAATGTCATCAAAGTGATACATCCAAGTCCTGATCAATAACTGAAATATCATGATATAATATCAACAAACTGAAAGAGCTCCATAATCAATCATCTCAATAACCTATACTCTAGCTGGGTCAAACCCATGACTTAAATCCAAATATCCAAGAAGCTAAGGTCCGTATATATATATCATTTACGAAAATGTACCTGTTTTGCAAATCAAGGGAATCATATCAGTATTCTATATCAGTGAGTCATCTTACGTCAATCAATCCTATCAAAGTATCAAGCAATCACACCCAGTACCATCGTTCGTGTCTCTGTGTCCTGAGAACGAAGCAGCAGTATCAAATCATATCGGTTTTCACACTGATTGATTTATCCTATCAGAACTATCCTATGAGATTGACAAATCACATTCATTGGTACCATTATCCTGTTATCCTAATCACTTGTTTCGCTTAACTACAACAGACCTATCTATCTTGGATATGAAAATTTGTGAGTCATGGCATATCATCAATTTTTTTTTCAGAAATCAAAACATATTCCAACTACTCAAAATCATTCAAATCAAGGAATTAATATGTTTTATTTCTAAGGGGGCATCAGAGTATCAAATGGGCATCACATCAAAAACATTTACCAGTGGGTCATATCATATCATATCATATCAGTATCATATCATATCATATCATATCGTTATCATATCAGGAGGCAAATCAATTGCATATCAGTCATCATATCAAACCTATCAACATATCAGCAATCAATCAACCCAGGACCTTTATCAGTGAACCCAGGACCTATCATCAAACCAGGACCCATATCATATCAGAGGCATCAGAATCATATCAACACCATCATCAGAGGCACATCATCATCATTAGGAAGTACATCAATCAAAACGATCAGAGGCATATCAGAACCAGGACCAGAATCAGATCATCATACTAAGGGAATCTTTAAATCGGTGTTCTTCGCACATCGACTCAAAGAGGGGCATTTGTAGACATGGAAAATTGGCAAAGGCTTAAAACAATCAAAAGGTGCATCAAGTCATCAAAATAGCATGAAAAATCGATAAATGGAACAAAGACAATTTTAATCAAAGAAAAATTCAATTAAATGATTAAATGATTAAATAAAGCTTGAAAAGGGGAAAAACACTAAGAAATTGATTAAATTCAATTGATGACATAGTTGTTGAAATGAAAAATCAAAATGAACCTCTTACCCTTCATGGCTAAATTTAATTACTTTAATTAATTAATAAATATGAAATTCCCTCAACAAAGGAAAAAGGAGACAAAATGGACACAAATCACTCACTTTTGTTGAAATGGTCCAGCCTTTGGAAACCATTTAAATGTTTGTCCCCCCCATTTAGGGACAAAGCAAAGCCAATTGACCTTGCCCAAGCATAACCATGGTTATCTCACTCTACCCCCTACCCTTGGGAAAATCTTATAAATAGAAGGCATTTTGAGGCATTATTAATCCACTCCATATCTTTGAATTGCAGCAAAGCTCTTGCAATTTGCATCCACACCACTCACTTAGCATTTTCATTGATATTTAGCTTAAATTGTTGATCATTTTAGAGATTTTCTTATCAAATAGAGCTAGAATTTGATAGAATAGATCTAAATTTGCATATCATATAGCTTAATTCTCATCTTTAGAGTGTCACTAGTGAGGATCATAGCTGAGAGCCTCATTTACCACTTTATTTTAGAGAACCATGAGATGTTGATAGATTAATTGTGCATTATTTAGATTAGTTTGCTTTGAATAGTGTAAATTCTCTTTAAATCTTGTAATTTCATGAAGGTGTAAATCACTCACACTACTATGCATGCATGAAACTAAGAATGGAATGTAGATGCAAAAGCCAAGAATGCTCTAAATCTTCAAAAGCTCCAAAGTGACCTAAAAAATCTACAGCATAACATTAGTATTCAAAAATGCATATGAAAATGAGGAAGAGAGCTCTTCTTTTATAGGAAATGAGAATCAACGAACGATGGAGATTAAGAGGAAAAAGATTTAATCAAGGGTAGAGCATCGAAGAGGAGCAATCCATGTGCACAAATATCCTCCAATGAGAAAATAAGAGTTGACTTTTGTGTTCATATGAGATAAAAAGTGCTTTTATTCTTTTTATAAAATGAGAATAATACTTTATTTGTGCAACTTAGGATATAAGAAGAAAAGGTGGGGGCTTTTTATTTAATAAAAAGGGAGGAAATATTCCTTTTAAATAAATAAAGACTTTAAGATAAAATGGTTAGCCCAAGGAAAAATTGAATCAATGATAACATAGGAATTGATCAAGGAAATTAATATATTTGTAAAATGCTGATTTTGGAAATGTTGATTCAGGGATTTGATAAATTGCTGAATGGGAGCCCAAAGTCTAGGTGACCATTTTAGGGTGCATAAAATGGAGACTCCCTAGGGGTCCTAGTATTCCTTCTCATGTGTTAGGACCCCTAGGGAGTCCCCGTGACACTTTTTGACATATTTGAATGCTCAAGTGTGTCTTAAGGGGTCTTATGACCCCTCGGACACACTTGAGCATTTGAATGTGTCAAAATGGGTCATCAAGACTCCCTAGGGGTCCTAGTATGCCTTATCACAAGTTAGGACCCCTAGGGAGTTCCCATGACCCCTTTTGACACATTTGAACACTCAGGTTTGTCTTAAGAGGTCTTGGGACCCCTTTGGACACACTTGACCATTCAAATATGTCAAAAGGGGCCATGGGGACTCCCTAGGGGTCCTAGTATGCCTTATCACGCGTTATGAGCCCTAGGGAGTCCCCATGATCTCTTTTGACAAATTTGATCGCTCAAGTGTCTTAAGGGTTCTTAGGACCCCTTCGGACACACTTGAGCGTTTGAATATGTCAAAACGGGTCATGGGGACTCCCTAGGGGTCCTAGTATGCCTTAAGGGGTCTCAGGACCCCTTAAGACACACTTGAGTATTCAAATGTGTCAAAAGGGGTCATGGGGACTCCCTAGGGGTCCTAGTACATCTTATCATGCATTAGGACCCCTAGGGAGTCCCCATGATCCCTTTTCACACATTGGAACGCTCAAGTGTGTCTTAAGGGATCTTAGGACCCCTTAGGACACACTTGAGCATCTGAATATGTCAAAAGGCATCATGGGGACTCTATAGTGGTCCTAGTACGCCTTATCACGCGTCAGGACCCCTAGGGAGTCCCCATGACCCCTTTTGACACATTTGAACACTCAAGTGTGTCTTAAGGGGTCTTAGGACCCCTTCGGACACACTTGAGCATTTGAATGTGTCAAAATGGGTCATGGGGACTCCCTAGGGGTCCTAGTACATTTTATCACGCTTTAGGACCCCTAGGGAGTCCCCATGACCCCTTTTGAAACATTGGAACGCTCAAGTGTGTCTTAAGGGGTCTTAGGATCCCTTAGGACACACTTGAGCTTTTGAATGTGTCAAAAGGTGTCATGGAGACTCCCTAGGGGTCCTAGTACACCTTATCACACGTTACAACCCCTAGGGAGTCCCCATGACCCCTTTTGACACATTTGAATGCTCAAGTGTGTCTTAAGGGGTCCTAAGACCCTTTAAGACACACTTGAGCATTCAAATGTGTCAAAAGGGGTCATAGGGAATCCTTAGGGGTCCTAGTATGCTTTATCACGCGTTAGGACCCCTAGGGAGTCCCCATGACCCCTTTTGACACATTTGAATGCTCAAGTTTGTCTTATGGGGTCTTAGGACCCCTTTGGACACACTTGAGCGTTAAAATGTGTCAAAAGGGTTCATGGGGACTCCCTAGGGGTCCTAGTATGCCTTATCACACGTTAGGATCCCTAGGGAGTCCCCATGACCCCTTTTGACACATTTGATCGCTCAATTGTGTCTTAAGGGTTCTTAGGACCCCTTCGAACACACTTGAGTGTTTGAATGTTTCAAAAGGGGTCATGGGGACTCTCTAGGGATCCTAGTACATCTTATCACATGTTAGGACCCCTAGGGAGTCCCCGTGACCCCTTTTGACACATTGGAATGCTCAAGTGTGTCCTAAGGGGTCTTCTTATGGGGTCTTAGGACCCCTTCAGACACACTTGAGTATTAAAATGTGTCAAAAGGGTTCATGGGGACTCCCTAGGGGTCTTAGTATGCCTTATCACACGTTAGGACCCCTAGGGAGTCCCCATGACCCCTTTTGACACATTTGATCGCTCAATTGTATCTTAAGGGTTCTTAGGACCCCTTCAGACACACTTGAGTGTTCGAATATTTTAAAAGGGGTCATGAGGACTCTCTAGGGGTCCTAGTATGCCTTATCATGTGTTAGGACCCCTAGGGAGTCCCCGTTACCCCTTTTGACACATTAGAATGCTCAAGTGTGTCTTAAGGGGTCTTAGGACCCCTTAGGACACACTTGAGCATTCCAATATGTCAAAATGCATCATGGGGACTCCCTAGGGGTCCTAGTATGCCTTATCACGTGTTAGGACCCCTAGGGAGACCCCATGACCCCTTTTGACACATTGGAACACTCAAGTGTGTCTTAAGGGGTCTTAGGACCCCTTCGGACACACTTGAGCATTCAAATGTATCAAAAGGGGTCATGGGGACTCCCTAGGGGTCCTAGTATGCCTAATCACATGTTAGGACCCCTAGGGAGTCGCTATGACTCCTTTTGACACATTGGAATGCTGAAGTGTGTCTTGCGGGGTCTACCCCTTTTGACACATTTCAATGCTCAAGTGTGTCTTAAGGGGTCTTAGGACCGCTTAAGACACACTTGAGCCTTCCAATGTGTCAAAAGGGGTCATGGGGACTCCCTAGGGGTCCTAGTATGCCTTACCACGCGTTAGGACCCCTAGGGAGTCGCCATGACCCCTTTTGACACATTGGAATGCTCAAGTGTGTCTTAAGGGGTCTTAGGACCCCTCCGGACACACTTGAGCATTTGAATGTGTCAAAAGGGGTCATGGGGACTCCCTAGGGGTCCTAGTATGTCTTATCACGTGTTAGGACCCCGAGGGAGTCCCCATGGCCCCTTTTGACACATTAGAATGCTCAAGTCTATCTTAAGGGGTCCTAGGACCCCTTAAGACACACTTGAGTGTTCCAATGTGTCAAAAGGTGTCATGGAGACTCCCTAGGGGTCGTGTTACGTCTTATCATGCGTTAAGACCCCTAAGGAGTCCCCATGACCCCTTTTGACACATTTGAATGCTCAAGTGTGTCTTAAGGGGTCTTAGGACTCCTTCGGACACACTTGAACATTTGAATGTGTCAAAAGGGGTCATGGGGACTCCCTAGGGATCCTAGTACACCTTATCACGCGTTAGGAACCCTAGGGTGTCCCCATGACCCCTTTTGACATATTTGAACCCTCAAGTGTGTCTGAAGGGGTCCTAAGACCCCTTCAAACACACTTGAGCGTTCAAATGTGTCAAAAGGGGTCATGAGGACTCCCTAGGGGTCCTAGTACACCTTATCATGCATTAGAACCCCTAGGGAGTCCCCATGACCCCTTTTGACATATTTGATTGCTCAAGTGTGTATTAAGCGTTCTTAGGACCCCTTTGAACACACTTGAGCATTCGAATGTGTCAAAAGGGGTCATGGGGACTCCCTAGGGGTCCTAGTATGCCTTATCACATGTTAGGACCCCTAGGGAGTCCCCATGACCCCTTTTGACACATTGGGACACTCAAGTGTGTCTTAAGGGGTCTTAGGACCCCTTAGGACACACTTGAGTGTTTGAATGTGTCAAAAAGTGTCATGGGGACTCCTTAGGGGTCCTAGTATGCCTTATCATGCGTTAGGACTCCTAGGGAGTCCCCATGACCCCTTTTGACACATTTGAATGCTCAAGTGTGTCTTAAGACCCCTTCGGACACACTTGAGCATTTGAATGTGTCAAAATGGGTCATGAGGCCTCCCTAGGGGTCCTAATATGTCTTGTCACATGTTAGGACCCCTAGGGAGTCCCCATGACCCCTTTTGACACATTTGAATGCTCAAGTTGGTCTTAAGGGGTTTTAGGACCCCTTCGAACACACTTGAGCATTCAAATGTGTCAAAAGGGGTCATGGGGACTCCCTATGGGTCCTAGTATGCCTTATCACACGTTAGGAGCCCTAGGGAGTCCCCATGACCCTTTTTGACACATTTGATCGCTCAAGTGTGTCTTAAGGGTTCTTAAGACCCCTTCAAACACACTTGAGCATTTGAATGTGTCAAAAGGGGTCATGGGGACTCCCTAGGGGTCTTAGTATGCCTTATCACGTGTTAGGACCCCTAGGGAGTCCCCATGACCCCTTTTGACACATTGGAATACTCAAGTGTGTCTTAATGGGTCTTAGGACCCCTTAGGACACACTTGAGCATTCCAATGTGTCAAAAGGCATCATGGGGACTCCCTAGGGGTCCTAGTACACCTTGTCACCCGTTAAGACCCCTAGGGAGTCCCCATGACCCCTTTTGACACATTGGAATGCTCAAGTGTGTCTTAAGGGGTCTTAGGACCCCTACGAATATGCTTGAGCATTTGAATGTGTCAAAAGGGGTCATGGAGACTCCATTGAGGTTCTAGTATGCCTTATCACATGTTAGGACCCCTAAGGAGTCCCCATGACCCCTTTTGACACATTCGAACGCTGAAGTGTTTCTTAAGGGGTCCTAAGACCCCTTAAGACAGACTTGAGCATTCGAATGTGTCAAAAGGGGTCATGGGGACTCCCTAGGGGTTTTAGTACATCTTATCACGTATTAGACCCCCTAGGGAGTCCCCATGACCCCTTTTGACAGATTTGAATGCTCAAGTGTTTCTTAAGGGGTCTTAGGATGCCTTTGGACACACTTGAGCATTCAAATGTGTCAAAAGGGGTCATGGGGACTCCCTAGGGGTCCTACTACGCCTTATCATGCGTTAGGACCTCTAGGGAGTCCCCATGACCCCTTTTGACACATTGGAACGCTCAAGTGTGTCTTAAAGGGTCTTAGGACCCCTTAAGACACACTTGAGCGTTCCAATGTGTCAAAAGGGGTCATGGGGACTCCCTAGGGGTCCTAGTACACCTTATCACATGTTAGGATCCCTAGGGAGTCCGATTGTTCTTGTTTAACGTCCTAATGGCTCTGTTGAGTTGTCGAATTATCAAAAGGGTTGGTACAATTGTCCGGTTCAACCAGAATCTATTTTGAGAACCTTTGCAATTTAGCGTTCCAATTGAAGAAGTAGGGAAAGATACCATTTCACAGCCACAGGTGATGGAAACAAAGTGATTCTCTTGCCCTTTGCTTCTGTAATCCATCTCCAGTGAACTATTCTTCAAAGCCTCCATTTCTGCATAGCTAGGGTTTACGGCACCTATAAAAGGCACAACTATGCCCCTGTAGGGACTCATGCTCGTGTTCAGAATCATATTATTTTCATGCATTCCCTAACATTTAATACAAAGATTTAGCCAGCCACCTTTAAAGACCTAGAAGAAATGAAAAATAAAAATTAGGCCAAAAGGTAATATTATATATAATATATTAGTATACATTAGCATATATATATATATACACACACACACACACACACACACACACACACACACACACACACACACACACACACACACACATTAGTATATATATAATATATTATATATATATTATATACATTAGTATATAATACATTAGTATATATATAATATATACATTATATATATCATATGCCTTATATATATATATTATATACATTAATATATGTAAAAGTTCAATTTTTTTCATTTGCTCCCGCCCTTTTTTTAATCTGCCTGGGACTATCGGGTACCCGATATGAAATCGGATACCCGATTTTGGACAGGTAATATTTGACCAAAATATTCCCTGGCCCCACACACCAGACAATCATGAGATTTTATACTTTTTTCACGCATTACAGAAAAAAAATGTGATTTGGGGCCCATTGTTTGATTTTTGTCGACTTGTGGTCTCACCATAGGAAGCAGCAGTCGTCGAAGGGCTAAACACAAGAGGAAGCTGACGGATTAAGAAATTCAACCATATAGGAAAAAGGATAAAGAAAATCACCGAAGAAGGAGAGAAGGTATGTTAAACATTAATCAATCGGACCCCGTAAATGTAGTTGTCAGTGAAGAGGATGTTGAATTTAAAAATGTACAGATGGAGATTGAAAATGTAGACTTCAAGAATGAAAATGTTGCACAAGAACCACATGAACGTTACACATCTCCAAATTATATGCGAAATGAAGTCCCTTGCAATAAAGATAATCAAACTTCAAATTTGGGGCTTTCAGGAAGACCTAAATGGTTAATTGAAATTGAGGAGAACATTATGAATAATTGGAAAGGAAAGAGGTCACATAGAACTGTTAGGTTGTGGGCTTCAAGACTTTATGATCAATTTTTTGGAAACAAGGCATTGGTTGAGCAATGTCAAATTTTTGTGCAGTTGTTAAAGATGCAAAAGATGAGACCTGTGCTTGTGAAATTGAAGATTCATGTGAACAAAAAAATGGAGAGAAATACCATTATTGTGAAGAATCTTTTCAATGCTCTCAATAGCATTGGGAAGACTAGCAGAGAAAAAGACAAGAGAGTTGCTCGGAGGATTATTACAACCTCCATAGTAAGTCATCAGTTGAGAAAGGCTCGTTTGATGAGACAAACTTGTGTGACTTCAATATAGACCGTAAAACTTTGGGTAGAGCACTTGCAAGAAGAGAAAGACTTGATGATCCGCTTCAAATTGATACATGGGCTTATGGTGGGAGACTTCCATATTTCGATAATAAGCTAACAGATGTTGTCAAGGATGAAATTCAACAATTCTGGGATGCTAACTCAAGAGTGTCACCAAATGTGAAGGATGTCTTGAAGTTGAGAGTTGGCAATCGAGACTGCACTCCACATCCTAAACATTATGTGGAGGTAAGTCAAACAATGTTGTATAAAAAATTTTGTGAGACACATCCAACATTGAAAATATCACAAAGGTCTTTTGAATCCATGAATCCATTTTATTTTGTACCCCTTAAGATTTGGAATACATGTTGCAAATATCATGTTGAGTTTTCAATGCATCATGAATTATTATAGTCCATTCATTCTACTTTGCATACTAATGAAATGCTAGAGGATTGTGGTGCAAATGGTCTTCCCAAATCATCAAGAGACTTGCTAGATCAATTTTTATGTCATAGAGATGATGGTTGTTTATTTTATAAAAAAGATTGCTTAAATGCCAAGTGCTCAGAATGTGGTGGCTTGTCCAAGTTTAGAACATGTTTTCATGAGGGTTTGGAACAAAATTTTGGAAAGACACTCATCCAAAAAAAGGTATATGAAACAGTGAAATATACATTGAAGAGTGGAGGTGAAGGCTCTAGATGTGAGTTAGTTGCAAAAGAATACAATGTTGCTGATTTTATCTCAGATTTCAAGACAAATCTTTTTTACAAGTATGCAAGGCATAGTCACAGGTCTCAATGGTTGGATCAACAATTCAGGACATGTAAGGACACTTTCCCCATTGGAACTATTATATCCATTGTAGACTTTGCGGAGAACTATACATTGCAGCCCCAAAATGAGACTCAAGCTCAACATTACAATTCCATTCAGCTTGCTATTTTTGTACACATCACATATAGACATTCCCCTGATAGCACAAAAGATGAACGAAAGATAATCAGAGAGTACCATTTTTATATGAGTGGCAACAGGTCTCACTCTCATGAGTTTGTTCAACATTGTTTCCACAACTATTTTGACTTCTTGTAGGAAAATGGTATTGCTATGGATAGGCATCTCATTTGGTGAGATAATTCCACCGGTCAATTTAAGAATGCTAAAATGTTTTATTGGTTTTGTAGAATAGATGTGGAGAGAGGTGTACCTCATATTTGGATTTTTTTTGAGTCAGGGCATGGGAAAGGGGAGCATGACGGAGCAGGTGCATGTGTGAAGAGAGCTCTAGTTAAGGAGCAATTGAGGATTTTAGGTGTTGTACTTCTTGATGCTCATTCTATTATTGATTGGTGTACTTTAGCATTGTCACAGGGGGGGACTCTTGATTCTACAGTGCGTAGATTCTTTTGGTTGGTTGAGGAGGGAACTATAGGAGATAGATTGGATTGTCAAATAGTGAAAGACTCTTCAAAAATGCATTCATTCCAAAGCTCCAATAGTAGTACATGGACCATTTGGACATGAGAGTTGGCTTGTTTTTGCCCCATGTGTTTTCAGTATGATTGGCATCATTGCGAGTCAAGTGAGTGGGTGGATACATGGGTTCCACAGTATCTAACTCCTTTATCTTTGACACTCTCTATAAGCAATGATGACATGGACACTTCAGTTGACTATGACCATCTTTCAGATCTTCTGACGCCAGGAAATGTTTTTGCATTAGTTGCACCGCAGGGGAATGATGAGAGGTCAGATTATTGGTTAGCATGTTGTGTACAAGGTAAACATAAGCTTGTACTACCGATGATAGATGGTGATGGGTTCACATATCCTACTGGTTCAGTTGTTGTTGTAGGAACATGGCTACGAACATACATGATTAGAAAGAATGGAATTCCCGCATTTGAAGACTATGAGAAGCACAAAACTATTCTCATGTATTCACACCTTGTTATAGCAACAAATGTCAAGTTGTCAAAGCATCAAGGAAGACCAAAGACAAAAGAACTTTGGACTATTAGTACTACTAATCATGAAGCACTATTGGAGACCCTAAAGCAAAGAGATGACCCTTCAGGAACACTTGACTAGGTAATAAGTTAACTTAGTGCATTGTTTTCTAAGTTTGTTAAGCTTAATTTCAATACATTAATTTCACCTTTCTTAGATTGTATTTTGAGTCAATAAACTTGGTTTTGTATGTGGATTGTAACTTGTGCAGGAGCACCTATGAAGATGCCTATGGTCACCATGGATCCAATCCGAGATAGAAGGACAAAAGGATCCTTAGTGGTTAATTGAGATCTTTTGAAGCCTATAATGGCAATTTGTAACAATCAATTTGATTTAAAAGTTAAATGTCCTAAAACTCTTGATAGGGACTTATGACCAAAATCATGTATGGGTGGCCAATAGTGCCAAAAAGGGATCTTACATGTCATTTACTTATGTCATTTGCATGGTTTGAATTCTTACATGTTTGATTGTTGTTTATAATGATTTAAGGGTATTATTTTTTATCATTTCAAACAATCTATAAAAGTTAAATCTCAAACATAATAAGCTTCACAGTTCAAATTTCACAAGCTTAATCATGATTAGTTTCACAGTTCAAATTTCAAACATACCACTAACAGTCAGTTGAAAGAAGCTCAATAGCATATCTTTCAAACCGTCTAACTTGGCATCAAACCGTCTACTCCATCGGCTCCATTTGGCCGGGTAAACGCTAGTGACAACCCCATTCCGCCCACGGAGTCACAGGAATGCTCGCAACCACGCTCGACCCAAGTGACCCCAAGGTGCACTAAGCACAATTGGGTAGCAATCTTCCGGGGCTCTTAGCTCAGAGCTCATGAGAGGTATCAACAAATTGTCAAGGGCTACGGGATCATATTTCTGAGGTCTACAATAACCTCTCTCAATTTTGGGCGATTCGACTTCATTTGCATTTGGCAAGGTGATCTCAGTCGATGCCAAAACTTGCAGTGAGGGTCAGTTGAAAGCGGCTCAACAACGTATCTTTCAAACCATCCGACCTGGCATCAAACCGCCTACTCCATTAGCTCTGTTTGGCAGGGTAAATACTAGTGACAACTCCATTCCGCCCACAGAGTCACAAGAACGCTCGCGACCACGCTTGACCCAAGTGACCCCAAGGTGCACTAAGCACAATTGGGCAGCAATCTTTCATGACTCTTATCTTGAAGCTCATGAGAGGTATCGACAAACTATCAAGGGCTATGGGATCATGTTTTTGAGGTCTACAATAACCTCTCTCAGTTTTGGGCGCTTCGACTTCATTTGCATTTGGCAAGGCGATCTCAGTCAATGCCAAAACTTGCAGTGAGGGTCAGTTGAAAGTGGCTCAGCAGCGTATCTTTCAAACCATCCAACCTAGCATTGAACCGTCTACTCCATCAGCTCTGGTTGGCTGGGTAAATTCCAATGACAACCCTGTTCCTCCCACGGAGTCAAGGGAACACTTGCGACCACGCTCGACCCAAGTGACCCCAAGGTGCACTAAGCATGATTGGGAAGTGATCTTTTGGGGCTCATATCTTAGAGCTCATGAGAGGTATCGACAAACCATCACATGCCACTGGATCATGTTTTTGAGGTTTACAATAACCTCTCTCATTTTTGGGTGATTTGACTTCATTTGCATTTGGCAAGGTGATCTTAGTCGATGCCAAAATTTGCAGTGAGGGTCAATTGAAAGCGGCTCAGTAGTGTATCTTTCAAACTGTCTGACTTGGCATCAAACTGTCTACTCCATCAGCTCTAGTTGGTTGGGTAAATGCTAGTGACAACCCCATTCCACCCATGATGTCACAGGAATTCTCACGACCATGCTCAACCCAAGTGACCCCAAGGTGCACTAAGCATGATTGGGCAGCGATCTTCTAGGGCTCGTATCTCAGACCTCATGAGAGGTATTGACAAGCTGTAAGGTGCTACAGGATCATGTTTCTGAGGTCTACAATAACCTCTCTTAGTTTTGGGCAATTCGACTTCGTTTGCATTTGGCAAGGCGATCTCAATTGATGCCAAAACTTGGAGTGAGGGTCAGTTGAAAGTGGCTCAGCAGTGTATCTTTCAAACCGTCCAACCTGGCATCGAACCATCTGCTCCATTAGCTCCAGTTGGCCGATTAAACACTAGTGACAACCCAGTTCCACCCACGGAGTCATGGGAAAGCTCGCAACCACGCTTGACCCAAGTGACCCCAAGGTGCACTAAGCACGATTGGGCAATGATCTTCTAGGACTCGTATCTCAGAGTTCGTGAGAGGTATCAACAAACTGTCAGGTGCTACGGGATCATGTTTTTGAGTTCTACTATAACCTCTCTCAGTTTTGGGCTATTCGACTTCATTTGCATTTGGCAAGGTGATCTCAGTTGATGCCAAAACTTGCAGTGAGGGTCAATTGAAAGCGGCTCAGCAGCATATCTTTCAAACCGTCTGACTTGGCATCGAGCCATCTACTCCATCATCTCTGGTTGGCTGGGTAAACACCAATGACAACCTTGTTCCACCCAGTGAGTCACGAAAAAGCTCGCGACCACGCTTGACCCCAAGGTGCACTAAGCACGATTGGGCAGTGATCTTTCGGGGCTCGTATCTCAGAGCTCGTGAGAGGTATTGACAAACCATTAGGGGCTATGAAATCATATTTCTAAGGTCTATAATAACCTCTCTCAATTTTGGGTGATTCGACTTTGTTTGTATTTGGCAAGGCGATCTCAGTCGATGCCAAAACTTGTAGTGAGGGTCAGTTGAAAGCGGCTCAGCAGCATATCTTTCAAACCATCCAACCTAGCATCGAACCGTCTACTCCATCAGCTCTAGTTGGCCAGTTAAACACCAATGACAACCCCGTTCTACCCATAGAGTCACGGGAACGCTCGCGACCACACTTGACCCAAGTGACCCCAAGGTGCACTAAGCACGATTGGGAAGCGATCTTTCAGGGCTTGTATCTTGAAGCTCGTGAGAGCTATCAACAAACCATTAGGTGCTATGGGATCATGTTTCTAAGTTCTACTATAACCTCTCTCAATTTTGGGCGATTCAACTTCATTTTCATTTGGCAAGGCGATCTCAGTCGATGCCAAAACTTGCAATGAGGGTCAGTTAAAAGCGGCTCAGCAGCATATCTTTCAAACTGTCTGACCTGGCATCGAACCATCTGCTCCATCAGCTCTAGTTGGCTGGGTACACACCAGTGACAACCCCGTTCCATCCACAGAGTCACGGGAACACTCTCGACCACGCTCGACCCAAGTGACCCCAAGGTGCATTAAGCATGATTCGGCAGTGATCTTCTAGGGCTTGTATCTCAGAGCTCGTGAGAGGTATTGAAAAAATGTTGGGTGCTATGGTATCTTATCTCTGAGGTCTACTATAACCTCTCTCAGTTTTGGGCAATTCGATTTCATTTGCATTTGGCAAGGTGATCTCAGTCGATGCCAAAAATTGTAGTGAGGGTCAATTGAAAGCGGCTCAGCAACATATCTTTCAAACCGTCTGACCTAGCATCAAACCATCTACTCCATCAGCTCCAGTTGGCCTGGTAAACACCAGTGACAACCCCATTCTGTCCATGGAGTCACGGGAACGCTCGCGACCATGCTCGACCCAAGTGACCCCAAGGTGCACTAAGCATGATTGGGAAGCGATCTTCTGGGGCTCGTATCTCAGAGCTTGTGAGGGGTATCAAAAAACTGTCAAGGGCTACGAGATTGTGTTTCTGAGGTCTACTATAACCTCTCTCAGTTTTGGGTGATTCGACTTTGTTTGCATTTGGCAAGGTGATCTCAGTCGCAGTCGATGCCAAAACTTGTAGTGAGGGTTAGTTGAAAGCAGCTCAGCAACATATCTTTCAAACCGTCTGACTTGGCATCGAACCATTTGCTCCATCAGCTCCGATTGGCCAGATAAATGTCAGTGACAACCCAGCTCCACCCACGGAGTCACGGGAACACTCGCGACCACGCTTGACCCAAGTGACCCCAAGGTACACTAAGCATGATTGGGCAACAATCTTTCGTGGCTTATATCTCAAAGCTCATGAGAGGTATCGACAAAATTTTAGGTGCTACAAGATCATATTTTTGAGGTCTACTATAACCTCTCTTAGTTTTGGGTGATTTGACTTCGTTTGCATTTGGCAAGGCCATCTCAGTCGATGCCAAAACTTGCAGTGAGGGTTAGTTGAAAGCGGCTCAACAATATATCTTTCAAACCGTCTAACCTGGCATCAAACCGTCTACTCCATCAGCTCTGTTTGGCTGGGTAAATGCTAGTGACAACCCTGTTCCGCCCACAGAGTCATGGGAAAACTCATGACCACGCTCGACCAAAGTGACCCCAAGGTGCACTAAGCACAGTTGGGCAGCGATCTTCCGGGGCTCGTATCTCAGAGCTCGTGAGAGGTATTGACAAACCATTAGGTGCTACAGGATCATGTTTCTGAGTTCTACTATAACCTCTCTTAGTTTTGGGCGATTCGACTTCATTTTCATTTGGCAAGGTGATGTCAGTCGATGCCAAATCTTAGAGTGAGGTTCAATTTAAAGTGGCTCAACAACATATCTTTCAAACCGTCTGACTTGGCATCAAACCATCTACTCCATCAGCTCCGGTTGGCCGGGTAAATGCCAGTGACAACCCTATTCCACCCATGGAGTCACGGGAAAGCTCGTGACCACGCTCGACCCAAGTGACCCCAAGGTGCACTAAGCACGATTGGGTAGCAATCTTTCGAGGCTCATATCTCGGAGCTCATGAGAGGTATCAAAAAACCATTAGGGGCTACGGGATCATGTTTTCAAGGTCTATAATAACCTCTCTCAATTTTGGACGATTCGACTTCTTTTGCATTTGGCAAGGTGATCTCAATCGATGCCAAAACTTGCTGTGAGGGTCAGTTGAAAGCAGCTCAGTAGCATATCTTTCAAACCATTCGACCTGGCATCGAACCATCTACTCCATTAGCTCTGGTTGGCTGGGTAAATGCTATTGACAACCTCGTTTTGCCCATGGAGTCACGGGAACACTCACGACCACGCTCAACCCAAGTGACCCCAAGGTGCACTAAGCACAATTGGGTAGCGATCTTTTGGGGATCATATCTCGAAGCTTGTGAGAGGTATCGACAAACCATTAGGGGCTATGAGATCATGTTTCTAAGGTCTACTATAACCTCTCTAGGTTTTTGGTGATTCGATTTCGTTTGCATTTGCAAGGCGATATCAGTCGATGCCAAAACTTGCAGTGATGGTCAGTTGAAAGCGGCTCAGCAACATATCTTTCAAACCATCTGACTTGGCATCAAACCATCTACTCCATCAGCTCTGGTTGGCTGGGTAAACGCTAGTGACAACCCCATTCCACCCATGGAGTCACGAGAACACTCGCGACCACGCTCAACCCAAGTGACCCCAAGGTGCACTAAGCACGATTGGGCAGTGATCTTTCGGGGCTCGTATCTCGGGGCTCGTGAGAGATATCGACAAACCGTTAGGTGCTACAGAATCATGTTTCCAAGGTCTACTATAACCTCTCTCAGTTTTGGGCGATTCGACTTCATTTACATTTGGCAAGGCGATCTCAGTCGATGCCAAAACTTGCAGTGAGGGTCAATTGAAAGCAGCTCAGCAACATATCTTTCAAACCGTCTGACTTGGCATCAAACCATCTACTCCATCAGCTCTGGTTGGCCAGGTAAACACTAGTGACAACCCCATTTTTCCCATAGAGTCATGGGAAAGCTCACGACCATGCTCGACCCAAGTGACCCCAAGGTGCACTAAGCACGATTGGGTAGTGATCTTCCGGGGCTCGTATCTTAGAGCTCGTGAGAGGTATAAAAAAACCATTAGGGGCTACGGGATCATGTTTCTAAGGTCTACAATAACCTCTCATGATTTTTGGCTATTTGACTTCATTTGCATTTGGCAAGGCGATCTCAGTCGATGCCAAAACTTGCAGTGAGGGTCAGTTGAAAGCGGCTCAGCAACATATCTTTCAAACCATCTGACCTAACATCGAACCATTTTCTCCATCGGCTCTATTTGGCCAAGTAAACACCAATGACAACCCCGTTCCACCCATGGAGTCACGGGAATGCTCACGACCACGCTCGACCCAAGTGACCCCAAGGTGCACTAAGCACGATTGGGTAGTGATCTTTCGAGGCTCGTATCTCAGAGCTCATGACAGGTATCAAAAAAATATTAGGGGCTACGGGATCATGTTTCTGAGGTTTACAATAACCTCTCATGGTTTTGGGCGATTTGACTTCATTTGTATTTGGCAAGGTGATCTTAGTCGATGTCAAAACTTGCAGCGAGGGTTAGTTGAAAGCAGCTCAGTAGCATATCTTTCAAACCATCTGACCTGGCATCGAACCGTCTACTCCATTAGCTCTGGTTGGCTGGGTAAACACTAGTGACAACCCCGTTCCACCCACGGAGTCACGGGAATGCTCGCAACCACGCTCGACCCAAGTGACCCCAAGGTGCACTACGCACGATTGGGTAGTGATCTTTCGGGGCTTGTATCTCAGAGCTCATGAGAGGTATCGACAAACTGTTAGGTGCTACAGTATCATGTTTTCAAGGTCTACTATAACCTCTCTCAGTTTTGGGTGATTCAACTTCATTTGCATTTGGAAAGGTGATCTTAGTCGATGCCAAAACTTACAGTGAGGGTCAGTTGAAAGCAGCTCAGCAGCATATTTCTCAAACCGTCCGACATTGTATCAAACCGTCTGCTCCATCAGCTCCGGTTGCCTTGGTAAACACCAGTGACAACCTCATTTCACCCACGGAGTCACTGGAACGCTCGCGACCACGCTCGATCCAAGTGACCCCAAGGTGCACTAAGCATGATTGGGCAGCGATCTTCCGTGGCTCAAGTGACCCCAATATGATGAGTTATATACACAATGAGTATATACATAGTATTCAAACAATGTAGTACTAAGTGGCTCAAGTGAGTATATATAATGGTATGAAACATAAGTACATAGGAAATCTATAGAAGTTAAACCTCAAACATAATAAGCTCCATGAATAGGGTATTCCAGAGTAAAGAAAAACAAATGTAACTTCAACAAGATATAATTTCAATCATAGTCAAGATATAACTTCACCATTCAATTCCATAAACATGAATAATAAATATGTATATACAAAAGATGACGCAAATATAACATATAAATGAACATGTTCTATATATACAAAGTATCAAATGTATCAAAAGTATCTCCATATACAAATATGGCACATGCCATTTCAAAATGTCTACAAAATCAATGTTTTAAGGTGTACAATGTGGCATATATGCCATCTCAAAATGTGCGAAGTGGCATCTCTAAATGACCAAAAAACTAAAACTACATCCTATGTCGTAGGGGGATCATCAAAATGTAGCCTCTATATATATAGTTCATAATTCAAACACTAATTTAATTAAAATTATAATTGAATACAAATATCTGTACCTGGTCTCTCGATCACCTACCACGATCAGGTGTCCTTGCATAAGTCTTGAGTAGCGAAGGGACCATGCCAGCAATACCAACTGTGACCTATAAATATATATTTGCAATAATGAGATTAGTAGAGTGGTGCAACATAGAGTAATAAATCTACAAAATAGGATGATAGCATAATAAAATTATAAATTGATTGAACTAAAATTAAAACTTACATCTGATGATCCCTCCTTTGGAATGGTGGGCTGGGTCAACAAAGATACGAAAGATTCTCATGGGCCCTCCCTCACACTTGGAGTAACCTATGAGAGTAAAAAGATTGTCAATTATATATAAATGTACTTCATCATAGAAACCCTGGTTACAAAATACAAATAACAATATGTAAAAGTCTACATACAATTGGGCTATCACTCCGAATCGAGATGCCTGTAACCCTATGCTGTCGAACAATTGTCGAGACATCATCAATAGCCATACCCTATACAATAAAGTGCAAGTAAAATATTTATTACTACACACAAGTGGCATACATGTGCATGCATAATTAATCTTAAACAATTAACTACCTTTCCTTTGTCAACACCTGATGAAGGAACTCCCTTGTGCCCCCCACTGACATCGGCTATACCCTGCAAGAACACAATCAGATGACAATATATAAGTAAATGTATGAATTTTATTGCTCTAATTGATAGAGATTTAAGCATGTACACCAAATGATATAAAAAAAACTAATGGGTACATAATTTATAATATATCGTATAGTAATCAAGGCCAAATGAAATGGCCGAAAGTGTGGACTCATCCACCTGTCTCACCTCCTCCTGTGTCATCGACTGAACATAAATGGAAAAAATATATATACATAAGTGCATGTAATCATTAAAACTAATCTAAATAAATAAATAACTTTTAAATTAAATAAGTCATGTGAAAAATTTATTTATAATTTTTCTCTTACTGTATCAACAGGAGTCAATGGCTCTGCATGCACCTCCTGAGTACTCTCATGAGATGTAGATGCTCCATGAGGTGTTGCAGCCTCTGCAACTGCGTCTCATGTATCCTCCTCATCAATAATATGAAACTAATATGTATTAGAATCAGTAAGTGGTCTGAGGCACATATGTCTGCACATAATGCACATATGGGGCTCACATACATGTGAATTCTGACGAGATGTCAATGCGCCATCATCATCCACACTAGGAGGCAACACTAACCTGGTCTGTGTGATCAACTGATCACTCAGTAAATGAATGGCCCTAATAGTCTGTGAGGCAGCCTCTACAATGATATCGGGATGCTGCACTGGAGGAGGGGGTGCGACATCAGTGGGGGGACAAAGGTAGTGGTCTTTCGGCACTGGGCAAATGGCCTAGTCTGAGGAGCTCCTCTGCCTACGCCCATGTTGGGCCTCATACTCCAATAATCAACATGGTGACCAAGCACAAACTCAGTATACAATTTTTTAATGAAATAAAATGGGACCTCCAAATTGCTATGGGGTGGTTTATCAAAAACCATCCACCAGCGATCCCAAAAGTTTGTGCGCATTGCTTCATTTGTGCACCATTTTATTGATAATTTGGGCTTTTTGGGGTCAACTAGTATTCCAATTTTAGGATTGACAAAAAAGGGTGGCTATATCTTCCTTACTTATATTAAGGGCCGCAATCCCATCATGGTCAAGCCCGTCATCAAATTAGGCGTGCATATCATCACGCCAATGAAGAGCAGCATTATGTTGCTGCATGAGTGTGTCAATATTTCCAACAATTGTATTTAGTGTGGCAAGCATGGGACCTAATGTAGGTATATTTTGATACGTGTTTTGGAAACCTCGTATTGTGTTCAAATTTTCTTGTATCAAATCTTGTAAAGATTTAGGGTTTAGATATGGGGGATTATTTTCGAGATCGTTATTTGGTGCGGGAGGGTTATTTTCTTCATTGTTGTCAGTCATGCCTGATTAAATAAAAAACAAATCTAAATTTCAATCTAATTTCATATATTATTACAAATATAAATACAAAATCCTATTTCAAAAAAAAATGCTACACTTAGCATGAAAATGAAATAAAATAATAAAAATATATAAATAATTACTTATCGAATATGCTCGGGAGTCGAATTTGTTGTTTCCAAAATTAGGTATTCAAAAATATATTAGGTATATGATATATCAAGTCGTTTTGGCAAAGGAAAATGCGGAAAGAAATGAAGAAAAGGGCTTGCGGGTTTCAGATTTATGCCACAGTTATCGGGTACCCAATTAGGCATGTGCTTTGGTGTCAAGCTTGCTCAGGTGTATTGACACCCAGGCCTACTAAAAAGTCAACAAGCATTTTCATGCGCTTTTGGACGAGTGAAAAGTGTATTTTTCACATCGCCACTTTTTGGCCCCTCATGATCTTGCACATACCCACTTGTCTGATACACATCTGTGAAGTATCAAATAAATATCACCTCAATGTGATGTAAGTGCTCTTATGTTCTGCTCGGTAGCCTTGTAAGTGTTCTGAAAACTAGTTGCCTCTATCATAAACCTTCTATCAAAAACCCTTTGTTTGATCTCCTGATATCCTAAGTGCAGCTACTCCTTTATTATACATGATCATAATGCAATCTTTACAAACATATATCAAATTTACTTGACCTAATTAGGGTTCACATCATCTTAGAAAATCTAAGATCAACGGTTTACAAAAATAACCTAGATCTAACATTACATAAGAATCATCACAAAAATTAATGATTACATCTATATTAAATATGTGTCAATCTTGGTAAATCATTTACTAATTGGTGTGAACCGTTTGCATAGATGTATGTGTCATTCCTAATTACTATCTCATTTCCTGCTTTACTTGTTTATCACTACATTCACCATTCGGTAAATTATAGATGCTCGATTCATATGAATGTTTGGTGATAACTAGCTCGGAACTCAGTAATTTCTTGTCGTTCGATAAGTGTGCTCAGTCAAACGTGTATTCGGTGATCTTGAAGTTCTACCTTATCTTTGCTCGGTGTGAGGGCTTTGTATGCTTGACCGATTATTCTATTTCTATCCTTTTACCAACCTTTGTCGACTAAATAATTGATTGATACTAATGACAATCCATTAATGCTCAAATAAAGATAACAATCTCCCCCTTTGACATTAGTATCAAAACCTTATGTATATGTAACAAATGTCAAAAAAGTATATACAAACTTAAAAATATACTAACTCCATATATATACTGACTATATACTCTGACTCCCCCTGTGTGCATGCTCCCAGTGTGAAGTACAAAATGTCATATATAAAATCTATATATAGACTTTCCCCCTTTTTAAAATTAATGCCAAAATAGAAAAGATGTACTTACAACTTATCAAAAATGTGCGGATGGGTTTTCTATAGAGATGCTAAGATGTTCTCCCATTGCTCTTTCAAGTTGTCAAGAGCAATGTGCTCTAGATCGACTTGTGCATCCATATCAAAAATATTCTCTAGTACAGAGATCTCGAGGGTGGTAACTAAAGCTTTTTCCTTTTCTACATGTCTCTCCATCATTTTTAGATGTGGAAGCAACTCGGCTTATAGCTCAGTGACTTGGTCACGTATGGTATCTTCTTGCTTCCTCAAATCTGATCTCAACTGCCTAAGTTCTTGAACTTTTGATATATGCTTATGAAAAGCATTTGGCTCGGTGAGAGAGTTATTGGCACTGATCTTGATTTCTTCATCCAACTTCTTAATATTTTCACTAACCTCGGTAGTGAACTAGTCAACAATGCATAACTTAAACAAAATTTGAACTATTTTCTGAATAATGGTTACTAGCTCAGTAATAACCTCAAAGAGCTTAACCTTATTTATTGCCACTTCTTGGCTTATTTTCTCTGCTAGTTTCACTTGAATCTCTATTTCTACCCTTTCCTCTATTCTCTTTTCAACATCAATATCTGGGGCATTTATGTGATCTATAAGAGTTACAAGTTGATCAAGGATGGGAGTATCCTCATTGACATTGATCTTAGGAACTACTTGCAGTGGGATATCTCTAACATCCTCTAGAGTTTGCTTTCTTTTGCTCTCCTTTTTCAACTTTTCTTGTGTAACCTTCCTTGTGCACAATTCCCCATATTTTCTAAGTGCCTTGAGGTTTAATGTTCTAGGGTCACATTCCAGTATCTCAATTATCTCATCCAATGTGACTGGTCCTTTGCCATGCTTCTTTTTCTTCTTCTTCTCTGGTGTTGGTGATTTGGTATATGGAACAAGAGCTTTAGTCTCCATATTTGTCTTCTCGGGCTCGATAGACACACTTTCTTCCTTAGGTTTCCCGATGATTGATGTCTCAATGGTTTATTGCTTGATAGACCTTGGCAATATGATTGCAGAGCTATGTATGACTATGTCAGAAATGTGTTCACTATTGAGAAGGATGAGAGGAAGGTTTCCCTGATGCCTTTGCTGGATACAACGCTCGCTAGGAGAAGCTTGAGTATTGGTAGCCAGGTTGAGTTGGTAGATCCAGAGAAAATGAATGATCAGTATGGAGAACAAACCTGTGTGTTGTCAAGGAAAGACTTGAAAAGACAAAGAAAGTTGAAGTGGAAGAGTATGCAAGCTGAAAAGGTGAAGGACTTGTATGTGAAGAACCAGTTCGGGGTTTATGTGCTGAATCCCGAAAGATGTTCTATATGAACATCTTTTTGAACCTGGGGTGTCTGATGTAGGGGAATTCTAGGGTACTCGATAGATCTACATGGAGGTGTGTTGTTTAGTTGGTGTCACTTGGTTGCAGCCTTGACCGACGGTCTCGGTCATTAAAGGAAGCTCAATCGCTAAAGGAACTCGGTAATCTCTGGCGCTCAGTGAAAGTGTTACTTGGCAATGCTTGTGGTGCTCAGTCGACATTGGTGCTCGACAATGCCTGGCATGCTCAGTTATTTCACTGTTGCTCGATAGTTTTGGTTTACTGACTAGAGTTGTGTGATTTGTTGGGCCGAATTGGTGCATTTATTGTTGGTAGCTATTCTTACTAGCCAACATGTTGAATTAAATGTTTGTAAGGCTATTTTGAAGCCGACTTGTATTGCATTTAATAATTGTTGGGGGGAGTTAATGGTTTCATCCAACTGACTTGTGGCCAATGATTAGTAGTTATAGTATGTTTGGGGTAGGTGTTTAGGCATCATCGGTAGGAGTGGGAGTTCATGACTTGGAAGACTTAGCAAATCAGATCTGAGGTTTTGAAAGTTGGAGTTGGCAAAGTTGTCGAAAAGATCTTGTCTGATCTTGCAGATCAGATTGTTATCTGATAGTTGGTAGTTGCAAAGATAGTGGTTTGCACACTTGGAGACAAGGAGATTGCTTGGAGGCTTGGGAGCTCAAGTTTAGATCTACCTTAGGGTTTCCATTAGTTGTTGATAGTTTTCAGAACTGAACTAGCTAGTGTTGTATTGGATCCTGTGATCTTGCAGAATTATTTCTAATTGTAATTGACCCTAACCCAAAAGGCCTTACAGTCGGGCATGTTAATGAAAATCAAAGTTAAACAATTATTTTGTTGTTGAGTATTCCGCTGTGTTGAGTATTGGCTGTAAGGTTTGGATTGTCCTTAATTGGATCCACCATCCTTGACTGCATTAATGTGGAAACCTATGGATTATATCACCATCTATTCTGATATGGGAGATATGGAAAGAAAGGAACAAGAGACTTTTTCAAGATAAATCTATGGGAATTGACTCCATTCTCAATAAAATTGAAGCAGTCATAGTTAAGGTTATGAACTCTCACCTCCAAGAACAATCAGCCCAACACAAGTACTACACATGCTGGGATGGCCAAATGATCAAGAGATGGTATGGACTCAAAGCCCCAATCACAATAGGTAGAGGTTGCAAAGCTAATTATACTCAGAGAGCTTCCTATGTCTAGATGTCTCCATCTCTGGGTTGGTTCAAGCTCAACTTTGATGGAGCCTCAAAAGGAAACCCAGGTCCATTGGGGGTCGGCTGCATTATACATTCATCAACAGGTAAAGTCATAGAAGAATTGGCTAAACCTTTGGAAGAAGACACCAATAATATGGCAGAATTCAAAGCTTTATTATATGGTCTTGCATTAGCACATGAGTTAGGGTTGAGAAAATTGGAGATTGAAGGAGACTCCATGATAACCATAAATGATGTAAAAATAGGGGTGACACCTAATTGGCACCTACAAGCTTCTTTGGAAGTCATTTTGTAGTTAACCAAGAGTTTTGAATCTATAACGGTCAATCACATTTTTCGCGAAGGCAACTCTAAGGCTGATGAGTTAGCCAATCTAGCGGCCAGGGGTACACACATGAATAATATTTTAAGTGAGAAAAACTCTGTAAGTAGGTCCGTAAATCCACCTCTCCAACAACGGTCTTAAAAGTTTCAAAATTTGTTTTCAAAAGCTTCTTGATTGCCAAGGCTCTTCGACAAGTGGCCTTGTTTACAGGAAGTGTCTTTTCAAAACACTATCATTTCGTCAACCTGTATGCTTTGTTTATGTTTCCTCGGGAGATAGGAAATCTATTTGAAAGATATCAGAGTTGAGATAGTGTACTTGGATGGCGTTGAAGTGACAATTTCATTTCTTCGGATTCGAGGGAGCACTTGTTGCTAGTAGGTTCAAGTTAGATGAATTATCTTCTTGGAGCAAGACGGGATGGTTGCCTGGTCCAAAAGTCTGAGAAGTTTGCATTTACCATCAAAGAATGGTTTTACATGTAGTGAAAGAAATCTTGGGCACAAAGTTTCTGCATTCCAATCATAGATATAGGGTGTATATAGACATATGCTCGGGCTATAGGCGCTGGGGTAGACACTGATGTTGAAGAAGAGGGAGATGTGGATGACAGCGCAGAGGATGAACAGAAGGTGCTTGAGGATGAACCAATGGACCAGGAATCCCATCCCGAGTCCCAAGATGAAGAAGAGGAAAAATAGGATTTTTCCTTTAACAGTTCGGAGCAGGACTCTTCCTTTGCTTCGGATTAACACATGTGCTATGCCATCTCTTAGGCTCCTTTTGTTTTTCAGTATACAGTTTTAGTTTTTTTCTCAGCATAGGGATATAGCATCTGCTGGACTTTTGGGTCTTTATTTTGGTTATCTGTAAAGGTACCGAGAAAGCAGACTCACTTTCTTGAGTACCTCTGAAACTGTATGGGTTTAGTTCTATTATGAACTTCTTATATGTTACTATTTTATATTATATATAGAAACTATTCAGCTTCGCCCCTTATTGATAAAAAAAAAGTTACAAATTAATAATGAAATACATGAATATAAAAAAAAATAAGTTTTCAAGTTACCTTCACAATCTTTGTAGTTGTTTTTGAAAATAGATTGCTGAAGACAATATATGCAAAACTCTCTCCATCGGGATTATTAGAATAACTTGAGTCTATCTGTGCTTGAATCACAAACATTCAATTCAAATCCATCAAGAATTAACAATACTTTGCAATGTTGATAAAATCATTGCAAACTTTGTGACACCTACTCGTACCAACTCCTTCTCGTGGGTGTGTTCTCTCATCAAGTGAAGAACCCAAGGGTGATTGTAGGTATATTTTTTAATCTTCATTTTATCCTCTACAACAAGTCTCATCCAATCTAGTTTTCCTATATCCTCCAAAAGAAGGTCAAGGACATGTTTTGCCCAAGATGCTCAAAAAAGTGTACAATTTTTCTCTTGGAGGATTCTACTAGTTGCCACATATGTTGTTGCATTATCAATTATTATTTTCGCCTCATTTTTAATTCCCACCTCTATGACAACTTGCTCTAGCATTAGAGCCAATGTTTCAACATTTTTCACCTTGTTAGAGGCATCCACTAATTTCAAGAACACCACAGTTCATTCTTGCAAGAAACCAAAAAATTAATGATGGTGTGATTTTTGTCATTCATCCATGCATCAGAAAGAATGGTGCAACCAATTTTTTTCCATTTTTTTTTTTTCTTCTAACACTTCTTTTTCCCTATCAACTACATTTGTGAGAAACCTACGAATACAAAGTGAAATTAATGTTTACACAATTTTGATAAAAATTAGTAATTAGTAATTACTTTAAATTAAAAAAAATAAGATAAATTTATTCTACACTATAAAAATTAAAAATCAACATAAGTTATCAAGATTCAAAACTAAAATTAAAAAGTTAAAACATTCAAAAATTAAAACAATTGGACTAACCTCCCACTCAAGTCTACATGAGAAGACACCTTATAGCCTTTTCCTGCCATAGTCATTATAATAACCAAATTAAGCTATTATGGATTTTCTTCCACACTTAAAGGGATATTGTTGAAGTGCCAAAAATTAAAACAAGTAATGTCTACTTGTTGATGCACCTCCCTATTCCACCTAGTTTTCTAGGTGTGTTTTAACGCACAAAATAATTAGCTATAGACTATGCATGCGACACTGATGGTGGTGCTCCACTAGAAGAAGAAAAATTGGTAGCCTGGTGATATTTCAAGCATTTTATGCCTTCTTAAATTAATTTTTCACACTTGATGCAAATTATAGTTTTATGTTCAAGTCCTTCAAAGAAATACTTCCAAGCCTTATCTCTAGCACCTTTAGGATGTGTGCCTACATATCTATATGGACATGCATCTTTTGAGGCACTAGTAAAGCTTAAAGCTAAACTAGTTGTAGATCCTTCTCTATTTTTATTATCAATCAATCTACAAATATAAATTGGAACCACAAGTTAATATTTTAATTTAAAAATTTAGAAAATAAACTAAATTAGTTTGAATAGTTTTAGACACAATCAGAAACTTGAAAAAAAATAAGAAAAAACTGTTAGGGTTTGAAATTTTTAGGAAAAGTTGATATTCTTAAGAAATAGTGAGAAAAAAAAATAAAAAATGTCAAAAAATGGAGTTAAATCTTGTTCAGTATACTCTAAATAAATTTAGAGTACTTAAAAAATGTCATTATTCAATATCTATAAACCTAAATGCAACAAAAAAGAGTTAAAATGATTTAGAAAAATAAAGAAAAAAATTTGAAAACCTACTTGAGAATTTGATTGAAAATTTGCTTCAAATCAACTTAAATGCTTGTAAATAACCTTGGAATAGATTGGGAGGTTGTTTTGTGGCTTGAGCATAAAACAAGAGAAAATATAAATGAAATGAACCTTACTTTTGGCATCAAAACTCTATCATATCGTTGCAGTTGAGTGTTTAACACAAACTTATTGAGTAATCCCAAAAAATTGGCTAGTTTTGTGGCAACTTTTGAGCATGATTTTTTGGCAATAAAAGGTCACAAAAACTTGTTGAGAAGAAAAAATCACAATGTTTTCTCTACTACACAAGTTTTATGAGTTTCACATCTATGGTCTAAGAGGTTAAGAGATGATGGAGAAAAATTCATTCTAAATTCAAATCCTCTTTATCATTAGATGTTTCAATCAAATTGTCAAATAAAATTTGTGCACCCTATTGCTATGCTCTCTGCATAGCAATTGGAAACTACAACCTCCAGAAGCTCCAAAACTCATAAAAATATATTTTCTTTGTCCTTCATTCTCTTGCATAAATTGATTTGCCAATATACAACGAGTAATCATGGTCATGGACCTTACAAATAAAATCTATAAAATGGTACCAACAACATTTCACATTGAGTGATTATAACTTAGTGTTGGAATTGATCCATTCCCTATAGAGTGAGGGTCAAATCTAAAATCTCCCCATAATCTTTGAGGAGCTCCAACTAGTTGATTACAGTAACTACTAATGACTACAAACCTTATCTTAATTTCTTCTCTACATATTTTATTACAATTTTCCCTATATAAGTGAATAAAATCTTCTATTTTTTTTTTCTTTTATCCATTTACTTTCAAGAGGTGAGGCAATTGTAGAGCTACAACTAATTTTTTTGAAGAATATATATTTAACTCACACTATTAATCTATAATCTTATGACATGCCCACAAGAAGGAGCACCCACAACTTTATTAATTGACTCACAGGAATGATCACATATGTATCTCCAAAAGAATAACTACAACATTGTTTTGACCATAAAATATATCTTTAAATCATCTAAAAGCGTAAGTGTGATCAAATTGAAATGGACCACGATTATTTTCTTCCAAAGAGAAGTGGTATTTATTTTGTCTTTATCGTAGTTCCATAGCCATAAGATGTAGTCTCTCTCAATCATATTTTATCATGAAATATATGATGAGGTAGATTTAATTCCCCCTCTTAACCTCATGCCTCTATCTCACCATCATCTGGCTTCACATTTCAAGAATATAGAAATTGATCCAATAACTAAAACACCTCATCTAGAGAGAAATGTTGATTTACCTGTCTTTCGAGGTACACCATCGAGCCAAAGAGGACAAAGTGTATGTGCATCCTTTGTAATTTGATAGGGTGATTAATGTCTAGAGCATAGTTGAAAAACTCAGACTTGGCAAAAAACGGCCAATGCCTAAATAAAAACTTAGCAAAAATTCTTAGAAAACTTGGCAACTTAAAATTTTTTCTTAAATTTAATTAGAAATGCATTTTTTTACAAAATTAAATAAGGAGATGCATCTAATGAGTCAATAAATGAGTAAACATGAGAAACAAGTTGAATCTAGATATATTTAAATAAAAATTGGGTACAAAATGGCATCCTCTTGTGGAATGTTGATGATTGGTAGCCTAATACTTTGAAGAAAAATTAAAATAGAAAATTATCTTTTTAAAATTATAAGTAAATACAACATCAAAATAGTCTACATCTTCCTTTTCCCCTTCCCAACAACTCTAGTAAAAATTGCAGGAGTAGGGAGTCTAGTGTTAAGAGTTAGTTATGGTAGTGCCTCCTTTCTCAACATGATTAGCTATGACTCAACCTTCGTTCTAGATGTAGATGCTACTAGCATGACAATGACTCCTCCTCATCATCCTTAACCTCCACATCCTCCATGATTTCATCCAATCCAAATCCAACCCTCCTCTATAGCCTATCTCTACAAATCATAGATCTCATCCCAATAGTACATTTGAGTCCTTTTTTCGATGGCTATTTGTCCCAATTTCGACACCCTACCGTTGATCAAGTGACACTAACCACAGTTGTAGTTTTGGTGTTGATAGAATCGACGACTAGGATGTCCATCGTAATTACGTAGGCACACACCGTCACAATATGAAGGGTAAAAGGGCCTGCCAACATGGTTAGAGATGGTCAAAATGTCATCGAGACTCATTATTTCTGTCACAATTACGACGTCTGTGCGACATAGATGTTGTATAAGAGACGGATGCTCGTCGGATAGTTCCAACAGATAGTTATCGTCTCGACTGCTCTACTATCGGTCATAATCTGATTGTCATTGGGTCCTTATTATGGGTGTCACAATTACGACTATAGTGCAATGGAAATGTTGTACAAGCGACGGCTGCCTATCAGAGAATTATGACAGATAGCCACCATGTCCAGTGCTTTGTTGTCGTTCGTTCTCTGATGATTGTCATAATTGTGACGGTATGTTGTATATTTTTTTAAAAATATATCGTGCATGGAGTGGGACCTTAAAATATTGAGCTTCTCTTTGTTTCGAGAATATTTTAACATTATCTACTTAACAGGGCCAACCACGTGAAGGTGGAAGCTCATATGGCCCCTCCTAGGAGCATCTTATGACCCCTTACGACACTTTAAGACCTCTAATATGTATTCTTTCTCCCGACATGTTTCAATAAAGAAACTCATCTCTTATATAGACAGATAAACCATTTTCATATCAACCATCAGATTTTGCCGCTTCTTATCCTTCGTTGATTTTGCCTCTTAAACCTTCATCGGTAGTTGTGTCAATAACACGTTTCAATTCCATCCTTTAGATCTTCTCTGAATTTTGTCAGTCGTGGATCTCATAACAAACTTTATCCTCAAAATCATAACAATTTTCAGCTCATCATTATCTGTCGGCTAAACTAAGCATTTAATACTTTCATCCATACTCGATTAACAAAGAAATGTGTCGGCGAAGACAAGCTCGGTTAATACTGTCGTTCGGTATACACTACACTGGCTCGGTGTATACTGAAGTCTTCATTTACCGACCACATTATCTTGTACAATTTTGCTCCCTCCTTCATAAAAGATTAATGCAACATAATCAAATCAACAATATGAGATCATAGACTCATCAATAAGTTACCCAAAGTATTCCTTATCATCATCTGTCATATCCATCTTTTTCCTTGTAGATATCTCAATTCTTCATTTTTTCTCACTTTTTACAGATGTTTAGATGTTTGTAACTTACATGATAAGTACTGTCAAAACTATTTGACATCAATGACAACATAATGACTGATTTAATTATCTTACATATCATTTTAGTAACTCGGTGATCTCTAATCACTGATCTTCAAGGCATTCATGTATTCAATCAGTTGTAATTCATCATTTATCCCTTTTGTGCATCTAAATATGTTAAAAAAACTCAACTTTTACGCCTATTCAGCTCCAAACCTTAACTTTTACATATTTGGAGTCTCAAACCTTAACTTTTCACATCATTTAACTCCAAACACTAACTTTTGCATGTTTTCAACCTCAAACCCCAACTTCTGCAAAAACTTTTCCAAAACAATAACTTTTACACTTTTCAAACCTCAAACTCTAACTTTTACGTGTTTTCTCCTAAAATATTAACTTTCACATTATGGAAAATCTAAACCTTAATTTTTTCATATTTTGAAATCCAAACATGAACTTTTGTATTTTTAAGAGTCTCAACCCAAATTTTTTTTATCTTTGAATTTGGAATCCTAACTTTTTACATGTAGAGATTGGAAACCTTAACTTTTACAGTTATGGTTTCAGATTCTTAATTATTTGGGGATTGGAAACCCTGTTTCAAGAAGCATATAACCGCTTCTCAGCAACTTTCAAGAAAATGCAATGGCAGGTGTAAATAAAAGAATTAATATTCTCCGCATGAACCCTCACGGTAGACATGCATGTAAATTGTGGAATTGTCTAAAACCAACACAATCAAATCAAGTGATTTGTCATATATATATAGAGAGAGAGTCAAGGATTGCATTGGTATCACAGACAAGGCAAGGTGAACTGTTTGACAGATTACCTCAAGAATTGTCATTTCTTGAATATAATGGTTACGGGGTCTGCCAAGAAAGACAGTTTGTTTAAGAGGCAAAAGAGAGACTTCGAGCTTAGCACTATAAAACCAAATAAATATTTTTGTTACTAATTTCCTCTGTGGTGAGGAAGCAACAACTTTGAAATGACAACATATTCCCATCAAAGCCCATAGAAAAGAGCAGCTCTTAATCATCCTTGGAAATTATCACTGCAATGTTACCTCATAATTGGCATTCACAAAATATGGAAATCTCAGAACAGAGAGTGATGAAGCTTGAAATAGATTTGTTGAAAAAGTTTTGGGAGCTTTAAAACAAATGCAATTGGCACTTGTGAAACCAAGCTGCTTCACAAAACACCTTTAAAGATGTGTCATTTTGATGGAATACAACGATTATAAGTTTTTGCAAAATATGTCTGTGAACTGTTTGATGGAATGCTTCAAAGACAAGTCATCTCATCAAATGCATCACACAAAATGAGTTTAATGAAAAAGCTTTAGAAATTTTTGAGAAAATGCAATTGGAAGGTATAAAGCCATCCATCACGATATTGCACGCATCCTCCTCGCCCGCACCAAATTGGGAGTTGCAAAGAGAATCTGGTATTAGTCAAGATTACTAGCTACGATGAAGATTTAAGAGTCTGAGATGTGCAAGATTACTATTTGAAAAATTCTCTCAAAGCAAACATAGCATCATTGAATTGGATGGTTGCAGAGTTTGCATGAATAGCTGATTGAATTGGATGGTTGCAGAGTATTGCATGAATAGTTTATTGAATTGGATGGTTGCAGAGTATTGCATGAATAGTTTATTGAAGAAGCTTTATAAACTTTCAAGCCCATGTAACTGGCTGGAGTAAAGTCGAGTTCCACACCCTCTGTTAGTATTTTTCCCTTCCTGGGCTGATAGGAAGTTTTTGAACATGGATGTAAGGGGATTTTCTCAGATGTCTGTAGTTACAAGTGGCATGTGTGATGTCAAATTCCACAACCTTCAATAGCATCCTCCATGTTTGTGTGCAATCAAAACCTTCAAATAAGCAAAATGTGAATGCACAGGTAAAGCACATGAACTATTTGACAAAATGCCAATTCGCATACATGCAAAATAGAAGCTTCAGTTGGGAATTCTCTCATGCGGATGTATGCAAAACATAGAGACTTTGAAACAAAAAATAGATACCCAACAATGTGCTGAGGATACAAAATATTTTTATCGGATGTTGCAGCAGAAAACATCGTGCCAAACCCATAGGAAAATGGAGCATGAACATGAGGAGATTAATTATTTGAAGGATGCATCCAATAAGTGCCATTATATGAAACATAACTGCACGCACCAAAATGATTTCATGGCCCAAATTTCAAAAGCTTTCATACAAAAACAATTGAAACCAAAGATGCTCGCCCAACATGAATTTGAGGGAAAGGCTCACAATTGATTCATTCTTGGAGAAAGAGGGGAAAGAATATTGTGATAGTTTCTTACTCTGACCTTCACCGTCATCCTCATTCCCTTTGCAAAGATTGGAGTTGTCAAACACAATATAGAATCCATCAAAGCATTACGGAAAGAGATTTTCAATAGATGTTGTAGTCGTAAGTACCCTCAGCGACATGCTAGCAAATTATGGAATCATAAACAATGCATGTGAGTTGTTTGACTTAGTTTCCACAAGGAAATGTGATTCCAAAGAGTTTATGTCAGCTAAAGTCAACCATGAAAATGTTCACTTTTATGAGAGATGGTAATGATTTTGTATTTGAAACTACATTTCTTCACCAAATGAATGTTTGGTTCAATTTTAAATTATTCCTTGCTCTTGGAAGGCAGAGTAAGCTTGATGGACCATAATTAAGTATTTGAGGGTGTGAATGTGGGAAGCTTGGTTCATTCCAAACTCTTTTTGATGATCACATGCTATTGTTGGCAATAAGTCATATCCTATTATACTTGGTGCAAAGCTTCCAAAGTTGAAAGATTGTGATCAATCATGTATTCACAACTATGTTTTTCATGGTTGAAATCTAATCTTCTATTATATGGAAATGAGCATATTGGATACTAGTAAATTGAATATGGTTTTTAGGTACTTGTCTAGAACAGTTGATGTCAAATTCAAGATTAAGCAATAGATGGTTCGGAGTAAAGATAAAATCAATGTTTATGGCTAATAGTCTACAAAGAGTTTATAACTTTGAGAATTACAAAGTCAGGAGGCCAAGCTCTTATGATTACTAGTACCATGATTGTGATAGATGAAACAATGGGTCTGAACAAGCACAAAGGATTCACAAACTCCACTTCCTAATATTGGCAATGGTTCATGGAAGAAAAAAATGAAATCTCTAGTGGATGCAATTGGAATATGCTTCCTTGAAGATTAAGTTGTTGATGAACATGCAACATGTGGATCAAATTAAAATGTAATTGCTCATCTCAAGAAGAATGATAACCTCATTTTTTAGTGAATTCAAGTTTATTAGTTATCTTTTAATAAAAGTGACATGTGTCACTTATTGTAACTCATAAGTTAGGATGTTGACTTTTATTTTATAAAAGTTAGAGTTGGTTGTAAAAGCATGAATAACTCCCATGCTCTAATTGAGTTGGTTACAAACCCAAAAAAGTTGGTTACCAAAGAGATCCTATAAATACAAGGCTTTTGCAATGTAAGGGGGACTTTTACAAAAGGGGGAGAAACTCTACATTCTGTAGAGGGACTTTTGGAGAACTTTATGTTTATACTTTGTACTTAAGGGTTTTTGAACTTGTACATTTTCAAAAGGATAATGATGAATACATTTAATTTATCTGTCTTAAACTTGTTTCTCAGTTATTATTATCAATTTCTCATATGTTAAACTGATAATCCCTTTGTGTACTTATGTGATCTATTAGTCTTCGACATAAATGATGTATGTAAAGGATGAAGCATGTTCACACCTTGGTATCTTGGTTAGAAAGTGTTGAGGCTGCTTATTTCCTCATATGTGAAAATATATTTCATTTCTTTGATCATTTCACATATCCAACTTACCTTGTACTCAATCCCCTTTGCAATTGTTATCGATATTGGGTCTTACTTGGTATTCATATGTCTACCAATAAGGTTCTTGTTATCCATATCCTTTAGTTTTATCATGTACCCTTTTTGTACTTTTAGGTGAAAAGTACACAATAATAACAAATATCCCCATCATACGAGGGATCTACCCCTCTCAAACACAGAGGAAGATTGTGATCGGATTGTGATATGAGTAGATCTGTCCGATTGTTGGCACATTTATCATTGTTCTTTCAACAAATAGGGTTATTTTTGAAGCTAAGATTACAATGACAAATTTGTTTACTAACAAGCTGATCAGCTATAAAGATTATTAAATCAGATTGAGTCGATGGCTTAATATCTTGATTGACTAAGTTAAGTTAATGGATTGAACATCTTTAATTGACTGAGTCAATATGTAACTTACAAAGACTAGGTGAAATGATTGGTATAATAAACTAATGAATGACATGAAGAAATACACTCTGCATAACAAACTAGTTTGTTTATGCTTGAAGGGGTATGATATAGAAGAGACATATCTCTTCAATAATCAAGAGGTGCAATCCCTTCGATAATGCAAGATATAAGGAGTTAAAACTGATTCCATCAATCATCATCAAATATTACTTTATTTTATATTCTTATCTTTTATGGATTTTCCCTTCTTAGAGATATTGCTTTACGAAATATTTGGTGCAAGTTCATAAAGCCTTATTATGCCATCTCCATAGTGCATATATTTATTGACTATATCATACACAACCATCATTGTTGTTGCAGGGACATAGTTACAAATTAGAGATAACAACCATATCAGTTGTTGTGATATCATTCTCAGACATTACATATATTAAGTGACTTTATCATAAATAGAAAGCATTGCTAACAATTGTTTGCACAATCAAATTCGATTACTTTAAATGATAAGAGATATTTTTCATTGTATGTATCACAACTACACATTAGATATTCAAATTTCCATTATCATCTTTACAATTATATATCATAAATTACAATAATAATATATTGTCATTTTGCATCAAATATATATTACAAGTACATTGTTATTTCATTTTCTTTCATCATCTACATCAATTCATATTATGCTAACATAGAAAGAAAGGAAGATCATAGTGATTGTCCTTGTGTTTCCCAAAAGGGGACATTATAAGTGGTATTAGAGCCATCATTTACTTCCACCCTATGAAGTGAATGAGAGACAAGGAAATCAAAACATACAACGGGAGGAAAATAGGACAAAACTCTAGAAATAAACCAATGGGTGAAGAAGGAGAGATTAGAAAAAACTTGGATTAGTTTTTTGGCTAAGAAAAAGGAAACTCAAAATCAGTTGGCCCAAATAATAGATGTCTTGACACATAGATTCTTAAAAAAGGACTCTCAAAATAATTGACAAGACAAACATTCACAAAATAAGAGCCCAAAAATCAAATGTACGCCTCCCACTTCAAGACTCGGAATGCCCACATTCTCTCAAATCAAGCAACCAGAAAGGATTGAACCTTCATTCATGCAACTAAGAGAGAAATTTAAGAAAGATTAAATTAATGGCGAGTTTCAAACTAAAATTCCACTAAAAGAATATATAGAATTAAGAATGAAATATTTACCAAAAAAGGGAAATGCAAAAGGATATTTAGAGTTACATAAAAAAAAGG